>JAFIDM010012231.1:84277133-84460422 GCA_023159025.1 Thereuonema tuberculata
CTACTACCATTTCTATTCATCTCCTTGTGTGTTTACTGGTGACTACGCTCAACTGATGATCGCCAATTAAGCGTAAAACAGCTGTTTTGAGGTGTCACTTGTAAACACTGGTCTCACCCCTTTAGGATAAAGATTTACTTTAAACATTCAACAGTAGGTAACGATATCATTGTAACAGATAAACTTTACTTCAGCTGCGATATTACTATATAGTGTTTACATTGGCATGTAGGCCTCATTTTCAGAGATGTGCCCAGGAATTTGAAATGGAAGTGCTACAATCGTCCTAGTCGTTCAAACAAACAAAAAGAAAACATTAGGCTATATCCTTTTTCTGGCTGAGGGGGAAATAAAAGTACGGCCAAAGAAAGTTCAAAATAGATTTCTTCCATTGTCGGGTATACAACTCCTACGAATCCCTCCTCAGAATGTCAAAGTTTATTATCCTTTAAGCATTGTCTTTTTTCTTCTTTTATTCTTGAAAGAATTAGAAAAAATAACTAAATACCTAATTAGAAGGACTTCTACCACTTAAAACAAAACAAAAACAAATTAATAAAAAATTAAAGCTGTAATATCATTAACTGTGATAGGCAATTGGCTTATCAAACCCCCTCGTCCCCATCTTAAAATACACCTATGGCTGTAAGTTTATCTTTTCTATTTTCCCTTCTTATGCTAATACGATAGGGGATAGAAACACAGGAATACAAGAATTCTTGTTATCTCTTTCTGAGGAGTAGTTCGCAAGAAAATAAAAATCTGTTTTAATTTTTACACTTTTTTTTTAATTGTTATTGTTTAGAGATTTTAAGAGGGTAGAAAAATTACAGTGGCTATCTTGTGAAAATAAATAAAAAGGCGTAAATTTAATATTTTCAGAGGTTGATATACTATAAAATATTACGTCGAAAAATTATAAAATATTACAGAGAGAAAATACGCATCCCTTTGATCGATCTACTCCTCAACGAAGTGTTTTTGCTTTGGGTCTATCTCTGCTTCCTTGTAGAGGTGTCACTTAACTAGGAAATGGGATGATGTCTACCGGTACTGCCCACATCGTTGGCAGCTCCTTGCGGAATCAGAAAACACACCTTGAAAACGACACGAGCCTCAACGAGTTATACCTGCGAAGTCAGGAGAGAAAAGGTGAAGGAGGTGGGGAATCTGCCCAAGAAAAAAAAAACAGGAGGAGGAAGGGCCAGTGGAGGACCCTGTTTGGTTGTTGTGTCGTTGAGTGATGGCAGAATAATGGACTGTGAACAGGTCCCCTGCGAAGGCATTACGGCCCACTGGTCTTAATAAAACCCGGACTGGTTTCTGGCGTTTGAATTAAAACAGTGCTTCTTTCGCCTCTCACCCTGAGGCGTAAATGGCACTTCCCAATTGTCGCAGGTGAAAGGTTTATGAAGTAAAACCTGGGCAAACACTCGTTTTTCCTTCTGTACAAGTCGACGAACAGAAAAACGACGAATATAAAGTTGGGATTCGTCATCACGTATTGTAAGAGTCGCACAATTCAGCGGAACGCGTGTGTGCAGTTTTACAAGTCAAATTACACACTTTTTTTGCCCGCCCATTAAATTAGACACGTTCACTAAAGTCGTCTTTTGTTTTGTTTCGGTTACAATTCCGATTGCAAGACTTCATTTCAATTCATCGCTATTCATCCATAGTAAAAACAAAAGGTAATGAATAAATAAAGTCAGAGACACTTGGCTGAACTAAAAAGAAGTTAGAAAAATTCTAAATGGATTATTTATTTTTTTTTCCACTTGAATTTCCACTCATAATTAAGTATTTCAAAAAAGAATCTGCTTAAGATGCTATTTTTTTACTTCATTTTTCAATCATATTCCGAGGCTAAAGAATCGTCAATTTCTTTTTCTTTCGGAACAATGTTTTCTCAGAAAACTATTTTTATTTGGTTTTACGTTTATTAGTATTTACTAAAAATTTTATTAAATATTTATTTTTTATGAGGAACTGACTCATACAATGCAAAAAATAAGCAAATTTTAATTACTTAAACTAAACAAAATAAATTACAAATCTAAGTTATTTATTTATATATATTATTTAAAATAAAGCCGGTTAGTGATGAAAAAATTGTAAATAAATTGTAATATAAATTGTATTTATAAGAAAAATTATCTTTTAGTTAATTTTTAAAAAATTAAATATAAAAATAAAAGCTAATTCCAAATTTGTATTATTTATAAGAAGTGATATCAACTTTTATTTAATAACATTCAAAAATATATATGTATTAATGAAAAATATTTCTCAACGAAATACTTTTTTTTTTTAATTTTCAAAATCAAAAATCATATTTTATTTTGAATCCGAAACAAATAAGACTTATTTGGTTGTGAAATACTTTTTTTCAGTATGTTTTTCAAATATATCGGCATATACTGATAATAAAATGAATGTTAAAAAAAGTAATAAAAAAACACGACATAAATATTTTTTATAAATTTTCGGGACTTTTATTACTATAATTAATTTTTAATTTAATTATAAGAATAACTAATTTTCTTATGATTTATTTTTTCTTTTATTTTTTTTTTAAACTATAATCTTTGGATAAAAATAAACTACGAAAGTTCTATGGTTATATGCATGTCTGTTATTATAACAATTTGATGATTTTTACTTTTTTTGTGGTTTTAAAAATTCTAAAAATTTCAAAGCAAAATTAACTTTTTCATTTTTCTTTAATTTATTTTATTTAATTTTTATCCAATTGGTTTATAAGATAACTATTTCTTCTCTCTTCCTAAACTTCCTTATTATGATTTTCTCTGAGAAGCCTCCATTGTAAGGCCGCCATGATGAAATGGCATAGTCCCATCTTCCTCCTCCGAAGAAAAAAAAAAGTCTTGCTGGAGTACGGAGAGGCGCACAGTCTTATCATTTGGAGAATAGTGCGGAATTCCATTGTTTCTGACATCTCTGCTGTCAGGAGCGATTGTTCTCAACCATTCCCTCTATTCTACGAATGAAAAAGAAAAAAGGAAAAAAAAAAAGCAGGTGGTCCTGGGTTACAATGACTGAATCAGAGAGAAGGAAGGGTTACCGTGAATTGCGAGGCCCAACCCTTCCAGGCAATAGTGCAGACACAAAGGTGGCACACTATGTCAGCCCACCGCCAACCGTCGCCTACCACTCGGAAGCAGCGGCGCTCATTCTACCCTCTCTCTCGCGAGGGGGCCCTCCTTGTCCCCCCACCCACTCCTGCTGCACCACACCGTCATGGTTGGCTGTGGAGTGGCATGCATGGGCGCCGGCATCACGCAGCCACCGGCCACGCATCTCTCAAGGTAAGAGCTTTCCGTCTTCCAGCGTCTTTACAGGGTCCGCGCGGCCCAAAGGGGGGAGGGGGTGGACGCCGATCGCCGCCGTCCGCCGGACAGTGACGCCTAAAAATGCCGCTGCCGCCGTCGTCGAGCCGAACCGCAAGGTGGCAGCACTGACGTATCGGGTCGAAGGGAGCCAAGGAGGAGATGAAACGAAAGAAGGAGGACCTGGAGGGGGAGGGTCACACGAGGTCACTTCTGCTCTCTCCACTTTTCTCGCGATGGGAGGGTGGGGTTGGGGGTTGAGAGAGGGAGACAGAGCCAACCTGCGATCAGAGACTCCTTACATCCGACTGGACTCCCATCCAACTTTGCCGAACACAAACATCTTGGGAGCCGTTGCTGCTGTCTTCGCCGAGATCCACCGTCCTGACACTTGCGCATAAATATTCCACTGAAACGCATCTATTATTAACGGTTACACACGACCAAAGCACCAACTCAGTTAGAAAGAATCTATTAACATTTCAACGCGAGCGCCTACATTTTAATTCCACCGACAAACTTACTAAACAAAGTTCAGGACATCGAACTGCCACAACTCGGTGAGTGTCGCAAGCGGAGACGAAGTTAACGTCTTTTTTATTTAGGCGGATGCCTGTCATATTTTTTCTCAACATTATTATTTAATTCTTCACTGCATTAAGGCTACAATAAGACATAATGCCCGTTTTCCTTACCTTTAATCCTTAAAAACAAGTTCGGCCTTGCCTTGGTTTCCTTCACTGCCCATACTCAGGCGCCCCCAATGCGACACGGCCAAACTGCAAACACGCGCCAACAACTTCCCTTCAATCTGAACTTTTATAATTTCGATTCTTTCTTTAGTTAAATCAGAATTTCACACACAAAAAAGGAGTTCCAATAAGTAGAAACAATTACATTCATTTCCGTTTTTCATAATCTCAAAACATCAACAGAAACCGGGGATCAGATTTTATCTTTTGTTCAAATTATTAAATTAGACTAAAAGACGCTTTTCTTTTGTGAAAAATATTCTTTAACACTCATTTCTTTATTGAAAAAAAAAAAACCAGTATCATTTTTAGTGAAAAATTAGCAATTTAAAGAATTAATTGAAGATTTTGCTGTTACAAAAAGTCTGTTAATTTTGAATGTTAAGGTAGATATTTACAATTGATATAATAAACATATCTTAATAGTTGACGAACAAATTTTAGTTCTTCAGTTTAAAAAGAAAGAATATTATTATTGTTATTTGTAGTTCACTAATCTTAAAACTTCAAAAGATATTTTAGTTTTTAAAAACAGTTTGCTCAAAAAATCTTATTTATTTATTTATTTATTTATTTATTTATTTATTTATTTATTTATTTATTTATTTAATTTATTTATTTCATTTTTTGTTTGTTTGTTTGTTTTGTAACTATTATTTATTTAATTTCTTTGATTTTATTTTCATTAGGAGGAAAATACATGCTAAGAATACGGACAACAGGGTATTTATTTATCCTAGGACTTCATTAACAATATCTAGGAACTTATCTTATGTCCGTTTAGATTAAATATCGAAATGAAATTGACTTTATCCTTTAATTCACATACAACATTGCTTAATTTCAGGTTGTTGGCTTTCTTTTTCTTTATTTTATAAATAATATGAAAGTTTGAATAGAAATTAAAATATTTCTCGGAATTACATTAAAGTTAGTGGCAATATATTTAAAAAAAATTAATTTGATTTCGAAAATTATGAATAATATTTTAATGTCGATTTGAATTTTGCTTTTGTATATTTTTAAACATCAGTGAAAATTAACATTCTGCTAAATCTTAGCCAATGGAAGCTAAGTTCCGTTAAACGAGGAAGTTGTTTTCTGTCTTGCGGCACTAGTTTAAATGTTGCGCAATTCGATCCCCATTCGATTTCACTTCTTTTCGCTGGTGGAAAAAATCCGATTGGCTCAGAAAGTTTTGCATCCGGATGAATAAACCATCGATCAGGGACCCTCGGGCAAACTGGCCATGTGCGAGGGAAGTTAAAGTCCAACGAACACAGGCCAGTCGTCGCTTCAACAGCCGTGCGCTCAGTAAACAAGGTCCGGATTCAAAGAACCTAACGTGAATTGAAATAAACAATAACCCCGGAGAGTTATTAACTGACCTTACACTAAACTTTGATTAATTTCTTTAAGCAAAATTAATCAGAAAAGAGTCAATCCTCAAAACAAACCAAATAAATTTCAAGTCAAATCAAGACATCGCAAGCAATAGGAGAACTAAGCGTGAATTTCAACATCGAATGTTTATAAAAAAAATATCTTTTATATTTTTTATTTTTTGTTTTCAGGTTTTGCTTTTCTTTTTAAAAAAAAAAAATTAAATAACAAATTTGCATGCGTCTTGGAAGATGCCTATTTTCTGAGCAACATCTTCTCTATACAGTTAAAAGATATCTGTAGACTGACGTTTAATTGAATGAATGTAATTAAATAAATGGTGTTAAGTATTTACTATGAAGAAAGTATAGTTTAAAACAGTATCAAAGGAATGGAAGAATTCAACTTGCTTACGAATGTAAAAAAAAGCAACATTTTCAGAAGCGAAAAACAATTCAATTTCTTTCAGGAATGCATTTCTAGAAACCTATTCCTAACTCAAAACTAGTGCATTTGCCAAACATTCATATGAAAAATCCAAGGACAGTTCGAAAATACTCAACCTTCATTCAATAAATTTAATACGTTAGCAAATTAGATCCTATTTACAAACAGTATGATATTTAAATATCATCATAGCACATTTCTTTAGACAATCTTCTTTGCTTAAGTAGAAAACTCGGTTGCTTTTGCTTTCATTTAGGTAATTATAATTTAGTTTAATTCAATATTAGATTAAATAAAATAGTTATGCTTAGGTCTTCAACTTTTTCAATAATCGTACAATAGAAAATTGTATTCATGAATTTCTGAATCAGTACAAACGTAGGCATATCGTCGAAGATCTCGGCAGAATCTGCTCCAACTGATAAACACATTTCGCCCGTTTTCCACACGCCTATTTCCACCCACCAGTTGTGGGCATGTGTGTCCTTTTTCCTGCGTAATACAATTCACACCAACTCCTTTTTATGAAGAGAGTTGGTCGTTTTTATGTCCACCCTCTCGTACAAGATGCTGGGTTCTTGTAGCAGCTGCGGCTCTGTTTGGCTGATGCTAGAGCCTCAAATTTGTTTGCAACCCTTTTTGCCTCTGAGTGCGACTGGTTTTCATGTATACAAAAAGGGTCCAGGCGCATGTGTTACCAATTCCAACCGCTCTCTATGAATGACTATTCAGCGGTTTTAGGACGAGAAAAAGAGAGAGAGAGAGAGAGAGAAGAAAACAAAATATAATAAGAAAGAGGGGTGGACACTGAAAAACACCTCATTAGTAGCAAGAAACACCTTTTAGCAGACTCTGTAACTCAATACCAGTTGCATAATGGCCTTACTTTATTCTCAAAAAAAGTTGTTTCAATTTATAGGAAATATTTTGAGCTTACTTTGGAGAAAGCCTTTCATTATTAAACCCATAAAAAACACTAATAGGGAGGAAAAAAGTATAACTTTTTTTTATTTATTTTTTTTTTTTTTTTTTAGTGGACGAAAAAAAACCAACCTACTAAAGATAAACGGTTACATTACTAATGATAAGGAAGTGGTTGTGACAATAACAGATCCATTTCATAACATTTACAATTCCTTTTTTTGTTTTTGTTTAATTAAATGCTGATTGGGAATCTAAATAATAAAAATAGAAAAAGTAATTCAAAATTAAACTAAGGAATGTAAACTATTTCAAAATAATTACATACTTTTCAATTGACTACAGCAAATTAATGGTGAAATAAATATTTACACTAATTTAGGTTTAATTATTTTAAAACGTTGATAGTAAATTTGAATATTTCCATTTGTTAAATTTCATTAAAGAATTTTAAATCTTTGGGGTATGTATGTAACCTATTAAATTACTCCTATGTTTAAAAATGTTCTATTTAACTTTAAATTATTAATAATTAATTTAATTTGAGTTTTTATTTAATTCCAGATTTTTTTTATTAGGAAAATATAAATTTGGTTTTAAACTAATGACTATTTAAATGCTGAAGATCTAAAATTAATGGAGTTTAAAACAAGTAACAATAATAACCATCTTTATTAATACTATAATTATTATTGAAGAAATTGAAAATAAAAATATTAAATATATATCGATTATTTAGTCTTGGACTAATACAATTTTTAATAAACTTTATACTTATAGCTTCTGGGCGAGTAATTACTGAGTCGTCCATTAAAAAATGGATTTTTTTTTTAATTTTGGTTTATTAATATCTGTTATTTTTCAAAATTGATATTTTAAGTGAATCAATTTTAAGTGAATCATGAATATGAGGTTAAAACTTAATTATTTTTCCTATCATTGTATTTTTTTTCAGGAATTTAAACAAATGATTTCCTTAATTTAACAATTACTGAATTATTTGATATTGAATTCAGCAAAAATATTACAGAACAACCAAGTTTTGAAGTTTGATGAAAATAAATTTATTTTGAAAAAATCAAAATAAATTTGAAGTTAACTTTTCGCATGATAAGATTTAAAAAATAATGATCAAACAGACAAAACAGTTGGTGTCAATCTGTATCAAAATTCCATTCAGTTAGCTCTTGAAAAAAAGTTTTACAATTGGAATAATAAGGGAAGAAAAAAAAATCCGGTAAGTTGCATTCTGCAGATCAGTTAAGATTCTCACTCTGTAAAACTTCTATGTACCAGTAAAAATTTCAGCAGCCTAAGATAAGTAGGTTTGTGATTATTTATTCAATGTAAAACTACCAAGTTCTAAAAGTAATTTTTAATTTTTGAAAATTTATTCTACATCAAAATATACAGGCTGTACAGGAATCTTACATTTAAAAATTTAATCTACCAAATATTTAATTAATATTTCATTTTCTTAATAAAGAAATAAATCTAATAAATGATTCTATAGTTATTTTAATTATAGCGAACGGACATTTAAAGCGCCTGTTAGATTTAAAAGAATATTGTGTAATTTTCTATTTTTTTTGCTTGTAAACTTTCTTTTCTTTCCGATGAATAAAAACTATGATATTTGATAAAAATCTTTAATATCTCATTTGCTCAACTTCTCCAGGTTATTTTCTGTTTTACCAAAAACCTTATTTTTAAAATAATCGAAAAACTTACGTAAGTAATTACTCCATTTTTTTATTTTAAATAATAACCTTTAGATAAAATTCCGAGATAATATATTCTACTTGTGAAAAAATGTTTTTAATAACAATGATGGAATAACGCTATTAGATCTTAGTAGCAGTTGATAACTCATACAGCTTACATTTAATATAAAAAAGATGAAACATCCAAAATATTCTGAATCTTAACCACTGTAAAAGCTTAGTCTCTAGCTTGTGTCAGATTTTGATATTATTACGATTTTTCTAATTTTGTTTCCAAATAAATTATATCAATTAATAAAGAATTACTGTCCGTTTTGAAAAGTGAGAGCTACGACAACACAGACGATTCTACTCCGCAAAGGGGAGGTACGCTGAGATGGGCACTTTCTTAAGACCTGTTTTTCTTTTAGTACCTGTTATTTTTGCAATGGTATTTATTCTTTTCATAATTCTTTCCCGAAAAGCGCAAATAGAACGCAGCTACTAGTAAACTAACACTGATAAAAAGTAAATATCCTCTCTTTATTTTTCCTCAACCCTATTTTCATGAAATCCAAGGAGACCTGACGCATGCGCAAAAGCGCTGAAGGCTCTCCTAAACGAAAACGAACAGTAAACATTAACTTTGCAAATTTTGTGTCAAACATAAAAGAAAAATTAAAAAAAAAAACCATCAAATCTTTTACTGTAAAAAAAATTTTCCCTATGAAAATATATCTTTTACTTTTCAGAATAATGAAGTTTTTGCATCCCAAATACTAACGTTGCAGTTTTTCTATGAAAACCTTTTAATTCTAATGTGGTATCATGTTTTTCTTTAGATTCTTTGTAAATTTAAACTCTTTCAAACTCTTGATCCAAAAATTAATTGTTTCTAATTATTTCTAATTAGTTGAATTTAAACGCCAAAATCTCAGTTGAAATTCACTCACGTAACGTTACATCAAAGCGTTACGTTCAGCGTTACATAAAATAAAAAAAGAAAGTAAGTGTATTGTTGATGAATAAGAAGAGTTATCCAGTACTTAAAACTTTCACTCATCTCTAGATGACTAATAAATGACAACTAAATTTCGGACTTACACGCCTGCCTACAATAACAATCCCAAATTTTTATAACTCAAAATCTAACAATGTTTTCGTAAAGTAACACTGCTACATAGTGTTGACTTCCATTCGTATTCATTGGGACCCTTTTGCATTTTCATTTCGATTAACCCTTCCATCACGAGGCCATTATATGAATATTAACAAGGATTTACAATAAGTCGTCACCTCACAAGAAAGAGGCCTTTTTTTTTTTTCTTTTTTTTTCACAACACTTGAATATTATTCATTGTATAAATAGGCCACCTTCACAAGGCCACAATGAACCCTTTATGGCTCAAACTGAATGAACTGAGTTGAATTGCCATCCCCAATACGCCTCCAACCAGATGCTGATTGCAAATCTACTGAAAGGGTAACTTTCGAAGTCTTTTGCAGGCCTGAAATTTATTCATTTATTTATTTAACTCTAGCCCAATATCCCACCGTCAATCTGATTTGCAGAATTCATTTCCAAGTGAAATTAGTAATAATTATCATAGGAAAACATTCGTACAGAGAAAATCTACGATCAACAATAGTGTATGAAGATTTAATTCAACGTATTTATTCATATTGAATCTTTAAATGATAAAAAATATGTATTTAAATAGTATTTATGTAAAATTAATATATTTATGTAAATATATATATTTTTTAACTATACTAAGGAAATTTCAGGAAAAAATTTAAGAAATAAATTATTCATTTTTTTTTAAACTCTTGTGTATTCAATCACCTTTATAGCTAAAAAAAATTAATTCAGATATTTAGTTTGTTTTAGGTTAACTATGGAGTCATTGATTTCACTATTGAACAAGGCGGAATGTAATGATGTTGTAATATTTCTTTCAAATTCTTAAAAATTTGCATGATAATTTTGAACTGAAATTTGTTAACTGTTTATTTAATTTGGGTGTTCTAGATTCCATGGTTAGCTAAACTGAAAATAAATAATTATTACGAGATTTAAAATCAAGAAGATTTTTCTTAAAAAAAATTAATTAAGCTTTAATTATTTATTTATTTATTTATTTATTTACTTGTTTATTTATTTATTTAGTGACTTTCATTCTCACTCTGTAAACTAAAACTGGGCTCTCTAAGCTGACTCCGTTACACAAAAGTAACAGAAACTCACCAAGATTTAATTTTCCATACGCTGAGCCATGACATAGTCCCCGCTTTCACCCCAATATGCTCTTTCTTCAGTAGAGATCTTACTATCTAATTCTCGTAATAAACGCATTCTTAAATGTATTTATTTAAGTGTTAGGCCTTTATGGTACAAAAGAACCAAAAGACTTCTGGAATTTGAAGTTCTATTGTTACTTTCTTTGTGTAAACTGCTTCGAGAATCACAAAATTGGAAGACTAATAATCTACAAATTATATTATTTCAAGTAAATCTATAAATTTGATTCCTGGACAAATACCTTTACAAAATCTAATTAGAATCATTAAGAAAGTAATAGTTTACCTTTTTTAATTTTTATACATACAGTCGGTGTGTTTGTATGTGAAGGTTTTTTTTATATTATCTTGTTATCAGATTATTAAGATGATAACTTTTTCATTAGGCTAATGAAGCTGGATTTCCTTTTCCCTTCTAACTTGTTCGTTGAAGTTTCTTAACATTCTTTGAAAACTCTGAATCGTAATTAATTAGGAGGGAGAGATGCAGTCTCAATCTGATTTATATGATAATTGAGATGGGACTCGTGACGCACTCTGACCCCAATATAATACTTTGCATTTTGAGTCAGATCTTAGTACTGTGGATAGTCCTTACTTACAAACAAAATTTCACAAAATGAGTTTTGTTTTTGTTTTTTCCAAAAAAAAAGCCTGACAGAAAGATCTTAAAAATGAAAATTCAAAACGCTATTAATAAGATAGATATGTTTTTGGTCACTTATTTCAATATAATGTCACTATTTTCTCAAAAAAGGAATCTTAAATTTATAAATTTCAGTTGTTTAGTTGTGATAGCGTGAATGTAATCTGACAAAAGTCCTGTAAATTCTTTACGCCAATGGTTCTTATCTTTTAAAAGACGCCTACCACAAAATCCAAAAATCCAAAATTTCAGTGCCAAAACATCCAAAACATATAACAATTTACCTTTAGGTGTGGAAATTTTGGTGTTTTTCTTTCTAAAAATTTCATAAATCGATAAGATCATCCACCTGTTATTCACGTACCACTAAGTCTTTTTTAAATAGTACCAGTGATACTCATAATAAGTGGTACTGCTTTATGCTAATAGCTAGCATTAAAAAAGAAAAATAGTTAAAAACTAATAGTCATTTCTATGAATTATAATGACACCAGCTCTGTCATTATATTGTAGTAATGTTTAATTTACTGCTAAATTGTCCTTCCAAAATTTTCGTTACCCTTTACATTGTAAGTAAACCTACATTAAAATTTTGAATTTTAATTTATAGTGTGATATGTAATCAGGATTTTGTATGTAATTACATTAACGTAATATGTCTGAGTTGGTTAATAAACTATGGGACACTTTTATATGCAAGAATTATTAATAATAAATTTAAGTATAAATAAATTTGCATTTAGGGGTTTCAAAATGCTTGCAGGGATACAGTGGGAACACATCTTAATAAAATACAATAAAAAAATTAAAAATAAACGAAAACGCTTTTATCGGATTTTATCTTCTCCAATTATTCCTGCACTTGAAATTTAAATAGATTCGAGAGATGGTGGCTCATAATCCCTGTAAAAATCGTAAGCAATCTATAGAAGTAGGATAAAAGATAAATGAAGTCTTACATTAGTTAAATTACAAGAAGTTATTAATAAAAATGTCCTCTTTAATTCATTTCATTTAACCTTTCTAAGTATGCATTAATTTTAAAAATAATTAAGTAAAGGAGAAAAATACTGATTTACCATTTTTTCAACGGAAACTGTCTAAAATTCAGACTAAAACAGACAGAAACTAATTTTAAATAAGAAACTAATTTTAAAGAAGTTTTAATATTTTGAAATACAAAGTTTCTATAACTATTTTTTTTTCAAAATTTTAATCATTTAATAGAAGAATGAAATCGAATTTTCGTAAGTAAATAAGTTTAATTCTTAATGTATTTTTTAAATTAATATTTCAGCTTTCTTGCTTTTTTCCTTTACAATTGTTTCAAATATTATTGAGTTATTAAGCCAATGTAAGAAACAACCTGTGCTGATTGTTTGTGTGTTTTGGTTTGTTTTTCATTAATTATTTTTTTCAGTCCTTTATTTATGCAAGCGCAATATGATTGGTCAGTTACTTGCTTTGGACTTGATGACGTCACTATTTTTTCAAAAAAAAATATTCGCATTCTCAAGAATATTTAATCTGATAACTGGGCACTACTTAAAATCGTTAATTAATTCGTTAAATTATTCTCAATTATTTGTAACAATTGCAGGAAAAATTACACCGACTTAACATAATGCCTAGTGGTAATTTGAAGGTAATGTCGTAAAATTCGTGGGATTAGTATTTAAGCAAACCTCTCCTAGAGGGAGCCACTGCCAATAAATGATGCCTGACTAGCACTGTACAAAAAAAGCATAACACAGCAAAACCTGTCAACGTAGTTTTTCAGTTTCCTTTATGATTTCAATAGTGTATAGAAATCTTTTATCCTTTTATCCAATTTAAATTATCTTAATGCATAAATATTAATAATAAAAGGTAAATTCTAAAGTAATAATGTTGAATATGAGGTAAATAAAAAAAAAATAATAAAACTAAAAATTAAAAATTAAAAAAAAAAGAAGCATACAATTTCAACGTTTCAACAATTATTAATAATTCTTATTAAAATTAGGAAATTAAATTTCGTATCTTTATAGACCTAATTAACTGAAAATAATATTTAATATTTTTTTTTTATCAATCTTTTCTATATTGTTATCGTTTATATAAATATATCTGATAAAATAAAGTTCAGAGATATTTTTTTAACTTTATTCTGATATCCGTTTATCTGTCTTTCTGTGATCTAATAACTCAAAAAAAAAAAAAAACAACAACAATAACTAAGAAGTTGAAATTGTTAGGGTAGGTTTTATTATGTAATTCCTTTACCTTTTCCCTTTTAAATTTATAATGGAATATTGGAAAGTTCGTGCAACAACTTTCTTTAACTTTTTTTGTTTCCTGAATGTTTTCCTATTCAGGCAAAGCAAATGTAATAAATGTATCCCTAGTTAATGCTTCGAATAAATTAGTGTAGAAAAGATTATACTTGGAATTTTGATTTTTATTATTAATTTAAGTTGTTAAATTAAAAAGCTTCTCTTTTAAAAGCTTTAAACCTTAGCGATTCAATCATAAAAATAGAAGAAGCCGAAAGTGATAACAGTTATGAAATATGGGTTCTCGTGATCCAGGTGGCCAATTGCTAAGACTTTTAAAAAAAAAGAAAGTTCAGATCCATTTATAACATCTTGAGTTCAATAAATGCAAGCAAACGACTGCTTGCTTCGAGGCGTCGTAAATTTTGGTTATATTATCTTCAAACCGGCCCGTAATTCTTAGGAAGACGAAAGAAAAAAACCGGGAAGAAATATACACTTTGACCTTTTCCACTTTAACCCCAATCGTTAAGTTATCAGCTATGCTAATCACCTGGCATCAGACGGTAAAAAGGAGAGTTGTAAATATAACTGCTGCTTGTCTAAGAAATATGCTAATAACGCATTAGTGTCATATAAATAAGTTGGTATTAGGGTTCATAATTTAACGCGGAATGACTAATTAAGAGTAAATACGATTCTGCAAGAATGAAAAATGGTGCCTGAATTAAAAGCGAAGCCAAATAAGATACATGTCTTTGATGGCAAATAAAGTTTCCCAAACCGACGGAGATAGAAATGAAATAATGTCTTTCTTAAAGTTTATCACTTGTTAGTCTTAAGTTAGGTAACAAGAATGTTATTTCTTTTTTATATAACATTTAAAAATGTGTAGTAACTCTGCGACAAAGTTTTCTATTTACTATTGTATTTTGTGTTTGTTTGTTTGTTTGTTTGTTTGTTTGTTTCTTTTTTTTTTAATTATTTATTTATTTTGTTCCTTAAATAAAAGAAAGTTCATAAAAACTTTACATTTCATATATTTTAATGTATATATATATATATGTTCCCTGTTTCTACCTTAGTTTCGACAATTCTAAATTTCATTTAGAATCTAATCATTGCAATTGCTTAACTAAACAAGAATATTAATTAATGGTATTCATTAATATTTATTTTAGGGTTACTATTATCAATTTCCGAATAGTGACCCTATCAGTCTCTGAAACTGGGATTTATTATTCTATTTACTTCATTTATCAATTTATTCCTTTTCAATGATGTAGTCAGGTAACTTATAATTTAATGAACAGTTGAGGAAGACGTAAGAAAGTCTATAAAAAGGTATTCCACAACAGGCCTTTCAACGAAAATAAGTCTATATTAGCAGTAATTAAGCAGGAAAAATAACTTTTCATTTTACGAGAAGATTTAAGTAAAACTCTTAAGTAAGTCCATCATCTTTAGATCAAAGACAGATATTCTTACTAATGAATGGATACACTTTTTTATTTTTTTTACTTTGTGATTCAGAGAAGGACTGCAAAGAAAAGAAAGCTGAAAACTAGAGAAAAAAATAAAGTGAAGACATGAATTCTTAGCATAAATGAAAGGAAAAAAATCCCTTATAAAATAGTAATCCTTTAAATATGTTGTATATTTTATACACCATGAAATATTTTGTGTATATTATCTACACTTATAATGACTATTAATATTTTCTTAAAGACTTTAAAATCAGGGTTAATAATTTGTATTAAAAAAATAAGAGTATAATATGTCTAGTATTTCTATTTTTATTTATTAATTTACTTATTTTTTTTTTTTTTCTTTTTGCAAAAGTTACCTCTGATTAGATCCTTCCTAATAACATAATCCAGATGAAACATTCCATTAGAAGTTAAGTAAAAATTTCCTTGAAACTTCTGTGTTTCTTTAGAAAACTTCGGACAGGGCATTAAATCTTCCTATGAATTTTTTTTTTTTTGATTGATTCGCATTGAAGAAATACTGATGGTTTCTTTTACTTGAAAGATAGGTAATTATTTCTATCTGATATGGTTTCCTCCTCTTGTAATATATTCTAAGCAATTACTCATAAATCCGCCTTTGAATTTCAATAATCTTGTTCAGAAATTGGCAAACATGACATTTCGCTCTCTGCAATTCAATTGATAAATTCCTCTGACTGACTGAATAAGACGACAACTTTATTTTCTTCCGTTCACATGAAACGTTCAGTAAAAGACACTTATTGATGCATATAAAGGTTCAGTTAATGAGTACAAAATTATGGATGACAGTGGATCTCTGAAGAAGTTCGCTTAAGAGAGCTAATTGCTGGTTCCCTAGGGGCCGGACGAATCGAAGGCCCAATTGTAATTAAAAAGCTCGATTTTTGAGGAGAGGGGACCTGGACAGCCGGTTGTCATGGAAATATCCTGTCGCAGTGAATGCCTTCGTTTTGTCATCGACGATTTATCCATTCGCAAATTTTCTTCGGAAAAAGATCTCTGAGGCATAAATGGCCTAATTGGTTCACACTCGAACGAACTCCGTCGAGCAAGTCGCCTTGTCAATCGGATGCCCCCCTCGGACGCGGATAACCCTTCCGCTACCTGGCATCGTTCACTTTCTCCCGTAGCAGTTACACGAGACCGAGAACGACCACTATTAACTGCAGCCATCTTGACATCCATCGCCAAGCCAATTACGGGTAAGCCTAACCGGCTACGACGCAATTTTCCTCTCCTGTCTCCTCCCTGCTTCATTCCTAGGAAATAGTCCGACATTATTATTGTGTTCAGTTTCTTTTTTTTGTTCTCTACAGAATTCCTCCCATTGCTTAATCGCAGATCCACTGCCTTGTTTTTCCGCATGGATCCCCAGATTAACCACCTCCCCCTTCCATATTAAAGAGATCTTTAATCTTCTCCACTTGGCGTCTCCTCGGATCTTTACAGAGCAGCGTCCACGCCATTGCTCGCGCTAGACAAACAAGTGCAGTGAAGTCGTCTTAAAATAACATTCATATTCTCGAATCTTCGCTTAGTTTCAAGATCTGTTGATTCAAAAGGACAGGATGGTTAGCTAAAAAAAAAAAAAATTATATGAATCTGTCGAAGCTAAAACAACAGCCAAGCGTACGCGTAGTAATGGCTGCCAGTGGATAGGCTTAAAGAGACCCTATTTAATTCCAGTGCATTTGCTTTTCTGCCCTACATGTGATGATTCCGATTTATCTAAAGAAGAATCAGTAATTTCAAATCACCAAGTTTTCAATGATTTCAGTTTTGGCGTTTAAAGTAAACATTCTGCTACTTAAAATAAGATGGTCAATTTTGATTCGCTCGGAATATAATTAACATTTTTAATTATGGTTTTATTTGTATTCTGATGTGGACACTGGGTTAACCCTTGTATGGCTATTTGTTCAAATTTAAGTCATTTTGAAATAATTTAATTTCTTCAATTAGAAATAAAAATCGAAAATATTATTATTTAATGATTTTAATTATTTTTTAATCTTATTTTATTTTTATAAGATCTAATATCTCATTTTATTATTAACTGTAGATAATAAAGTGAAAATAATCTAATATCTCATTCTATTATTAAGTTTAGATAATAAAGTGAAAATAAAAGAAATATATTATAAATAATCTTTTATTTATTTTACTTTCCTCATCCTGATTAAAGGTGTATATTTCAAAATATGTTTCTTTATTGTATAATTGAATATCTTGTTACAATAAACCATTACAGTAACTTTAATTAATTTTCAATGATTATATCTCCTGAAATTAAAGTACAATACTTGAAATATTGAGAGTGAACTACACATTTTCATTACAACAACACAATAACAAATGACGTCAGGATATGAAGTAAAAATTCATGATAGCAATAAAAGTAGCTAGGAGATAAATAGAATACCCTTTAAAGGTATTTCCGTTTACATGCAAACACACAAATCAACTATTTAGCTTTCAACCTGTAAGTAACTTCAATCTCACCTATATTTTCAAGTAATGACTTAATTCCATCATCACTATTAATTCGATATCATTTAAAAAAAAAATGATTTGTCTAAAACTATTTTTCCCAAAAATATATATACTGTATTTTTGCCAAAAATAATATAGCTGATAAACATTACTTTATATATTTTCGAGCATTTGCTAGGTAGCCATACAAAAACACTTGATTAAAAAATATTACAAATATTTGCTCCATTAGTAAATATGGCTAATAACAATAATTATTAATTTATATTTTCACTTCTACAAAATTCAAAGAAATCATAAATTTAAATTTTTTGATAAGTCTATAATAACAGTTTAATTAAATATTATTAGTTAGGAAGTCAAAGAATTTTCAAATGGAATTTACAAATAGCAGTAAATAGGTAGTTCAATTTGAATTAAATAATAAAAGAATAGAAATCTAATTTCTTTCCACTTCTCATGTGATATGAAACAGTCAAGGCTGATTTTAACTCTTGATTATGGATTTCAATAGAAGTTTTTGGTTTTTTTAGGTAGCTTACATTTATTGTTTTAAGGCTGAAATATTTCGGATATAAATATTATTTATCCTTCTTTTTAATTTCTTTTTTTTCATCAGGAAAAAATCAAGCATTTTTATTTTTTGATTTAATCTTAATATTAACTTGCTATTTACATTAGTAGTGTGTTTAATATTACATTTTAAATTTTTGGAATATTAACAATTAGATTAAAACAGGCAACTCAAAACTAGAGGTGTCAATCAATGAAAGTTATATTGTCAATTTTTTTTTTATTCATTGTTGTTTATTTTTCCGAGAGAGATATTTTTTTATGTACAAAGACAAAGATTATTATTGAATACTTAATTATTATTTGTCCACAGCGCTCTACCTTACGACGTTTTTTATGGGCATTTCAGTTACAGGAAGAAAATTCGTGAAGTAAGATTTATTTTGAAATTTAATCTGTAGAATGTTTCTGGTGGCTTAAGAGGGAGAAAAAAAATATTGTCTCCCTGTATCAACTGTTATTGAACACCTATAGTGAAGAAATGCGAACTCCTATTCAAAATCGTTCATTTGAAATTAGATCTAAAAGAAACATCAGTCTATAGCCCTCAATAAGAAGTCTGTCGCCACTTCCTAAAACGAGTTTCATCACAATGATAATGTCTCGGGGTTACCTTTACAAAGGAATATAGAAAAAAAAAAGTGTAGAAAAACCCCTAGTCGGGGCTATACAATCCCTGTTAAGGAATTTAAAGATTATTCCACCCTCTTCCTTGATATTTTTTAGCAAGCTAATTATAAATCCCTTGAACTCACCGTAAATTCTGCAAAATTTCTAGATGCTATTTTTATCTTAAAATTGTAAGTGCTTTCAAAACTAAATTATTTTCTGACAATACTGCTGTCACAACAGTAAGTTTTTTCATACTATCAATTTTTGGTACTCATTTGATGCTTATTATCCACATCATGTTTCATTTATTTATTTAATTATTTATTTATTTATTTATTTATTTATTTATTTGTTTATTTATTTATTCACTTTTTTGCAAAGATGGCGCATTTCAGAACTAATGAAAAAGCAAATTTTTCTTATAAAAGGAGAATTTCTTACCATTCATTTGTTTAATATTTTGGAATCTGGTATATAATATCTGGATGCATTTGAATAATATTTTTTGATTTAATAGTTAATACAGAGTACCTAACATTTATTCTTCATTAAATTTTTAAATTGTCTAAAACAAGTCTTTTTTACATCCTAATATTACAGTAAAAATTATGTCTGATTCTGAATGTATTATATTTTGTTACTCAGTAAACATAATCCCATCTTTGTTCAGTAAGATATTATTTCTCTTTTCAGTGCAGATCTTTTGTTTGTTCTTTATTCTCTAGTGAAGGTTTGAAATAATTATTAAAACAAATATTATCAAATTATATTTGGTGAAGGCAATTCTTAAAACTAATTCGGTCACTCTTAATCTAAGGTAGTTGAAACAATATTAATTTATTTATCTAAAACAATAAATGTAAGTTTTACGTAAAGGAGGAAAAAAAAGTTATTATTTTAAGTAAGACTTACATTTTTCTTTCCCTGAGATTACTGCAAATGCTTTAGTTCATTAAAGAAACTAAAAGGAATTTAAAATAATTCTCAAAAGATGAAATTTATATATAAAATAATTATTAGTTGTCAGCAAAGCTGAAATGAAATTCTTAACTACTAAAATTTTATAATTATTTTTTTTCAAGACAATATTCAGGAATTTAACATAGGCCTTGCATAGATTTTCGCAAACTAACATATACATTATATTTGCAGTCCAAAACAACCTAGAATATAAGATTTCTAAATTTCCAAAATAAATAAATGTATAAATTATTAAACTTCCCTGCTTTCTTAAGTTAATTATACAAAAGTAACAAATTAATTACTTTTGTTTTAAACAGTTTATTAAATTACAAATCATGTTTTCGTCTACAGGTTTTAAATTGCTATAATCATAATTGCGATTAAAACATAATAAAATGCACGAGCAATTTTAATGATATTATTCTTTAACAAAGCTGTAATGATTGAATAAGTAATAATAAAAATAACAATTAAATTTCTCCCTAGTTCTTATAAATCTAATAATCGCTTGATTTGCAATTAGCGTAAAATCATTTTTAATAATAAACAAATATTAAGTTTTCTTGTTGATAAACTCAAATGACAGTAAATTATTTAATTTTTACCAGAAATCAGTGCAATGCAATCATTTATTTGAAGAGTGATAAATCTGTCTTGGGCACAAACACCACTTCAAAGGGACTGCTTAATATAAAACATTTCAACTAATAAATGATAGACGAATGTTTCCTATTTGAGGTCGTAGCGGACCTGCAATTTTTTTTTCATTTCTAAATTAACACATTTGCAAGTTGTTTTGAAAGCTTTGCTTAATAAATAACGTTGAATTTTTATGAGTTTGGGGAAACAGTCAGGGATTTAAGTCAAAATGTGAACAAATAGAACTTCCAAATTCTGAAATTAAATTTCCATTTAAATTTTAATTATGTTTTGAACCGTTTCTTTAATCCAAACCGTGGGACCAAGGCTAATTATGCAGACGAGAGGTTGTCAGAACACGAGGCCTTCAAAGAAAAGACAGTTTATATAAAATGCTACAGAAATGTCTTCACAAAGGCCTAAAATTAAACAGAACTTGAAGGTGTCCTTAATGAATTCCTTGTATTATATCTATCAACAAAACTATTCTCATATATACAATACTATGGAGCATTGTCTTCAGTTGAATTGTTTGTTCATCAATAATTTTACTGATTGTTTGGTCTAATCTCATTAGAGCAGTTTTTAATTAATAAATGTAAGTTTAATTAATCAAAAAGCCAAGTACACAAAATATACATAAGAAATGAGCCCAAAAATACATTCGTTTTAATCAGTAATTTGTCATCTTTCATTCAGCTCGCTTTTGTAATCAACTTCATTAACCTTTATGAATATAAATGTTTACTATTTCAGCTTTGTTGTGTTTCGCCAATTTCGTCAGTTTGTCAGTTTTTAAAATTACATCATTTATCTCTTTCTCCAGAAAAGAAAAAAGAAATGAGAGTTTTATTTGTTTATTTTTTATTTATTTATGAACAGTTAATAAAGTTAAAGTTTAGTCAATAGTGGTTGATGAATTTTCCTGTTTTATTTTTAATGTGTATTTATTGTTTTATTTTAATTTTTGGAGGTGTCATATTCTTGTTTACAACCAAAGTTAAAGTTTATTTATTTATTTATTTATTTATTTATTTATTTATTTATTTATTTATTTATTTATTTGTAGTTAAACTTAAAGTTTAAAGAAGTTTGTTTATTAATTATTATTATTATTATTTACTATTTATTTATTTTGCTAAAAACTACTTTACAATCTAATTGACCTATTATATTTCCTTGTTCTTTCTTTCGATTTTTATTTACAATCAGTGTAAAACACCTGATTTCATTTCTTTTCTTTTTCTTTTGTCATTTGAGTTGTTATTCAATTCTACTCGAAATCCTTTCCCTTGTAGTGTTTCGAATTGAGTTCATTTAATGCAGTCATAAACCATCGATGGATTTTCATGGCTTCCGAAAAAATTATAGCCGCGATTTTTCTCTTTCTAAATTTGGAGTTGAAAGACGATGAAATGAAGGAACGGAGCATATTTAAGGCTGCAGCGAAGACATCACGGCCTTTTACTCACCAGGAATGCCTTTTTCTCGTGAGACGCCACTACCATTGTTTCGGTTCACTCATCCTCATATTCAGAGATTGCATAGTTTACAAAGACCCCGTTTCTTAAGTGATTACCTAAATGAAAAGATGAAATCTCTGGAGGGAAGACTCTGAAATATCAAGTTCCTTAGGAAAAAAAAAAAAACCGGTTTCTCAAATATTTAACACAGTATCTACAGGTTCAATAGCTTAGTGATATAGAAAGAACTATTTCATTCTGCAAATTACGTATTATTGAAAGATAATACATTGACATAATCCTTAGAAATTTAATTGAAGTTAATCAAATAAATTAAAATCACTTAGTATTAAATTAAATCTGGTTCAATTCCATCTTCTATCAACGGCAAAGTATTACATTTACAATATTACAAGAGTAATATGTTCTTAATATTTCATCATATTTAAAAGTTATTTCATAATATGAAAAATAAACATAATGTTAGGTTTTATTAGTTTTCTATCCTTTTTGAATTCACTTTATTTCTTTATTTTCGTAATTTATTCAAATTTACAAGTGACAATGTTATGAATTTTTTTTCACATTCAGTCAAACATCAAGTAATTTAATTTTGACTTTGAAGACACAATAGGAACAATAAATTAAACTACTTTGAAGTTTCCTGACCTCAGACACGTGTTTAACTATTAAATAATGATATATTCCTTTAGTCGTGAAAAGAATAAATTGTTTGAATATCTTGGATTGTATTTAAATTATTTTAATTCCATAAAAGATTAAAAAATATGGCTTTTAGCTGATAGTTCTAAAAAGGCAATCAATCAGAAAAACAAAAGGAAAATAATGAAATATGCAGCATTATCAAACTGATCCGCCAGGAGTTGATGCTCCAGCGTTTCCTCGTCAGTCAAGAATTATGAATAAAGAATGAATTTATTTATTATTCCACATTCACAACAGGTGATTATTTCTTTCGTCTTAATTATCCTCAGTAAGAACATTACCATTTGAATTTGACAGGTATTTAGTGTTTTGAATGCAATGGCTGAATGTGGGTCTCTGCGCATCGTTAACTTCTTTCAGTGGAAAATATTTTTCTAAACTCGAAACCACTTGTGTTAGAACATTGGGTCTTGAATGAATGCGGCAAATGCGTTCACTTTGTTCAATAATATATAAAAGCAGCATCAGAAATGACTGCACTGATTGTGCGCGTGGGTAGCGCTCGTAGCCGGCCATAAACTTGGTGCCTTCCACGGCGGATCGGCGCTTAATACCTGCCTACATTTCACCGGCGAAGCTATGCCTCAGTGCCCTGTTAATGCAGTCGCTCAAGTTATTTGTGAACCCACATGATGATTGTACCTTACTGATAATCGTCGCCAACGAAGACAATCGTCGCGGTAAAAATACTGCGACTGCTGTTGCGCTTGGCGCAGACTCCGTTCGCCGTCCGGCGGCTCCCGGGCACTAATCCGGAACCCCTCGGTCACTCAGATGGGTGGGATTTGTTCGCACGACGTACAACTCACCGTGGTATATTTATATATGTATATGCATGAGAGACAAAGTCAGTTTTGGGCCGAGGAAAAATTGCATTCCAAAATTTGATTCCCGACGCGACTGGAATTAATCCACCGGGTTAACCCATTGCAGGGAAGGCTCCCGGGAAAATGCCAGACTCGAAATAAATGAAAGAGATAGGGAAACTTAGCAAGATAAAGCCTCTAGAGGAAAAGAGAAGGATTTTCGGATTGCGCTCAAATCGAAATTTGTTATTCGTGACGGCGGAGTTTTATCTCCATTTAGATAGTTTTGGGAATATCAGTGTTAATTTATCAGATGAATTCCGAGGCTGTTTTTCCGGATGACCTCTTGTCTTCAACTTCGAATATCTTATCATTAACTTCTATTATCGTGTTTACCCAAGGACAGATCGAGGACATTTTCCAAAACAAAGGAATCACTACCGTTCAACTCCATATTCTATCTCGTAAATACACAAACGAACAGAACAGAATCATAAATTCGATTCACTCTCTAAATGGAAATATATTAAAATGCAGTTTATAAATAAGAAATCAATTCCTTTGATTCACAAAAGAAACAAATGAATGAAGTACAGCAAAAGCTCAACAAAATATAAAGAAAATAAAGAGAACATATAAGTTAGTAACTTAACCACGGTAAATCTTATAGAGATCAACAACCTGTTTTCGTTTTAGTTGCACACATTTTTTTCTAGTTACAGCCATCTAGTTTAAGTAGGATTCTAGATTATATTTTACAAGAGATGCACAAGCAAATATCGCGACAGAATTACCAGATGATATTTCATATATTTTTTCCTAAATAATATTATTGCAACATTGTTATTTGAACAGACTGCTATAATTTTGTTTTGAATTCAAGTCCAGATTTCATTTTTCTTATAGGAAACAAATTGAATTCTCTTTCATTAGATTCAATCCTTGTTTAACTTTTGTGTTTTTCTATGAGAAGACATTATTATTATTTTCGTTAAAAGGAATTAGATATTAGAAAATAATGTATATATTCACTTTCAAAACTAATTTTTCATATATGCAAATCAGACTTTTGCATAAATATGATTTGGTCTTATTCTTTTTATTAGGAAGTAAGAAAAAATACGATAATTAATTGTTATACAAATTTTATTGCAATATTTAAATATATTTATGATGATTTACTGCTGTCAAATTGCTGTTTTGACTTTTCTTTCTTATTTTCTTTTATTACAAAGTAAATCTAAAACAAAATTAAAATAAAATAAAAAAAAAGCAAGAAAAATTTCCGTTTAGGAAACTTTCAACATAATTCATAAAATATGTACACATACCTAATTGCATATAGTTTTTCCTTGGCAAATATTACCAAATCATCTTTTGCAACTTAATTAGCTCCTAAGATTAAGTTAAATTATAAAACGTCACTTATCTTAAAAGAGTTCAGGCAGTCACAAGTAAAGTTAAGGCGAACTTAGCAAAACTGGATTAGGCTCATAGGGTAGATTTAAAGGTGAAAGACCTTTAGATAATCGAAGTTGCAAAGAAGCTACAGCAATTTAAACATTGCTTTTGTATTCGCAAAAGAAACCCGGAGAATTCAGACGGAAGCCTGACCTACAACCGGTTTCACTTCATTCTAATATTCGCGGGTCTAAAAATGTCACTTTGCTCTTTAGCATATTATAAGAAGGTGCATAATGGAAGTGAATTTCGTACGACACAAAGCGCCTCGGAAAAAAAATCACTTGTTTATTAAATATAGACAGAATTTCCTGATGATAATGTTGTAAACAATTATGTATAAGTGGAAAAAGGAAAATACTATTTAACGATACTTTTAAAATTGTATTATGTTCTCTTATACTTATTTTTTTAAAGTTACTTATTATAGTGAAAAAAAAAATAATTTTTCCAAGAAAAGGAATTGAGAGATTGATCTTTTGCATAAAAGCTAGACCATATTATAAGACACTGACAAATGACTAATGTGAGAAAGTTTTCTTAAAAGGTATCGGTTTAAGTTACATTAGATCGTAGTAATTCCAAAGTATTTTCCAATACGTATCTGTCAAAATTAAAATTGGTGCCTTTTAACCATCTTAAGATGGCTTAAGTGTGATGTAACATCTACGTAAAGGTGTCTTTACCTCCAGAAATAAAATTATCTTAGAAACCTCAATAATAAATGCTTTATTTATTTATTTATTTATTTATTTTTTTGTTTGTTTGTTTGTTTGGCAAATGGATTAAAATTGTATAGGAGGAATAAAAGGTAAAAGCTAAATATTTATTAACTAATATCTTTACTAATTTTTTTTTCGTGATTATGTGAGTGTAAAGTAATTCATTAGAAGATTATTCTACTTTATAATGTCAAAAAATAATTAAATAAATAAATAAAAACATAATGGACACCCAAGATCTTATTTAATTAAAAAGTTTCTCAATTCCAAGTATATATTGCAAGAGTTATATAATTTATAACAAAAGCAGAAAACATTATACTTTAAAAAATGATACATATATACAATTTACTTGAAATCAATGTGTTTTCTCTTAATGTTCCACTTACGATAAGTCCAAATACAGTAATTGTACACAATCTTGATTACAAGTGATCTTTTTACACACATAATATTTCTATTTATTCTGAACAACAATAATGATGACTTAGCGAGGAAGAAAGTTATAGGTTTCCTATTACAGCAGAGCATGCATTTATGTTGGGTTTTTTTTCCTCCTCTCCATTTTCTCTCTTTCTTAAAGTTGGCCTTATTTTTCATAACCGAATGGAGCCAGGCCTAGAGCCAGAGACTGTTTTCTCTATGAAAACACCAATTCGTTCCGATTTTTGTTTACATTAATACGAATTCCCCGCCTGCTATTTTTTTTTCACCTCACGGCACCTTTTCCCTCTGAGAAAACAGTGCGAAATTTCCTCTGACAATTGATAAGAGCTTTTCTGCCACTGGTGATTCGGAACCGGGTCTGTTCCACTTTTCCCAGAGAGTAAATCACATTGGCTGGCTTGATGCGTTTATGCTGATCCGATCGGTCTCAGAGTAAACAGTTGTGACAGTTGAGTCAAATGTTATCTTCCCAGTTGTGATTAGCCACCAAATAACATCATCGTGAAATATTATTCTGCAAAGCAATCAGTATTTCTTAGCTGAATTATCTGCTGAAGTCGGTGTCCTTGAGGATCAAGAAAAACGTTTAGCTGATAGCAAAGAATCTCGCTTCCAGAAAAATCTGCCACGCAATCGTTTCAGGCATTAATTTACTTAAACCTCATATCCAATTATCTAACTAAATGTATTCGGCATTTAAATAATGAGTTTATATTTGAGGTCTTATATAGTAATCGTAACAAATTACAAAAATTAATGTTATCAAATACAAAACGTAATATTGTTAATTTATGTTACTTTATTTATTAACAATTCATTTTAACACCTTTTCAACTTTTTGAATTTGTACTTTTTGTATTTTATATAAGATTATTTTAAAATATTTGAAGCTTCAAATTATTATTTCAAAATTAATATTCTTCCTATTGCATTATGGACAATATTCTTAAAACTTCATAGATTTATTAAATTATATAGTGAATTGATACTATTAAAATAATGTATTAAATTAGAAGCATCAAATCTCAAGCATTTTTTTTTTTGTGAGGAGTACTTGAGAGGTAACAGTGTTAAAATATCCTAATACAGTATTCTAATAACAGTGTTAGAATGTTAGCTTATGAAAAAAAAAAAAATCAATCTTTACTAAATAAGAAAACTGAAGCTTTCTTTATTTAGGAATGTGCAATCATCATAGTACAATGATTATTTTAATAAAAAACAATTTTTTAACAGGATGCAAAATGTTTTTTTTTTTTACAATTTTACAGACACATCATTTTATTTCTTTGTGATTTTCACATTGAAAATAGTCACTGAAGTAGTTAGTTGAATCTAACTTAGCTAATGAAAATGCGTTTTTAACCTCTGCGGGCATTTCTCTTGAGCGTATAAATATTTAAACTTCATTACAAAATTTGTGAGAACTAATGAAATAGTTAGTTCAAAATAAGATAAATAGTGAAATTGATTAACATATATTATAAAAAAATACAGGGATTAGTTCTATTGAAATGAGTACATTGCCCTCTTACACCAAACAGTAATTCAAAATTAAAATTTTAATCTCAAAATAAAAACTTCCCATTTAAGAAAATTTTGTATTGTAATTTCAGTTCTATATTTAGTCAAGTTTTTGATCGCAGGAAAAAAACAAGAAAGATTAGAACTAGGCATTTCTGTGCTTTGTCAATGCTTAAAAAACTATGTATCATTTCACTTTTCTTGCTCGTCTTAACACTAAAATTTATTAGAATTTAACATTAGAATTTATTATGAGTAATTCCAATTTAAAAAGAAAATAAGATTAGTTGTTATTATCATTAAAGATTAGTTATTAAGTTTATTTTTTCTCGTTAAATTATTTATTTTATTACAAATTAACAACGAAAAGAAAAAGAAATCCTTAATTTTCTTTGCGAAAAAAAGAACTGAAATAACTTTTCTAAAATATTAGATAAAGGAATTTTATTATTTAAAAAATAAATTAGTAAAAACACAGCAAAATCTAAGCAAAGCTTCACTTTACAATTCTTACAGGAATGCAGAAGCATAAGTAATGAATTACGATCATAGAAATTTCATTGCATTTAATAGAAAATATATCAGCTTTTAAATTAACAAAAAAAAAAAAAAAAACCTTATAAGTTTAACCAAAACTTACTGATGTAAGAAAAAAAAAATCTTGTTATTCTTTTATTTGATATTTTCTTTTTTATTCCAATGATTTTAAATAAACAACAATCTTCTCTAATCCTAATTAAATACTTTAGTGTAGCTATTGATCGACTAAAAAAAAATAAAAAAACAATACAGCACATTCTTTCTCCAAGATAGCATTAGTGTGCAAAAATCCAAATGAATGCACTCCTAATGCAGTTGCCAGGTGGAATTTAATAACGAGAAAACATATCTGAATATTTAACAAATTAGGTTTGTAAATTTTTAAATAGTTTGCAGTAAAATTTGAATATCAAATTAGTAGAACTGTTTTTATGATGTTTTGCAGAGAAGTTTATTCAAAAATAATAAAATTGTTTGATAACGAAACAAATCTTACAGAATATTCATTTTTTACGTAGTTGAAACTGGCCTGCCATAAAATATGATTTACCTTAAGTTTGTTTTCATCTTCAAATTCCCGAAAGCCCTCGTTTTATTTATCTTTAAAAAAAGATATGAAAGAAGAACCACATTGTAATTCTTTAACAGAAGCAGCTTTTTGTTGATTCTTGCTTTTTCTTACTTTCGTTTTTAAGAAGGACATTGTAAAATATATATTGTTATTCCTTTATTATATTTCACTCAGTTATCTTAAATTAATAGGCTATTTATCAAATGTTTACATTTCATACGTGTCACTTAAAGTTAAATTAAGATCTCAAGCTAATGATAATAAAATTATGCTAATGATGAAGGTAGTTAACTTAGTATATGTTTAATAATCAATTATTACTGTATCTGAAACCATTAATGTATTCAGTGAAATTCCATCCTCCCTTTCTTCAAAACAAAATATTATAATACAGCCACAACATTTGACAAGATTATAAAATATGTAATGCCTTAACATTGTCGATATCAGTGTAAGATTGTATTTTATATTTAATTTATTATATTATCTTTCAGTAGCATAACTAGTTTTCCAGCATAACAACACTACATATTGATTGGTGAGAGTTGGTTTCTTTTCCCATATTCTATTATGAAATCAAAAAAATAATCCATTCACCCAAATACAGTACGATTATGGAAACATCAGGCTAAACATACAACAATAATATTATACAGGTTCCTGAATGTATTAAACGTAATTAATTTAATAAATATGATTATATCTTGTAACTTGGCTATATGATCAAACATCATTGTTAGAACAATTGCTATTTTCCTAAGAATTTAATCTATTTCGATAAATTTGGTTTATTTGTTCTCAGAAAAATAATAATTAAACTTAAACTTAAAATTTAAAAAAAAATCAGTATATTTTTGCCAGAATGAAATACATTAATAATTCCTGTATCTCTGGTTTCTTTATTTAGTGACAAAGAAAAAAGGCTTTACAATATGGAGACCACTGACGATGAGCTGAGTGGATCCAATTCAGAAAAATGGTTCTTATTAAGTCAAGGAAGGTAAAGACCAAATATAAACATTTTTATAAATGAAGTTACTATAATATTCCTGTCAGATATAATAATTATACTCTTAATTAATTGCAGGTATTTACTTTTATCTTCTCCTAGACATTCCAAATAATCAAATGTGTTATTCTCAAAGAATAAATAAATAAAATAAACAATTAACTAATCTTCTCTATGATAAAAGTGTTATCTTTCATAGAAAGTTAATTCAAAGAACTGAAATGTAAAAAACTTTATAATTCTGAAGATTTCGGTAAAATAATATAATTTGTTTTCCTAAATAAAATAAGATGCAAATTAAATTAAATTTATTTTTGTATTTTTTTAAAATTTAATATTTCGACTATTGAAGCCATAATTAAAGTAATTGCTTTATTTAAATTTAGATAAATAACTTTCAATTGGAATTCTTTTTTAAGATTAATTTTCGAATTGCCAAATCTTCTCTGAAGTTCAAATACTTATTTTTTTTAGAATTTAACTTTACAATTAATAATTTAAATTTGAAGTCTTGTTCACAGTTGAATTTTGCAGTTATTAAAAAAAATGTTTTAATGAAATAAAATTGTTCAAGGTTAGTCAAAAGACCACAAAAAAAAACTTCTGATTATTTTCATTTTCAAAGATAGATTAAAAATAGAAAATAGAAATATGATAGGAAACTTTGTTGATTTAAATAGTCTCTTTATTTTTATATTAACAAAAGGATTCTAATTAAAATTAAAAATATTTGTTAATTAAAAGTTTAATTACAAACAAGTCATAAATTTATCCTGTTGAAAAGAAAAAGAAGAAATGAAACTTTGACTTTCGAGATGGAGTTGACTTAGAATTGAACTTTTTCTTTTGTAAATAAAGCAAGGTTGGCAAATATAAGACTTCAATATAAACTTAAACTTTCCATGCCGAGTGAAAACTTGTTTACGTTTCTTCGGGGGAAAAAAAACTGTGGTTTAAATTAATAACATAACATAAATATTCGCAAAACATTTTCTGAAATAGAAGACTTTCATTTATACAATATCTCTTCTAGTGGAAGTACTAAAGTAAACTGACTGCATTTATCATAAGCTTATCAAATGCTACTGAATTACCGAACTTAGCAAATACTTCGAGAAAACTTGCTATTCATGCATAAACAAAAAAACAAATCCCAAAAGTAATCTCCCAGAACTCATTTGACATCTTGCTTGTAACCAAGAGCAACGGGCATGCTTGTTTGGCAAGGTTGATTTAGGTTTTTCAAAATTCATAACTTTACGTAAGTTATGCGTTTTTGATTTGCTTTTCCACGGTCTCTTTGAAGATCACAGCCGACGACAAGGCTACTTCTTGGCCTCCAAAACAGACACAGTGCCCAGGCGCTGAATTTCAAAGGGCTCCTAAGAAAGGAGACGAGACATGTTACGTCCTCTGCACATTGCTTTTTTTTCTAAAGACAGGAAGAAAAGGGGTTTTTTCCCCGTCTGTAGGTGGAAGTGGGTCCCCTTCTCCACTCACCCACAAAATTTGAACTGAATGCAACCGACTTGCAGGAAGAAGGTATCTGTATCGTTCGAATATGCTTTCAAAAACTTGTCTTTTCGCCATAAAAATTAAGCCAGTCAAAACCAGCTTTTCTCCCCTATTTGGGATTATCGAAGAACCAAGGGTTCTCGAGTCACGGCGAATATTTGCATGCGGACTTTGGAACAGGTTCCCCGGTACAAGTTTCCTGACTAGGAATCTAGCGATGATGGATTTTGATAAGGTTTTTCTTGTATTGCACTGTCGTCTTCCGAGACCCACTTGTGGGCACTGAACATGGTCCTTCCTCAATGTTCAGACATATGTATTATGGTTCATAGTATGTCATGCTCGATTATTTCTGCCCTTTTCGTTCCAACCACAACCGTTTACGCCAATGTTAGAAATGTGTGTGGGAAATCCGGACATGTCTTAACCAAGGTCTGCGAAGAGATTAATATCTACTGGGAGGAAACCTTATAGGAATTACATTAAAAAAAATGCTCACAATACAGAAATGGATACAACATTACATCTACCGTTTTTTTTTATTCAGACTGAATAATAAGTTAAAATATCAATAAATACCTTATTTTTATTTAAAACAAATTCGTATTTTTAATAGTTAAAAAGGTAAAATATGCTAGCAGTTAAAAAAATTTAAATCATAAATAATGAACCAAAATAAGCTATGAAAAATAGCTAAAGTAAATAAAAAATAGAAATAAAATTCGTTGCAGAAGATAACATATATTTACATTCATTTACATTTATTTGCAAAAAGAAAAGAAAAAAGCTTGAAACATAAAATTATATTGTCTCAACCTTTTTTTTTAATCAGTTTTTCATTTAGTTAAGTTTTGTATAGGTATTTACTATTTTACTATTTTATGATTATTTTAAACTACATAAAAAATAAAAATAAATACGAAATTAAGATTCGGAAAGAATAGTGTCAACCATATTTGCGCCTTATAAATAGAGAAGTAGGCGTTAAATAAATATAGTAGACAGATAAAGCAAAAAAAATGTAATTTTTTTAAATTAAGAATCTATGAGAATTACAATAGATGTTTAAAAAAATTCCCTCTCTCTCTCCTTTTTTTTAAAATTTACTGAATTCTTATTTCAATTTTTTAAATTCATACTTCTAAATTTTCAATAATAATCATAGATATTGTTGGTGCGATCTTTCCCTGCCTCCTTTAAGTATTAAAATAAAATTTGCAAAAGTCAATTATAATCTTAATTCCTAAAATTCATAATTGAAAATTTTAAAGTTGTTAAACACAATAAGAAATCGTTTTACGGTTTTCCAATGATAAAGATAAAAAAATAAGCATGAACACATAATCCCATTTTTGTCAAGAGTAAAAACCAATTTTTTCCCGATATTACTAAAAAAATTTAAATGCAATCATATTTTGTTTTTACAAGTATTGTTTATCTAATGTTAGTAAAAAAAAATTGCAGAAGGTTTACTAATCTTAAAATTTTTTAAAGGCAATTATAATATTTAAAGCATTTGAAGCATGTTATTTGTTTACTTACTCTTAAATTTTATGGAATTAGTTTATTCAAAAATTATTTTCGTTTACTAACAATTCTATTAACTAATTTAAAAAAGTAAGTTCGTAATTTCTCTTTTACGATAATCGTTATTAAAATTATTGAAATGAAATTAAAAAGTCAAGTATCATAAATTACGTTGTTTTTCTTTTAGAAACTAGATATTAACAGAATTCATCGTAATCTTAAGAAATGAATAAACAGGAATTGCAAAATGACCCAGATATATTCTTGTAGATTCTAAATTTATACGAGATGTTCAATAACTATTCTATAAATTAAACTAAAGTTGAAAACATAAATTACAAAATAAAATCCATAAATAACAGTTAAGATAATTTTTATTTAATTGAATAGAAAAAAAAATAAAAAGAATATTTTATAATTCTATCCATCTTTGCAATGATAAATGTGTGAGAAACATAATAAGAATACTTCATTGTTTACGCTATTATTTTAACTTTTCCTTCAGGTTTTTTTATTATTATTACTATTTTACACATTCTTAAATCAAAATAACTGAAAGTATTTATTTAAGGTTGTAATGGAAACGTAGACTTCATTATTCACGTTCTCTGTCCATGTGTATAATGTTTATAATACAGTATAAACTTTCTGTTTTCCAATTACGAAAAGAAAGAAAAGAAAAAAAAAATAGAGATTAAATAACGATAATAATAATAATAAAAATCAGGAAGGGAAAAAAATGTGATACTGTAAACAAAGTCAGAATTCTAAATTCTTTTTTTTTTTTTAATTCGTTTGAACAAAGGAAGCCGAAACCCAGAAAAATTTCAATATCTTGTTCCAGCGGAATTTTTGATCCCTATTTGTTTTGTTTTTTACATTCCACAAAAATAATGATGCTTTGTGGGTGAAATGGCACAGGCATTCTCCCTCTCTCTCCCTCAACCTCCCATGACGAAGACCCCCCGACCCCCAAATGATTATTTCCGCTTATTTGAATATCTCATGAGCCCCCGTCACCAGGACCAATCAGCTCGAGTATTGCTTATCCCAATATGGTGAAACGCACATTGCATCACAAATATTTATACTAATCTATGAAAAACATACCAGTTTATTCGAATAGGATTTCCAAGCCTGGGTTGTTTTTTGCATCTGCTTTAAGAACAAAGAACCATTGCAAAAATGCGAATTGCTGAAATATATAGCCACTGACTCAAACACAACAACTTTAATGATGACTGAAATGACTCTAAACAATAAAACACAAGAAAAAAAAAATAAAAGAATAAAGTCAGTGCCATTTTAATGATGGAACCATAATGCAATACCTCGAATTCAAATTTTAATATTCGCTAGACCCAAACATTTCTCAGTAAAATCACGCTAATATGCCTTTGATAAAAATCGTTCCTTGTAATCAGCTTATTTATATTTGAGTATTTATTTAATATTTTATTGAAGAAACATTATTTTACAGAATTTGATTTATATTGTCTAAAGGCAATGGTGAAATGGGCTTCATTCTAGAGGGGAATATGTTTTCGATTTTTTTTATTAATTCAATTTATGATTTATTTATATTATATGAAGTATTAATATTTTAGAATGAATATATATTATCCAGAGAAAAAAGTCAATTTAATAAGGATGAAGTTGTAATTCCCCCAAACAAAAATCCCATTAATTGAATACTCTTAAAAAAAAAAAAAAGTTGCAATGCGTAATATATCACAAATGCTGCAGTCCTTTCAATTGCGTTTTACGATACTATAAAAATAATATATTTGTATCATGATATTAACCGTAACTCAGATTTATTCAATATAAATGTCAACTTCACCATGCTAAAAAGAGGGGATTAATAGTTGTTACAAGTGAATATTTTTAAAGCTAAACTCACACAGTCTTCAAAAAAAAAAAAAAAAAATAATTAAACTTTAGCAAAATTTGAAAACATTGGGATAATCAGTATTAGGGTAAGGACTTATGTTTGTATTATTCATTTATCATACATTTCTTTATCTTTACACTTTGAATGAAAGCACAGTAAAACAAAATAAGCATACAAAATATGATTGAAAGATTTATAGCCTTCAGACGGAAAAAAAAGTAGAATGTTGCCACACCCTAGCCTTAAAGACGCAGAATCGAAAGATTTCATCATTTTTTTTTTTTTTCTGTATGGCTAAATCATAGTTGTTTAAAGTTTATGTACGATATTCTATTCATACGATGCTATTAATAATAATAATAATTTATTGAGTCGTCAATTCACTGAATTTTTAATTTACTTGATTTCTGTGAAAAATTCATTCTCTAGTATCCATATCGACAGAAATTACGTCATATTATATATAAAAAAAACGAGGAATTACGTTATTTGGATTTTAAATTCAGTATAATCTTCATTTTCTATTCATTTGAGTCTTGTATTTATATAAAATTTCTTGTTTTTTTTAATTTTACTAAATTTACACAAAATTATCAGTTTATTTATCATAATATTTAATTAATAATCTACTGTCTCATTTTATTATAGTTGCCATTATTAATTTTATTTTTTGAAACATTATCAATTTAATAAAAAAAACTATATTAAAAATAGTTATTATTAGTAATTGGGTTTGGGTTTTTTTTTGCATTACATTTATCTCGAAATATTTTAATGCAGATATTGGATAAATTTTAACAAATCATTGTCTATATTGCCCTTTTCTTTCCTTATTTCCTATCACCGGAAAATGTTTCTGCTACCTATTGCTGAGTAAGTCAAGTCCTTTGGCAAACCTCCAAAGAATACGTCCTCAAAACACATTACAAGCAAAGAAAAATCTACAAACTACAAAAATCCTTTAATTGCAAGATAGAAAGAAAGAAATGAATAAATAAGTCTTAATTCTTATTATTTAGTCTAAAACGGGTTTAGTATTGTTAAGATGAAATATAAAACTAAAAATTAGAAAAAAACAAACCAAATTTGATAACAGAATTTGTAAGATTTTCAGCAGTTATTAGAAACATAACACAGTTATTGAGTATTCTACAGTTCTTTGTATAGCATTTTTTTTTCATATTGCCTTTCTTCTGTTTTTATTATTAACTACTTTCTTAGTAAATGTTTATAAGATTTTTTTTTTTTAGCATTCAAATTTTCTTAAATTTAAATCAAAATTTTATTAGATTTAATGTTGATAGAAAATATATATTTTAACTGAATTCTATCTATCCATCTACCGGATATATAAATAAACAGATATTTATATTTTTCACGATTTCATTGTATATTTACAACTCAGAAATATAAGAACTGTTTAGCGTATTAAAATTTAATTAAATTAATATTTTTAATTATTATCCTTTAACTTAATCCTTTACTTAATACAAATATAAATGATATATAAACTTAAAATAAAATGGTGTCGAACTATATTTGAAAAACTACTTTATTCTTAATTTCGATTTAAATCTCACTGGAGTATTTGGATGTATTATACAGGATTAGACACATCACATCTAGAATTTGAATAAAATAAGTTTTATTGTAAATAACTACAATTCTGTTAATAGTCAGGCACTATTTAATAATTTAATGCTGAATAATAATTTAATGTATATTACCCATTAATAAAATATTTCACCAAACATTGTACTAGATATTGATTACGTTATAAATTAATTAATTAATTGTTTACGAGCAAACATATTAAATTGATTTACTTTCATAATGATGTAATGTAAATTTCAATTCATTATATCAAATTATAATTTATATAAATAGAAATATCAAATAAAAGTTTGTAACTTTGCCAAGTCTTTTTTACATATTTAACAATTTTTAATCTATTTATCTACAAAGAGAATTTATTGACTTAATAGTTTTTAAAGACAATAAGACTTATAATAAACATTTTAACGTTTTTCTATATAGAAATATTTGACAATCAATCAATAAATAAAAATATTCCTTAATATAGCCTACATTTTATTTGTAATAAATAATGAAGATAATGCAAAATAAATACATAAAATAAAATAAAATAAAAAAATGATTTATTGTTTGAATAAATATTGTGAAATTTTATTTAAAACAGAACCCAGAAGGAAATAAAAATCTGATTCTTTTATAGAAAAGGTTTCAATTATATTTTATTAAATCCTTCAAATCAGGTTTTATTTAATTGTTTATTTATTTGTTTGTTTATCTTGTATTAAAAGCATTCAAAATGTCAAATTCAGTAAAAGTTTTTTCCATTCACTGTTTTGTTTTTTGTTTTGTTTTTTATCTGTTTTGTTTCTTCGTATGAGATTCAACTATTCTTTTAATAATAAATTGTTTCATTTATAATTGCCACAAAGACTAAAAATAATCTTAATCTTTTTTATTTTTTCTTACTATTTTTTTTTTTATTTCATTTAATATAGTAAACCTCTACAGCATTAATAGATGTCCAATGACATGGGAGTAATTCACCCTTTCTCGGTTTGTCTAAACAAAATATAAAATTTCTTGCCGACTGAAGGCCGCGACTTGTACAGTTTTCATTCATTGGTTCCGCTTCCTTCTACAATTTCAAAATTCTGACTTATGGAGTGGGGTACAAACAGACCTCTGTTGACACTGGTGTGGAAACTGGGAGGCGTGCTGTACTGATACACAAACAACCAAGAACAATAGATGCAGCATAAAAGATGGTGTACACAATACAACAAGAATACGTTCAGATGTAACATTAAGCATAATGGATTTCAACTTGCGCTTAGCAAAAAAGAAAGAACTAGATGAAATACCACCGAGAAATATACTACGAGAAATATACTTTGAAGCATTGTTAAAAAACCAACAATGTTCTACTAGAAAACAATGCATTCTCATACCATCGTTATAATTAATTAAAACATATAGTATTTTGATGAAATAGTAAATACAATGCTTTTCATTCATCATATTGTTACCAAAGTTAAACAAAATTAAATATGAAGGTTTCATAAAAATCAAAGAAGCGAGCAAGTCTTGTTAAAACATTTACTTTTCTTTATGCGAAGAAATTAAACAGGACATTATACAAACATTATTATTTCTTTGTATAAAAAGCACAGTAACAATTTAAATAGAAACAATCGAGAAGAAAGAGAATTTTATGAGCAAAATATTTAAAAAAATATAAATTAATTAAAAATAAATATAAAAAAGAAGGAAATAAGTTAAACCATACTTCAGGAAATTTTATTTTTATATTGTGTTTATGGGTGTTATCCAAAATTATATTAAATATTTGAAATAGTTAATTTATTTAATTTTCATGAAATTTTTATTAAAGAAATTTCTAAGTTATCTATTTGTAAAATAAGTTTTGTTTTTTGTTAACAAAAAACATATTAATGTTTTGATTCATATATTTCGAAATCCATGATGTCGTACAGTGATATCGAAGTAGAAAAAAAACTTAAGGATCAAAAACCAAATCCAAATAATGTTGTTTTTTTTTTTTTTTTTACAAAATAAAAAAAAAAAAAGAAATCTTACCAAATTATATTAGATCTAACCACTGAGCTTCTGTACTGGCAAGGAAAGCTAAAGAAAAATAAATACTTCAAATAGCTAAATTACATAGGAAAAATTAATATTAAAAGATCCTCTTTTGTTTAAAAATAATAACTTTCATATAAAAATTTTCTTTGTCTTTCTTTCTTTTAATTGTGTTAAACATTTTAAATGTTTCTTCAGTAATCTTAAATACTATAATTAATCTCATATTTTTTTAAATATTTTTTTTCGTTATTTTTATATTAAACAAAAAAGTAATTACACTTACTGAAATTGTAATTAAAATAATTTTTCTATACATTTAAAAATTAAATATTTATATATTTTTGAGCCTATATTTCCTTTTTTTCTTATTAAATGAAACTGATTCAAATCTAACTAAAATTTAAAAAGGCATTTAATTAAAAAAATTTTTTTTTTAATTTCTTAAAATTTTTTCATCTGTTAAAGTAATTTAAAGCTATTAAATCAGGTGGAAAATTTTTACTACGACGGTTAATACAGAGAAGCCTAAGGAAATATGCTCTTTTTTGTTTTGTTTTGTTTTTTTTCACTTTTTTTTTATAAAATACAATTATTATTTTTTAGTTTCTTATTAATTATAAAAACTTTGAAATTCTCATTAGATCCAAAACTATTTTTGGATTAACCAAAGTAGGATTAAAAATAAAAATACATTCTTTAAAATATTAATTTGATTTTTATATTCTTAAAATAACATCACTTAGGCAAAGTAATGGATAGTTACTGGCATATTAAGTTCTTAGCCAATTGCTTGGTTTAGTGATGCGTTCAGTTCTGTAATATTTCTCTTTCGTGATCTGTTCCTATTTTTGAAATTTGAATTCCACACTTCCTTCTTATTTACAGTAATACTAGACCTTTTGTTATGGCTCTTCAATTCTCATTACAGCAAATGCATCAATTGTGCCGGTTGGGAACAGCAAGCTTTAATCCACAGATGCTTTCTGCGAGTTCCATCTATTGTCTTCGTCTGTCAGTGACACATCATCGCACGGGATCCAATTTACTCATTCATTCACGTGTGAGCGCCATGTGCCCGAACACGTAGGGGAAAGCAAGCACGACTCGAGCGTCATGTTCTGCCCGGCAATCGAGGGCATGCGGGCCGGGCGATTCTGTCAGTGCCCGTCACTTTCAACTCCAATTCGCAGGTCTCCAGTGAATCGTTTTAATCATAGTGAAGCATTAACAAAATTTACTGTGTAAAAAAAAAAAAAAAAAAAAAAAAAAAAAAAATCGAGTTGATGTAATCAACATCAAAATAATGACTTATAAAAAAATAATAATAAAACGATAAAAAAAAGGGTTTAGGGGAGCAGCATTTTACTATGGAAGAATCATGAACTTCTGTGCAAGCACAGCCCAACCCAAGATATTAGGAGTCTGTTTTTATTATGTGTTCTTCAAAAAGTGATCCACTTTTTTTTCTCTCTAGCCTAAAGCCCTTCCCCTCAGCCGTCCTGTGTCCCTGTCGCATTCACGGGTCCAAGGAAGCAAGCTTTGTCTCCGGGAGTCTTTTGGAGAAAGGGTGAATAGCCCGTTGGCTCCGAGAAACGGGTGAGAAGAAGGCAGTAGGGGGAAGGCTTGTTAGCGCAAAAAAATGCCGTTTGTACGCCGTGGTTTCACACCCTTCAGTGGAGTACTATGGCGGCCAACAAAGGCAGCTGGCTGGCAACGCAGAGACAGGGGCAGGACGCAAGGGGCAGCCCGCAAAAAAGAGAGGCTGGGGTTCAAGCTGAATGGGTGAAGAAAAAGGGCTGGGGGTTCGGACTGAAACAACCCTACACACACCGTCCTCCCTTTTTATCCCCCGGCTCTCGTCTCTTCAGTCCAATATTGATATATAGCGGGCAAATTCGCATCTAGAGCCAAGAAGTTGGTCACAAAGGTTCAGCCCTCTTCCACACAATCGCCTATGAATGTAAAATGGGTAATTTTTTAGCTTTTCCAAACGGCTCGATTTAGGAACGCATCCGATGCCGACGGTGGCGCAGAACCAGGCCAAACGAATTCGACACAGAGTCAGATAGTGATGATGACGAAGAGGACGGGGAATATCATCACAAATAAGAATAACTATCATTAAACTCAAATCGGTGTAATTTTGTAAATTACTCACTTCACAAAGCAAAATTTACATCGCTGATTTATGGTTTGAAAAGAACGAACTGAAAGTAACGTTATTTTCATTCTTAATTCCTATTTTAACCTCGTCAAATTGTAAATATCTGTATTTTACTTTCATTAAATTTCTAAAAAAAATCACAAATAAGAGCTTGTCAGAAAAGGTCTAACATTTAATCATAATAATTAAAAAATTTCACATTAATTTCAAGACAAAACAATTTAGATTTCAATTCATTTACAGAAATGAATTTAATTTTAAGTCCTTAAACATCTATCATTCATAATTAAAAGATACTTGTATTTTAATTTATTAAATTTTATAGGAATTTAATATTTAATTTATTATCTAATTTGTGATTATACACAAGTTTCCAAAGAAAACAGAAAACATTAAACATTAATGCCTTTACTGATAAATTACATTCACCATAGCTTTTATAGTGAAATATTTTAATGTGCTCCAAAAACAGAGATTAATAATAAAAAAAAAAAAAAAAAGAAAGAAAGAAAGAAAATAAATTCATTGTTAATTTAACTTCGAAATTATAAAAAAAAGCCCTCGAAAATAAGCCTAATCTTTGTATATGTGTTTGTGTATATATATATCTTTTTTTATTATTTTGTATACTTTAGTATCTAATATGCTAATGAAATTTTTAGTATCCTGTCGTACCCTATCTCCTTTTTTATCATGTACATCAATTCTGCATGATGATTTACAAGGTTGATATACTGTTTTAAAATAGTTACTTTTTAAAACAAGAGAATAAACAAATTTCTACCCCTCAGAAAAATCATGAAGATTGATTATATGCTTATTTAGAATAAGCTTACTTTATTTTTTCTACATTATGAATATTTACTTATCCTAAGACATTTGATTACGTAAAAGACTTTTTTGTCTTTTACTTTTGAATATTTTACAATTATATGTGGGATATAAAATAATCCAATATTCATCCTAATTTCTTAAGTGATACAATAGCTTGTCAATTTACAAAATTTTTCATTCAGTTTTTCGTACTGAATCCATGATAGCGATTTTCTGATAAATAAAAAAAAATAAATAAATAAGATAATGTCTGTTTTTATTCCTATAAATGAACTACTATTGCGCTATTGTTTTAAAGGCAGAGATGCCTCCTAGGATAGAAGAAGGCGAAACAGGGAAGTTATTGAAATCAGTCCCCACCGTGGACAGTGTGATATGGTTACTGGGGTCACGTAGTGTCAGTGGAGGAGAGGAATGTGTAGAACTGACCCGGATTCCCATTTGCATTGGGAAGTGCAGGTGAATGGTTAGACTGGTGTTATATTTCGGGGCTCGACGTGTCAGGCTCGCCGTGTTCTGCCCTCTCATTCCGCCTACAACTTCCCCCATTTCGGGGGCAGAGGAGAGCGAAAATGCCTCCACGAAAGCCTACAGTTATGTTTTTCTTCCAGCTGTATCTACTTAATTTAAAGAAGGAGATGAAAACTATCTCCATCTGCTTCCTAAATTATAATAAACAGTTTGCAGAAACTTATAATTTTAATTGATAACAGTAATAACAGTTAGCGTTGCAGAAATCTGCTGCCTATTATTTTCTAAAAAAGTTTTATAAATTAATCATTTTTAATTCTATAACTTTTAGCAGAAATTGTTTGGGCTAAAATCTAATAATTGTATTTAATTAATCATCTTCAGATAGTAATTTAAATGTTTTTAATTTAGGTTTTTTATTTCTTTATTTCTTTATTTACTTACTTATTTCGTTTATAAAAATCATGTATCATTAGATTATTGAAAATTTTAAAGAATTCACAAGACATCAAATTACAACATATTTAATTTGAAATGAAACATAAATCAAAAGTTTATTTATTCAATGCTACTAAGGCTAAAGCATTTTACTTCGACTGAGATTTATGTAGGGAATTTCGTGAAACATTTACAGAAACCTATTTTTTTAGTCAAGTAAAAAAAGAAAAATATATATATTTTTTGAAACAACTGTAAGTTACATGATCCATAAACAGGAAATGCACAAATACATTAATCTGTGCTTTGATCACATAAACAAAACGAGTATTTATTGAATAAAGAAAAAAAAAAAAAGCATCACTCTGTTCCGGATTTCACCATTCTGAACAAGCTATTGGATGTCTTATCGAGGGAGTTGGGTAATGTTATAGTCGTCGTAAACAAAACGTGATCCTTGCAATTGAAGGCCTTAGCATTCCTCTCATTTCTTTTGCCAACAATAATTCGACCGCATTTCCATCAAGGCGCCGCCGATGCTGTCAATATTCGCTGGTGAAAAATAAAGTTCTCTCCGAAAGCCACCAATCGAAAACAATTAGCAACAACTGGCATCGCGTAAAATTCGACTGGAAAACGGCATTTGATGCAGTCGTCGCCGCTCGGATTCCGGCCACAGCTTGTTGGAAACTGTCGCCGAAAACAAACCCTGCAAACCAATGTCTGTGGGTTCTGTAGCGGATTCTTGCCCGACATGATAGAACTCAGTCAATGGGGATTTCCACACTTGGAAATCAAAAATAAAATATCGGAAAAAAAAAATCTTTTATTTAGTGCTGTTAGTTTAAATTTTTTTTGTTTGTTTTTTATATTTTAAACGTTAATTTAAATATAAATGAAAGAAAAGCATTTAAAGATCTGCATTTACATTTATTAACAATGAGACTAGAATAGTTCTATGATTTCTTTCACTATTTCTTTTAACAACAAGTTATTACAATTTAATATCTAACTAAAAGAATAAACTAATTGTAGCCTTGGAGTTTAATTAAAACAAAGATGAGAAAATACTTGGTTACATTAGTCTGTTAAGTAAATGACTAACCTATTTTATTATTAAACAATCTTTGGGAAAGAAAAGAGATTAAATAGAAAAACAGAATCTATAAATTTCATTTGGATTTAACAAGCAGGAATAATTCATGATTACATTATTTCAATGTTAGGTCTAATAAATTTAATGTGTTTGTATTATATAAAGATGTTAGTTATTTTATATTAAAACAAAGAATAAAAAGATTTTTTTCTTATTTATTCTGCTGTAGGTAAATTTATGCCATTGTCGATCTCAATAAACAGCAAAATAGTTAAATTCACAGGAAACAAATTTATGGTAATTTCCCATTTATTGCTTAACATTACTGAATGAAGAATTTATTGTTTGCTTGTTTATTTGTTTTGTTTTGTTTTAAATGTCAAATTAACAACAACAAAATAACGGTAATTCATAATAATAGTAGACTAACAATAATATATTAAATCTTTACAATAAATAATAATAATCAAATTAATTATATCTCTATTTGATTTATTAAACACCAAAATATAGAAATATTAGCTCTCTTTTTTGTTTTAGTTTAATACAAATTAGTTATTTCATTGGTAATTTTACTATGTTCTCTGTATATACTGTTTATACATAATTCTAGTTTATTTAATTTCTAGATTCACATTCAGTGATACTTTAGAATTACGATGCCTTAGTCAGAATTAACGACCCTTTACCCAAAATGATGGGTTTTAGGTCGGAGGATCTTCATGGAGCAGCATTCGGAATAACAGAAAAAGAAAAACAAAGACTAAAAATTCACACCACAATCAAATGCAAGACATCACCAAAAGAAAAACAGACAAAGACTACCAAATCAAAAAGAACAAACAAACCACCAAGCCTTAAAATTTTATAATAAACAAATAAGCTTCAAGATAACATACAAATAGATGAAAAAAAAAAAAAATATTATAATTTAAATTCCAACACCACCAAATTTAAAATCCAACTCCAATACAAACAAACATCATAAAAACACCAAATCATAAGAAATCAAACAAGACCACCAATTATAATTAGAAAACTAAAAATCTCCGCCCTATTTAAATGAAAAAAAAAAAAAAAAAAAAAAAAAAAAGAATTACGATGCCATAAAATCAAATAAAAAAATTAGTTTTTTTTTTTTTTTTTTACTAACTCTAATTTAAAATTTTATTTTGTAATTCCTCCAAATTTGTATAAAAACGTAGCTTATGGAAATACCAAAAAAAAAACAAAAAACAAAAAAAACCTCGTCCTCTTCATTGAATTTTTGTATGATAGTATCTTCTGTATATGTTTCAGTTTTGTGAAATTCAACACGAAATGCATTGCTCGTTTACGGAATCGCTCTTTTCTACTTTAAAAATCTAACTTTGGCTGCACAATGGGCAATTGTGAACTGTGAAAAGGAGGAGATTATCGGCAGAAAGAGAGAGAGAGACAGAATTGTTGGCATTTGGTTCTCAATCGAGCCATTCACCATTTGTCTGAATCCATGCTCAATTAAACAGTCAGACTGAAAACCATCGGTAAATTGAACAACTTGAATCGCTTCACCAGGATCTTATCAGATAAATACACCAGTGCGTTTCAGCCTCCATGTGTATCAATGATTTTGAATGTTTCACAGCGGGAAGACAAATGCCAAAGAAAAGAGACATAAATAACAAAAAACAATGCATGCATTTTTAAAATTCCAAACAGTCAAATAGTACCGAAGTTTGGAATTATGTTTACAGTCTTTTAAGGCAAAAAATCATCTAATAATCATCAATGCAAATACTCAAAAAATGTATAAACAAATTCAGAAAAAATATCTGAAAATTGTGCATTTCTGCTAAATAAATTAGTAATAAAAATTTACACTTTAGGTTTCGTCCAAAAAATTGAAAAGCATTTGTGCAAGAAAATCTACACTGTTATTAGATATATTCTTATTATAGTTTTTACTTCATTATGGTTTAAAGTCCATTGAATTATAATCATTTATAAAAGATTTAAATTTCTTTCAATCGTGACAACATTTTACTATTGAGCTTACTTTGCAAAACCATTGATGCAAAAATTGAACTAAACAAAAGTAGTTTTTGTTTTGTCTTAACAAACAACTGGGTATCAATTGTAAAAACAACATGAATTAAATTAGTATAGATTAACTAAGCCAATACAAAACGTGACTTGCGATTTATAGACTCAAGGCCTATAAATCATTTTTAGTTACTTATATTTATAGTAATACTAATAGTGTTAGAATAAATGATAATAATAATAAATAAAATTCTACTTTTTAAAACAAAGCCAATCGATTTTTTTTTACCTAAGATTTTCTTCGAATGCTGTAGTCTTATTTTCAGTAATTAAACTTAAATAATTTTAGTAATTAAATTAAAGTTAAATAAAGTAGTAAAGCAGGAAGTTTTTCTATATATGCCTACATAAAAGAAAGTGTGGTTACAATTTTAAGATAGCATTACATTATTCAATTAGAAAATTTCTATTTAATAACGGAAAATATCGTATTTAAATTTATATTAATATATCTTAATTTATAAGAGATATGAAATTAGTAGTTAAGCTTTATGATTAGTTGGATAAAAAATTTAATGATCTGTTTTCAAACTGAGAACATTAATTAATTTAATAATTATAAATTGTGGTGATTTCAGGATTTTTTTTCTCTTTATCTATTCTTTTTCAAATATTTTCAGAAATGACAATTGCTATCGTCTGGCATCGATTTTCAAATTTTGAAATACTACGTCTGTATTTTATGTATTTAATTATTTATTTATTTCATTGTAAACCACTGTTTATTCGTTGCACTTTTATTCAGTTTTTTAAGTCATTCGTTTTAGGGAATCTGTATTAATCCAACATATCTATATTCTTCTACATTAATTATTTCTCATAAATATATCTGATAATCATTTATCTTTAAGTCAAACTGAGAATAAAATTTTAAAAAAATTGAACTTTCCTTAAGTAATTAACTTAGAGAATAATATGTAATTGCTTTTATGTTTTTCACACATTCAGTGCTTTTCTAAATCATTCAGTTAACAATAGACAGCATTGTTTTATATTAACTCTCATGAAATTAATAAATAATTTTGTGTATGATTAAGCAGATCAAAAATTCATTTCTTCTTCTGGCAATTTTAAAGGAAAATAAATGGCTTTGATTTTAGATTGAGAATACCTAAACATACTAAGAAGTAAATACAATATGTAAAATTTTCTAGGTAATTCTTATCTTACATTACCGTGAATCTACTGTGGAACGACATTAAAATCGAGTCGAATTATCTAGAAAATTATGAAGATCGCTAATACACAAGTATTAATAATTTTAACTCCAGTAACTTTACTTTAAGCGTGTGTAGAATGCCTTATCCGTTTGAAATCTATTTGGTAATGTTTTTCCAGCCGTGCTCGTGTTAGCAGACCCCGGCCTAGGCTTCCCCGTAAAAGCGCGGGTCTGTTCTTTTCAGCGGAGATAAAATAGAACGCGCAAAAACCTGCTCTTGGACTATAAGAAGGGCTACTTTGAAAATTAGGATATCAGGTTTTCTGGTCACTTGAGGCCATATTCTTCCGAAACAATTCGACTGCGAGGATCGTGAGGATCTGGTTTGAGCCTGTGTCACCTCATGAGGACCCCACCAATAGAGCCGCTACCGACCTTTGACCGTTCGTCACCTGCCTCCTCTTCCCCGATGGGAGGTGTTCTCAGAACTGGTCAGCAGTAAGGGGCAGGCTAAACTGTGTCAGGAAATCACAAGGACCCACAATGGACAAGCCATTCACCCGCAAAAAGAAAAAAGCATAAAATCCCCGTGCCTTCCAAACAAGGTTCCACTGTTGTCGGGACTGCTTGGATTACCGTCCACGGCTAAGAATGAACCGGCCAAGGACCCGACCGAAGCCCTCGCGTGCCAGGCGCGCCGCCCAACAGATAGGGTTAAGATCAGAGCCTCCCGCCTTATTAAAAAAATATCTTTAGTTAAAATGATATCTATGTGACAGACGGATAAAAATTCAAGTTCGAAATCTAAAAACAGGCATTTACATGACAATAAATTTTCTTTAAAAAATTACTATGAAAAAAAAGAAAAGATGCTTCAAACTTTCGTTGATGTTACTATTTCAATCGTTTGTTAATTTAATATCTTGTTTTAAATTTAATCACAAGAAAGAAAATAAATCTATTCCACCTCAAAAAAAAGACAAGTCTCAATCATTTTAAAATATATCTGTGCTAAGCTTAACTATCTGTGAATGGTTGCTCTTCTAACTACAAAAAAAATTGACACAAAATGAAAAAGAATAATGAAGAGAAGGAAGTGGAATGATGAAAAAAATACATTAAAAAAAATATACAATACCTTATTTTTGCATGAATGCATCTTATTTTTTTACGTTATTTACTTATTATACTCATTATTTCATTTCTACAAATTTTTAAAATCAAACTTTATTTGTTGTTTTGTTTTTTTAATTAATTTCACTAAAGCATTGTTAATGATTTTATGGTTTAATTTAATAAAATAAATTCTTGCTGGTTTTCGAAACTGAAATACTTGAAATATTTGCACTGACTCGACATAGATTGATATCTACAGTATCAATTCTTCAAAATCAAATAGAAAGTTACTCCTGCAGAAAATTTACAAGTATTTCAATTGTTCTACCAATTTAAAATGTAATAGCATTTAACAGCATTCATTTTTTAAGTTAACCAACAACTAACGTATTTAAATTTGATAATCTTTCATTCCCTAATATGAGAGAATTTTATGGAAGACCGTAAATCTGAAAATCACATGAAAGTTCAGTTAATATTAATTTTATAACACAATTTTTCAGCCCAAGCTGGAAATGAAACGTTTTCAATCTGCAATTCAAAGAAACGTACAACCTTGAAAACATAATGATAGAGCATCACTGATATTTTAATTTAAAAGAAATTGTAACAAATAAAATCACAATATTTTATCAAAACAGTAGTTAATGATTCTTTACGTACACTGTTCATAATTAAGAATTCAGAAACAAAGTCGGTATACCTGACTAAGTAACAAATTTAATTGAGAGAATATAAATAAAAATTACACGATCAAGGTTTCGACCTAATAATGAGAATACTACACTCGTAAATGACCTCTCTCAGAAACCTTGGTCGTGTAAATTTTTATTTATGTTGTGTTAATTAAATTTGTTATTTAGTCAGGTACACCAGCTTTGTTTCTAAATTCTTTTATCAAAACATTTGACAACTTATAATTTTTATGGGAAGTCTTGATAACTATAGTAATAGAATACAGAAGCACCAACATCACTAACAATTATTTAAAACTTAACAACACTCAAAATTTAAATCGTAAGTTTAACAACACAAAAATTAGCACAGGAAGTGATAACGTAAATCTAAAAAGGATTTCCAAACTGATATTGTCTCATTTGCAGTCTAGTAATTCTTAATATTTAACTTAGTAAATTATCTCGCAAAGCCACAGAAGGTAGGTCCAAGTACCAGGTTGATCACATTTCCTAAGTGGCGACTAGAGGTAAGTGAGGGAGACAATGCCACACCACTACGACGCAAGCAATAAGAATTCTAAGTATTCCGGTGGGCTTGCCAAAAAGTTTCTATATAGACTGGAATAAGAACGATAAAAGTTTAATTACATTAACATAAGTGTCTGTAAAACAACAAAATTTCCAGCAGTTTAGTGTTTCTTACACTCTTTTAATGCGCGCCAAAGCAAATAATGAGTCTTATCCGAGACTCAGGTTAAGCACTTCGCAAAAACTCCCTTGCGTTGCCCATGCGCTCACCAAGAATACTTAACGTTTGTCACAACGAATGTGAGTATTTATATTTAACTGCAGCTGACCCCGTTTTAATTTTGATATTTCTGGAATCCTTTCCACCGCAACTTCATGGCCCCACTTCATTGGCAAAAGTGTTCGCAACCCCAAAGGGAAGAAAGCATTAAGGAAAATTATTAGAAATGTAGTGCCTTGGGCTAATTCACTTGTTGTATTTATAATGTTAATATCTGGAAACTTAAATTACAACTCATATATGACTCTCATATAGTTCTTCCTGCTTTCTTCACAACACTCACACCTTTCCCCCCTTTTTTTTAATAAGAAAAAAAAAATAACGTAAATAAAAAAATAAAAAATGAAGCATGGGTTGCATCTAGATTGTGGCAGAAAAAACAAAACAAAAAAAAAAAAACCAAAAAAAATTAAACATTGAGAAAGAAACATTAAGCAAAGGTATCATATAATAAAAATATATTCAAAGATAAAAAAAAAAATAATTACAGTTCGAACGGTTCGAATCATTATTCTGATGATTAATAAATGTTTCTTAAATATTACATAGATTTGTCCCAATTTGTTTTTGTTTTGTTGTTTGTTTGTTTTTTTATGAAATGTTGAGGAAACTGAAAATTCTCAAATTTTCTTCTAGTTATTTTTATCATACTTGCGTTTATGAAAAAAAGTAAATTGTTTTTAATTACTAATTAATTAATATAAAATTTGTCATTCAGAACTTATTACTATGTTATTCCCATTTGTTATCATGGATAGACCTACATTTTTATAAGAAACATCAAACATTGAAATTCAGAAAATCTTCTGAAAAAGTTTTACGTAGGAAACGAAAAAAAAATAAATTTTTAAGTAGATTTTTGTAGATGAGAAAATAAAAATAAAATATTGTTTATGAGATGGATAGAATTGTAAGTAGAAGTTAACTTAAATTTCATATTTTTATTCTAAATCAACTAACTCGGATTAACCACAAAGTTTTATTAGCATGTGAAAAAAAGGTTACAATTAAAAACAAAAGACAAGAAAGCTGAAGTTAGACTGGAAAGTGGAACAGAAACGACTAAATCTTTCTTCTTTCTCTTCTTTAATGACAAAATCTACAACCTGACGGCATCTTGTGAATCTTTTGCGAGCTTATCGTTTGTGCTAATCGTTTGATTAATTAATCAGATAGTGGCACAAGAATCAAGCATTAAGGAAATTACTTTAAAAGGCTTCGTTTGATTTAGCAACTTGTTTTTGTCCGGTGTTTCATGAAAATCCTGCTTAACGGCTGAGACAAATCGAAAAGCTCAATTTGAAACTAATTCAAGCTAAATGGTGTTTTTTTTTTAATCGGACATCTCGTCCAGTGTCTTTCTTTGGAAAGAAATGAATTTAATCAGTATTAAAGAAACAAAACTCACTACCATTGAAGTTGATTATTTGAACATGAAAAAGGATGGTTAATCCTCCGTCTAAGACAGAACTCAATTGATTTCCCGAAATGAATGAAATCACTTCGACTTTTTCTTGTACGAAAGACATCAAAAAAAATCTGTAAATTAATCTTTATTCAATTAAAGTTCATTTGAATCCAAATATATTATTTCTAGTGTCTTAATTGAAAATTTATGCATTTACATATTCCCCCACCCAAAAAAAAACCCACCTTTTTTTATCTTATTATCGTGAATTAAGAACTTATTCATGAGAAACTGAAAAACAGTAAAAATAGCTTACTAATAATGTTAAATTAGAGTGAAATTAAATTTCTTCAAGTAATTGTTAGCTATCTAACATTATAGATGTTCTATTTTTAGATAGGGATGAGGAAAAAAAAAAACATTATTACTTGAAATAAAGCGTACACTATTCTAATATTTTGATATTAGATCCATTTTAAATTTATTAAGAAAATGGTAGATAGCAAATAGTGTACGCTTTATTTAAGTAATAATGGTTTTTTTTTTCTCATCCCTATCTAAAAATAGAACGTCTATAATGTTAGATAGCTAACAATTACTTGAAGAAATTAAATTTTACTATAATTTATCATTATTATTAAACTATTTTTAATATAAATCAAATCTCATTTTTACAATTATTTTAATGATTTATTTTGATTAGCTTACATATTGAATGAACTTTTTAAGATAATTTAGTGATTATTATTATTATTATTATTATAAATACAATGTGAGAAAAAAAAGGAATTTAAGATTGGAATTACAAAAATTGTGAAAATCAATGTGAATTTACTAATTTAATGACTGCACAGAAATTTATGTAATAAATTGACTAAAATAAAATAATGTATCTTTAAATATGTAACAGATATTTTGATTAATATAACTAGCAAGTACTTAATAATATGAGTTAAATATCTTGAGCCTTTTAAATACTATTTATGGTAATTTTTCGTATTCTAATTTGTAATTAGATGTAATTTTTATTAATATTTCTTTCTTCTTTTTTTTACATACATAAATTAACTAATTCTTTAACGATACCAGGAATTTGCAAAACGAAAACGAACGAAGCAATATTTAACATTTTAATTTAGCATTTAAGATATTTCTTTTATAGTCGAAATTTTAGGTTCATTCTTAAACAATCTCAATGACGTAACTTAAGATTATCAAATTTATTTTTTTCTGACTTAATTATACATTTAAATCTGGAACTGGATAAAATAAAAATAGTAACTTACGGTAAAAAATATTTATAAATATAAAAAAAATTTTGTACTTAAATTTGCCTATTCAAATAATTAAAGCAATGAATAGACAGTGGCAGAGGCAACAAAATAACATAAATTTATTCATATCCTACAAAAAAAATTTAATAAAATAAATAATAAGTCAGTGAATGACCAAATATTTTCAATAAAGCATTTTCTTAGAAGACTTAAATGAAGATATTTCTTCAGAAAAATTTATTTTTAAAGAAAAGTTTTTCTTTGGTATGAAATTATCTTAAAAAGAAAAAATATACTATAGGAAGTCTATTTCTTTATATGTTGTAAATTACCATCTTTAAAAAAAAAAAATCTTAAAACTCTCACATACTCCAAATTTACTCCATGTATTCTATTACATTATTTTTACTACTTAATTCCGTTTTTAAGAATAATTCTGCTCAAACATTCTTTGCGTTAGCTTGAATTGAGATTTGCTAATTTTCTAATTTAATTCTCACATTTTTCCTTTTACTTGGTTTTGTTTGATTAATAGTCAGTTTATTTATCTCCCTAAGAAATTAAAAATACTTATTTTTAACGACTTAGTTTGCAACTGACTTTCAATAAATTATTCCGTTTCTCATTAATTAACTAAAAATAGAGATAAATTATTTTCTGTTGATAACGATAACAGAATACGAAGTTCTAAATTTAATTAAAATAATTTTAAGAAGGATTTATTTGCTATTTTCAAATTCAAGGAATCTTGTAGCAGATTTGTATCTATTAACACAATTTTTAAATAAAAATCTAATGCATAAATAAAAATGATAAAAACCAATAAGCATTTCCCTGCCTCATTAAATTAAAGAAAATAATTACGTATATATTTATAAGTGATGCAATTTATAGCATATTAATTTAAAATACAAGGAACAAAGATTATTTCATGTTCAACAAACACAACCTTTTTTAACAAACAGTAAGTTGATAAATGACTTGAAAGAATTTTAGTTTTCTTTTTCTTTATTTTTTTCTTAAACCTATATAACACTGAATAAGAGGTGGAATAGTTGTTGGAAGAAGGATAGGTTTTCTTGCAAAGTGGCTATTATAAAACCTTTCTGCTGTTCAAGAAGTTTTGATCTCCTTTCCTTTTAGAAACTTGTATCTTTGCTTTTCCATCCCGAGTGATTTAGTACTTCTCCTTTTTCTTTTGTTGTTTTCCACTTATGTCTCTTTTAATCCTTCTTCTCTGCGAATTCAATTTTTCAGGTTGACAGCAGCGGCGGTGGCTAATCTTCGCGGACCCAGCACCAAGATTAGGCGGCCGGTCCCCAAGGGTCCCGTCGGCGGACGGAGCCTCCGTTTCGGCAACACCTCTAATTGACCCCTGCCATTGACTCTGGTAAGATTGATTCAAGGAGTTACAAAAGCGGGCAGACGCTGAGGGAAAAGCGTTTCATCAACGAGAAAGGATGGGTGGGTGGGTGAAAGAGCCATCTCCCAGAGTTGGTGGCCAACGAGAAAGCGATAATGAAGCTTGTTTCGAGCCGAGGGAGAGACCGAATCCCTCGTACGGATTCTTGCCGATAAGCGGTCCGGAATCGACAGGCGTGGAATCCCGGCGGACAAGGTGCTCAGGGCCGTAGAAAATAAAAAATAAAAGGAAAGAAAGAAAGAAAGAAAGAAAACCGCGCGACAAATTAGAGAGACTTGGGTGAAACGACGTTACCTGTGCGGTTCGACAACAACAGACAACAAAATCATGGGATAGATCAACGAGATAGGAAAAAGAACCTTATCTCAGGAAAATTCTTACGAATAAAACCTTAGTGTGGGTGTCCCTTCTAAATCCCCTTTAATTAAAGCCTATCGTTTAAAAAAAAATTGATTTCCGAAAAATGATTCTTATCAAGGAACTCTTAAACACAGTCAATTCGTTCGAATAAAACAGCTTCAGAAGAAATGATAAGAAAATGTAAATCTAGTATCAGATATAAACAACGAACTGAAAAGAAGCAAAACGTGTCGAATTTATCAGAATAAAAAAGAATTAGCTGAATTTAATCTTTTGGAAAGAAATTTTAAGAAAAAAAAATCACCAGATATTTTTTTTTTATTAGTGTGTCATTTAAACTCTAGTATATTTCCAATACTACAAAAGATAAAGAAAGTCAGATGTACAGAGGTTGCTATAATTTGGTACTTCCTCAATGAGATTCTAAAATAATTTCTAATTACTTGGTAACTAAATTCTTCCTCGAGCTTCTTCGCTTTGCCAATGGGTTCAACTCATTTATATGGAATGGTTTGATTTGATTCTTTTAAATTTTATTAAAAGGAAAATTTTGAGTAAATTGCTAATGAAATTTGAAAGCAATGGGTTAAAAAAAAAGATAATTAATTGTAGTGCAAATGAACTGCTGTCAGAATGGTAGTAAATGAAAAAAATGAATAAAAAAGAAGAAAAGGTTAAAAAAAAAAGAAGCAGAAATTTTTTAATTTTATGTAAACAATCCTTTTATTAAAATTCCTTTTTTGAATAGTAATATTTTGTGTTTATCATTAATAATAACTTTTAACTTCTTTTGTTCTTTTAAATATATTTGCATTTTATTTAACTTGTTATTGATATAAAATTCTTAAAAAAAATCACACTTACTATTTAAAATTATGTTTACGAGTTAAGATTTGCAATTGAATCAATTAAAATCCTCAAACAGCTCAAATTTTTGTTAAATTTATTTTTAGAAAAAGATGTAGGCTTTATCCCAAAAGAGATGCAAACGATTTTATTAAGTAACAACTCAGGTTAACCTTTGTAATTTTCATTTGTTTATTTTTTTTCCTCCCCAAACAATGATATTTCTAAGTTTTAAGAAGTTAAATTTGATTTGCTTTTGTATCTTACAAAGTGGAAATAACACATGTAAGATCCTTATATAAAGATGATGTGATATTATATGTTATATTAAAGAAAAGAAATATATCAAATAAGCTTTTGAAAAAGAAAAAAAAATATGTTCAAATCACGTAATTTCAAAAAATAATGAAAACTTTAAGAATAAAGTTAATAATAAAAAGTTAAGTTAAAGTTAAAGGATGCCACGACAGGCCTATGCAGGCCCAAGGGCTCGCGGGAGGTAAAAGTTAATAATAAGAAACAATTATTTTACTGTAAAAGATGTAAAGGATAAACAATTTAATTGACCAGAAAAAAAAATATTAAAAAAATATGAAAGTCATGGCAGAATACCAGAAATAGAACATTAAAAAAGAAGTTTTCAGTTTCTAATCTACCAGCAAACAATCACTTTTGAAAAAAAATTAAAAAATAATAATAGTTTTAAATTTCAAATTTGCTTAAAGTTTACAGAGCATCACAGTGAATACGAATTTATCAGGAAACCAATCAAGAAACAATTACAAAATAATAATAGAAAAAAAATTTCAGATTTTAGTTTGTTTGTCATTAACAAATTACAAATAACAAATTAATATTTTTTTCGGTAATTAACAATAGAAAAGAAACTCACTATTTTGTTGTTTGTATGTAAAAGAAATTTTAAACTATTTAAGTAATAAATTGGAAAAAAAATGTAAAATTTTTCTTTCTAAAACTTTTTTCTAGAAATTGAATCTAACAAATTTCCTATTATTTTTTTTTTTTAATTAGGAAAGTATAATTGAGGCTATGAAATCTTCTATCTTTTTTAAGAAAGACATTATCATTTTTTGTAATGTTTAATTCAAACTAGGTTCAAATTTTTAATTAATTAGTCCTATTGCTAATTTGTAAAAAACATTAAATTAATTCACAAGATTTATTTATATTTTCATTTGACTTTTCTTTTCATGTCACTTATTTAAAAAAAAAAAAAAAACCACATTAGCTAATCTAAATTTCTTCTACGGTTCTTTTTAGCAGCACCCCCTCCCCATTTTTATTTTTTTTTAAAACAAGAAAATAAAATAAAAAAAAGAGTATAATGATTGTGACAAGTTTCGAATACAGCAAATGGCTACATTACATTTGGCTACACTTATGTGTATTTGTTGATCCAACGTGTATCTGCAGGGAAGCTAAGTTAAGTAAGGTTTAAACATAGGTTAAAAGTTTAGCTTCGTAGAATAAATGATATTGAGATAAGCGATCTAAGTGGGTCAAACAGGCAGTAAAATTGCATTCTACATTATTAGTAGAATAACGACACTTGGATTTTTATATCCAATAGATTAGAAGAGTAAATTTAAACTAGGAAGGTTTGGCAGATTCATTTCCTAAAAAAAAAAATCGTATTAATCTTCAATTTTTTTTTCCAGACTATTTGAATGCGATTGTTATCAACTTTCTGAACTCTTACAAAATAAATATATTTTGCCTTTCGCATAAGAGAGAATTATGGAAATTAAAAGACTTAAGGGCTAACTAAATGCATTCATTTGTCTACTTGAGTCTGCTCTTAAATTCCGAGCAAGACAAAAGCAATCAGAGCTGGGCCTCCTGTCCTGGAGGTGGTTTTGTTTATCAGATAAATAAATATGTTTTGGTGCCTCGTTCGATGCAAGTCGCTTTCACAAAAATAGCTCCAGTTTTAGATTGGAGATGTCGCCCCTTACCCTCCTCCCCCCGAAAAAAAATAGGGTGAGATGTGAGATTGCCTCATAGATGCAGATGAATTCGTGCAAGTAGCTTTTGACTCTGATATATGGAAGGAAATAGGCAACCTCCAGGCTGATGTACTTTCAATGGAAAACCAAAAGGAAAAAAAAATAAAAAGGCCATTAAATATATACCAATGGCCAAGGGACAGCTTTTGGCAGATTTAAGTCAACTATTTAAATAAAAATCATCCAATTCAGTTATTTTCACAAAATAAAAATATGCAATGAAAACTTTACAAATAAAATAATATCAAAGAAACTGTAAAATAGTAGTTTGTAAGTCAATATTAAATTAGATTCTAATAATGTGCTAATGACTGCGGCATTATTTATTTATTTACTTAGTTAGCTAATTAGCTAGGATGCTAACTATTTATCATAACTGCAAAACGAATTCAAAAAAAGAAAACATAAATTTCTCTCTTATTTTTTTAATAGAATTTTATGTTACGTTAGCTGTTGTATTAAATACTCAGTTTTTATTTTTATGAACAAAAATTAAACAAAAAAAAAACTCACGCTTTTTTAATTTTTTTTTTTTAAGAAGTGAAAACTGAGATACAACAGATAGCCTACGTGATAATAGTTTAAAATAGCAAGGTCGAGCACTCAAATTAAATCATACTCCGTAATATATTATGATTAAAAATATTTTATTTTTTTATGTTATTTATATAATTTGGATGTTTATTTTCCTGTTTCAGAATAATTTGCCACGATATTTAATAAACATTCTATTCTTCTAAGTAAACAAAAACAAAATAAAACAAATAAAGTAGGCTACAATGAAATAAGATGTGTTTTGATGGAATTCGAGTAATTTAAGGGCACGATTTCTCTTTAATATTTAATCTACAAATTACACATTAACAGTTTCCATGTATTCCGAATTTTATGTTCACTCTAATCTTATCTGGAGAAAAATGCTTTTCTTTTTTTCTTTTATCTTCTATTTTTTTTATATATATTTTATTGCTACTGATGATGTTGATGTATCGAAAACTGCCTAAGCTAAAAAACAACAAACCGACAAACAAATACATCGTATTGTGTGTTTAAATAATAATAATAATAATAATAATAATAATAATAATAATAATAAAAGCATTTCTAATCTTTTATTCAGGAAACAATCAAAAATCCGGAAGCGTGAAAATTTATAAACCGTTCTTGTAATCTCTAAAAAAAAACAATGACATTACCTTTGCGAATTTCGTAGAGGTAAAATATTAATGCACTTTATCACACTAACAATTTATTAACTTAAATTAAACTTAAAATAATTAAAAGATGCTTAGAATATAAAATAAGTAAACAAAAAAAAAATCTTAGTAGAAAGATGATCAGTTCTTTATCTAAGTAAATCTTTTAAGTCTTAAAATTTTTTTAAATTTTTTATCAAGGTAAAAAAAAAGGAAATTAAATGGGAAGCTGAGCTACTTAACAAATATTTATTTACTAAAAAAAAATATAAGTGTTTTTGTGTCGTCACTGTATCAGTATATATGCATCTATAATTATTTTTATTTATTTTTTATTTATTTATTATTGAACTGAATCCGTGGAATTTGAGTAAAAGAGCCCGCAATAATGGCAGCATTATTAGGTTGAGTCGCCGGGTGATCTTTCTCTGACCGTATTATGCTTAGACCTTCATAAAACGCGTCTCCGGCTCACATAAGTAAACACACGTTGACCTCCCATTGGCTGTCGCAAACGCAGGGCCTCCATGAGTAATCTTTCCACCAACTGTGAGCCAGCTGTTTAGCATTTCTCATTACCTGCTCCGGGGTGACGCAGACGCTTCTAAACTCAGCAGCTTGGATTTGATAGGACCGGGTAAGCTTCCAAGTTCGTTTCTACGTGGACAGAGCTTTTCTTTTCATTCCCATATTTTTTTTTCCTCTTCTCCAAAAAAAAAAAAAAAAGAAAGAAAAAAAATGTCTTCCTGAGAAACGCTTTCTGTGTATATTCCTTTGATGTGTAATATGAATCCTTTCATCGATGATGTTTTCTTTTTTTTTTATTCCATATCTGGTTTAACCACTGATGCTATTTATGAATCTAAAAACTACTTACATTCAGAGACTAACATATTTTTACTTTCAGGGTTTCTTTAAGGATTGAGATCGTGTTAAACACTTTAAACTTAACATTACAACGTTATTTGTAAACAATGTATATTTCTCTTTTTCTCTTTCATTAGTTTTGAATAACAGAAAAATAATAGCAAATAAACTAATTAAATTAGGCTTTACTGTAGATGCAACTATAAACAAAACCCTAATTTTTTTTTCTTAAATTAATGAAATTTTGCGTAAATAACTTACACTAATTTCCTTAGAACATGGTGAACAATTAGATGTAACTTATCTATTAAAAATAATACTTAAAACTTTTTAAACATAATTATAGAAAAGTTAAATGTAAACAATATATTTGTTAAAGTAATATGAATACTATAAATAACGTTAGTAATTTCTGCAAAGTTTACATCAACAATTAGATATATTTCATTCAGAAAATGTTGTTTAAATAAGTTATAAAACGAAGTTTTATTTATTTATTTATTTATTTATTTATTTATTTATTTATTTATTTGTAAATGGAAAGATAAGCGCACAGCGGTTACCAAAAATAATACTGAAAGATATTTATTCTCTTGATGTGACTGTAATTCATTTTAAATAAAACTATAAATTTAATGAAAAAGAATTTTATTACATACAAACATCCAATTTGTTAGCACCTAGGTTGTACTGTCGCCTTTGTGTATTAAATATATTTCTCAGTACCACTATAGAGCTAGTTATTGTGAAGTGTACTCGTGCTGTAACTGCAGCCTTGTCTTTATATTGAGATTAATTAGTTATTATTCTGTGTTGTACAATGTAATCCATTCTTCAGTCAACGAAAAGGTGACTGCCATAGCCAAAGGAGCAAAAACTGGACCCTGTTCTTCTTTGAAGTTCATTTACATTAGAAGATACTGGTCCCTGCGTTCTTCCACGTGTCCTAGTGGATAGAATAATACCAAGGAATTTTTCATATACAATCCAAAACAATAGAAAAATATTTGTCCTTTCTCAGTCGGTGAAAAGGAAGAGAGCGAGAGAGAGCAGGGAAAAACAAAATAGTAATTTGATGATTCTGATTCTGCCAACAGCGAAGTAATTTATTGAAAACTTTTGTTTGATTAAAATAAAGAAAAGGAGGGAGAGAGGCAGAATAAAAAAAAAAAAAAAAGCAATTTTGGTAACGGAGCCTCGGGAAATTGTCATAAAATCAAGAATCCATTTACGATTTTTGTTTATTTTATTCGAGACATAGAAATCCAAGAAGGAGACGTAGTTAAAAATACTTAAGGAAAAAAAAAGAAAGATGAAAATTCATTTTCTAATAAAAATATTTTTATTAATTAATTTCTGAAATAAGATAAACTAAAATTAGATTTACAAAAACAAAAACACGTTTATTTTCCAAAACTTCTATCGAAATTGTCCTATCGTATTTCTGCAGACAATTAAAGATAGTTCCTTTATTGCAAAAGCAGAAATTAGCAGAAATATGTTTATGACAATTTTTAGTGTTATTATTAATTGTAGAAATACAATTCGAAGTTACTGCTTATTTCATTTGAAATTAAAAGCAATTTTATATTTAAATAATCTTAGCTATTATGTTATGTTATCATGTTTTTCACTAACCTTCCAAAAAATATAGGTTATTCATACTTTATTACAGTGAATACATTTTTTAATTGCAGATGATGTAGTTTTCACATGCGTGAAAAAAAAAAAAAAAAGAAATTGTTGTGATCATTTTACTTTATTAATAGTTTTACATGCAGAAATGCTCCAATACTAAAATACTTCAAACAAGAAATATATTTTCTGAATGTAATGTCACAAAAAACAATAATCCTACAACAGTAACAGTAGAAATTTAAGGAAATTTATGTTATTTCTATTAAATGTTAACATTTATAAAAATAAAATTTCAGTGATAACGCACTAGCAATTCTTAAATTTCGTAATAATCTGCTCAAACTATTATTTCAACTACTAAATATTTTAATAACGTTAATATAAACAAAGAAAACTGAAATTCCTTTTTGAAGAGTAATCAAAATTATGGTTACTTTAAAATTGATCTGTGACATGAAGTTGTGTAATTTTTAGAAAATTAATTAGATGTAACGAAAACAAAACTGCTTCTGATTTTATATTTTGTTAGTCAAAAAAATTACAAATTTATTGTTGTTTTATTAATTCAAAATAAGAATCGAAGGAATATTAGTTCTACAATTTTCATTTACAATTTCATTTATTTATTTTTAATCTAACAAAAAAAAAAGATACTGAATGTTAGTATAGGCTAAAATGAGGAATTCCCGTTGTATTATCAGAATTTAAATGCTCCCCCCCCCCTTCAAATTTATAATACAAAAACATATGAGCTCCACTATAGACCTAAACACAGGTCTAAACAATGCCGATTGTATTTGAGCTTTTATTGCCTTTCTCATTGAAGGCCTCCCTTTTCAGGAGAGAGGTATTTTACACGTTCCCTGCGGCTAGATTCGAATTCAAATCCTTTTTCTTGGACCTCCAATTACGGTCGGCAAGAGTTTCGCGACAAATCCCACCAGATGCCACGATTCCAACTTACCGGAATCCCATGCTGCTTGCAATGCACCTAATTTGCGTGCTTCTCTGTAGGCTCGTCAATAGAGGCTTCGCCAGACTTAGCCTCCTCTAATGGCTACCTCCGGCACAAATCGTGCTGTAGTTAAAAATGGGATTGGAGACGTAGTAACACTGGCCATAAAAGACCCCTCTGTCACTGTTTTCAGTTGGAAGATGTGTTAAGAGAATATCTTCGCTGTTTTCTTGGGCAAAAAGCAAAGACGCTTGTAGTTTCATTTCAAGCGATATTTTCTTTTTCTTATTCCTTAAAAGAAACAACACAGCAGCGAAAAATTTCAGTTTTTTTGGCTGGTTTGTTTTTTTCTCTACGGGATTTTCTTTCCTCAGAATTGCCACCAAAAAACGAAGAAGATAAAGGATAGGAAATAGTGAAAACTAACTAAATAAATAAAAATCGGCACTTTTGAAAGAATCTTGTGTAAAGCGTCATCTACTTCAAGAAATGACAGCGGTTAATCTTTTATTAAAGCCATTTAGGAAAAAGTAATAATTCACTTCTTTAAGATATGGTATTTTTCTGTCAATGACTTTGAGTATTTCTGGATGTCAGTCACTCAAAAAGCTCAAAAAAGCAGGAAGCCATTAAAATAAAAAAAAAGAAGCAAGATAGGATGTAACTCCATGGATGTCGAATTATATTTATACAAAAAGAAGAAATGAAAAAGGACAGCAATGCATTATTGTAACTTCTGTTGCACTGCTACTTCTAAGCTATTCAGCGCTTGACAGTGGCGACTGTTAATCACTCGAATTGCCTTATGGGAGAAGAAGGAAATTCCATACGAAAAAGATAGCGATGGCAGTTGGTAGATTCGGACAAAAGTAATGGTACGAGACTGGTAAGAAGCAGTAACAAATGACCAAATCGTGCTATGCTTTTGCTTGGAGAGTTGGCGGCAAATACTTCCTGCATCAAGCAGCGCCGTGATGCATGCTTTCCCGTGGCATTCGTAGCTTTTCTTGAAGGTTGGTGCATGCCAAAGAATGTGCCACATGGTTCTGAGCCATTAGCATTCCTCAATAATGAAAAAAAAAAAAAAAAAAATGGGTGAGACCGGCAGCCGAGGTAAATATACGCCTTCCGCAAAAATGTGCCTTAGCGGAAGTTATGTTAAGCACAGAGACTGCGCACTTTCTTTTTTCTTCTTCCATATTTGTTCCCCCTTTTTATTCTTCAAGTACGTCGACTCGTGTACGTACTGTGAAAGGAATCTGAGTGACAAATGGACCTTGTATTGAAATGATATTAATGGTATGAAGCTATTTACCACAAGGATGGCATTGATTTATTTCAAGAAAAGACATTCTAACAGAATGCCATTTGGAAAATGTCTCCAAGGCTAAATGAAATATTAGCAACAATTGCTTTGTAGTTTTTTGATATTCTCTAGTATTAAGATATGAAATTTGAGAGCAACAGAAATAAAATTTAAAATTCTTTATACAAAATAAAAAATATGAGTAAAAAAATAATTTGCGTAAAACTTTGTAACAAAAATTTGCAAAAATAAGTAACAAAAAAAAAATATATTTTTAACTTTTACATTAAATAACATGATAACTTAATATTTTTTCATGTAATTTCGTAGCATTATTCGTAATAATTAAATTCAATTTGTTAATTTTTATTTCTTATCATCAAATTCCTACATAAATGCAATCCCTATAGCTTCTGAAAGTGCATTTTTTATTGCAAAATAAATTTCTCTGTGATTATTTGTTTTTCATTAGATGTAATAAATTAAATGCCAATCATTTTTACAGAAAATAAATAATAAATATCAATGTTGATTTTTTCAATTGAACCATAAATTCGATAATTTATAAAATAATAATTAATCTATATAACATCGTAACATATTTCCATTGTTAAATGAGCTTTTTATTTATTTTTATTGTTAATGTCTTTGGAATTAAATACTTAAAAATAATAATAGTTTTTTTTCAGAAATTTTGTAATAACCTAAACTCTCATTACAGGGCTATTTCAAATAAGTTTGAGTTGAATTACTAATGATGAAAAATTGATAGTTTATACTCATAATTGATAGTTATAGCTCATACCTTAGTGTTATTATTAAACTAATTCCAATTTTTAAATTTAAAATTCACATAATTGTTTTTGATAGCAGCAAGAACTTGATTTTAGAAAAAGATAAGAAAAGTGCAGTTTTCAGAATTAATCAATAGTCAGAATGTAAAAGAATAGCTTGGATAAAAAGGTCATTAAATAAATAATCATAAAACTAATTTATTAGTTTAAGAATGTATTATAACTAAACTGGAGCGCTTTGTTGTGAGACCTTTAATAGTCACTAAATTTGCGAATCCCAAAGGAAAAGAAAAAAATAGATGACACTTTTCTTATAATATATGAAAAAATTGAGTAATTAATAAAAACTAAGATAAAGATCTGCAAATAATATAGAACCAATCTATTTTCATTCAGTATCGTAACGTAATATGAAAACTGCATTTAATAAAAAAATCACTGTCTTTTATAAAAATGTAGATCCATTTCTTTGGAAAAAATTTCTCTGGAAAATTCTCGAATAATATGCTTTCTTAAAACTTTGTTAACAGAAAAATTCAAAATTTATATCACAAGGATTGTGATTGTTGGTCCTAAAAATGTTTGTAAGATTTCCTTGATTTATTATTGAAATAATGTTAAAATGTGCCCAATTTGTAAAAATTTTTCTTTTCTTTTCTAGCGCTTTTATTTTGTTTGAAATGATGTTTTGATCTTATTATGATAAGATCATTAATTGCCATAATTACTTTCGATCTAGAGAAAAAGAAAAACAAAAATTCTATGAGAACGAGTTGTCCCAAAACAACCTGTATTCGCATCCAATTTTAGTGTGACTCGAGTTCTCCAACTTTAACATTCTGTGGTTCGAAAATAAGTAAATAATGTTATGATCCGACGGATTTTCCTATCTTCTGAAAGGAGGAGTCTGCAAGCAATTTCGCCAAGATGTAATGCACACCCTCAACACTGCCTCCAAATGTTATTTGCATTTTTGTAGCGTCATCCATAATCAAATCACTCTTCAATTACGTCGGAGAAACTGCTGCTACTCATCGGTCAAGTTTATTTTTCAAGACGATGTCAAACGAATACAAAACACAAACGGCTCCGTCTCCAGCTACTTTTTAATTCATTCAACAAAAGCTTCGTCTTTAAACCGACAAAATGGAAGAAAAAGAAAATTTGTTTAAGATAGAACTAGAATACGAAATCAGAAGCAAAAAAAGAAACGAAAAACGGCCAAAAATAAATATTAGATTTCACTTCACACATATCACAGAAATTGCGAATTTGCCAAAAGGTTTCTAATTTTATTTTGATGTTTAATTCAGTTTATCTGACATATTTCAAACGTACTGATATTGTGCCAAGAATATTATTTTTTTTTAGTTGGAAGCTTTTTATTCAATCACAAAAAAAAAAAATAACAAATGGAAGAATAATTATGTAACATACCTACAGAGAATGTTAAATGCTACAAAAGGAAAAAAGAATCTTTTAAGGTATCTCATTTGTTTTATTGTATTAGAAAGGATGCTAAAAGCTTTCAACTGTATTGACCAAAATGAGTTTATGTGAATTTGAAAATCAACAACTGTTCACGTCGAATCTACTTCTTTCAAAAGTATTTTTTTTGTAGGATTTTCAATAATTTGTAAGAAATTTCGTTTTAAAGACAAAGTGACATTTGCTCTGCTGATAAGTTACTGCTAATACAACAAATATTAAAGATACGAAAAAAATCATATATAAAGAGGCGAAACTTGAAAATATTTTTATTTTACATTTAAATTACAGTTTTAATAATTTTATACTTACAATTAAAAATTGTCGATTTAGAAATTGTAGAAATAAAATTTAGTTGATAAATTACCATTGTTAGTAATCAAAGTAAACTAATTAGCATATAAATAAATAAATAAATAAATAAATAAATAAATAAATACTTGTAATTATATGTATTTAGGGTGTAACTTAAAATTTAATTCAACCCGTTCTCTGATATTTTCTCTGATAGTTTCTTTGATATTGTCAGATGTTTATTTATTTATTTATTTATTTATTTTTTATTTATTTTGTTTATCTATCTGCAAAAAATAAAAAAAAGAAAGCAAGACAGATAGTCCAAGAGCTGCTCAGAATACAGATTTATTACTTTATTTTAATTTTTTTTTTATCTTTCGAAATTCGGATAACAATTTTTCATTGATAACTGTTTTATGTTTTCTTTTTAACAGAGATTTCGATTTTCTGACCTTCTGAATATAAAAACATTTTGAAATCGTTTAATTGTTGTCTTTCAGGTCTTAAATAAACTACAAGTAATAAAAAAAATATAATGAGTAAGAAATCCGAAGAAACAATTATAATGTCTACACATCAAATTCTCTTAGAGTTTTGATACTTCGTACATTTTATTATTATTAGTAGTAGTGATAGTAGTAGCAGTAGTATTAGTAGTAGGTTAAGTAAATTTCTAATATTTTTAAATTAAATTAAATTAATTTACTAAAACTAGTTTTATTACTTTTTGTTATTTCATTATTATTATTAGTATCAATAATTTCGTTTTTATCATTATTATGAGTATAGTTAGTATTATTTATTATTATCTTTATTTGTGTAAATTAATAAAAACATTTATAGTTTTCTAAATCAAATTTCTATAAAGCGGGATTTACTTTCTTTTCTCTCTCTTTTTTTTTAATTGTTTATTCAAAAAATAATAATAATACCAGGGAAAAAAAACTGGCATCTTCTCCGAAGAATCTTGGGCGTTGCAATAATCCGAATTCCTTCCTGAGAAACCGGCAAATCTTCGGCGTTCCATCGCTTAAAAACCGGTTTTCCTTTTCGGCTACAACTGCTCTGACGTTACAACGAATACGCAGCCAACCATCTAGAAAATAGGCAGCAACAAGAAAGAAAGAAAAAAAAAAGAGACTCTGTTGCTACAACTTAGAAACAAAGCAAAATCGTAATCGGTGACGATGATCGTTTTTGCGACTGAGTGACTGCTCGCCTCGTCACTGACAATGGAGGCAAGAGATATCGGTGCGTCATTACTCAGACGTCTCGTCTCTTGGTCTCTTCACTCTGTCTCGAGAGGAATCCCATTCACAATGGTTAATGACGTCTCATTTAGGGAAAGCCGTCTTTTCCCAGTGATCAAACCGACCGCCTCCTCCGCCAGAAATGTGTCGAATTGGCCCTGAAACAGTCGCATCACCAACTCGATCGAGCACCGACCTCTAATACGCATACTTGGTGTTCATTGTCTTATTAGCGTTGTGCTTCGCCTGTTCCTCATATTCCTCTCTTTCTCTTTGGAAAACAACATGCGTATTAGTTCGCTCGGATGACTTGAATCTATTCTCAATTTTTCAGGATCTGATATTTAAAGGGTAACATTGCTTCAATGACACGTTGAACCCTGGCAGCTGTAGAACTTGATTATTAACTTCACCTTCCCATCAATCATTTAGAGGATAATATATGATTCGAAATTTATTAAGAACAAATTAAAATAATAATGGTTTCTTAAAAAAAAAAGTTTTAGACTTAGTGAACTCTTTAACTTTAAATAGCATTTCTATTTTAAAGATATTTGAAATGCTCTTCAAAGTATGTAATATTTCTTAGATATTTTGGATCATAAATGTTTATCAGAACGAATTATATAAATGTCGAAAACAATATCCAGTCTGAATATAAATAGTAGTATTTATTCTTTTTATTATCAAAATGTTTCGTATGATTGAACAATTACTTTTTTAAAAACCATTTCTGGCTTTATAAAGTATATGATACTTTAGGGTTGGCGGAAATGCTATTCTTGATCTACAATATTTAGGATGATGCCTGCAATGCTTAATAATTACAAAAGTTGACCATGTTAAAAGTATTATTTATTAGTCAGAAATGGTTTTTAAAAAATATATTTCTTCTTATTTTGAATATAAAGCCTTTAACCTTGAGAACGGTTCAATCACACGAAAAATGTTGGTGATATAATGAATAAATATTACTATTTCTATTCAGACTGGATATTGCTTTCGATATTTATATATTTTTGGATCATTTTTGTAATGGTTTTGGATCTAAACATAACTAAACTATTGTGTTGTTTTTTTTGTTTTTTTATTTGTTTGTTTGTTTTTTTGTTTTTGTTTTTTTAGGAAAGCTTGTCAGTATTTTTCATTCGTCTGAGTAATTCATCTTATTAAACAAAACAATTAAAATAACTAGCAGATTGATAACCCTTCACTAATACATTAGTTTTAAAGCAAAATTTTGCTACTTTGCAAAGGCAAATTTTTCTAGTAAGTTCTCCTCTATTTTTTAATACCTAAGATGTCTATCCCTGCCAAAACAATAATAGTCCAACATCTACATAACCTTATATATTTTTTTTTAAATAATGATATTTCGGAATGTTTTGTAATAATTATAATTTAAAATAATAATAAAGATCTTAATTTTTCACTATTGATTTAAACTGAAATTTTAAAGTACATGGGAACCTGAACAATTCACTTTTGTTAATAGTTGATGTACATGGATTTTATTGCTGTTTAGATCTTTTTTTTCTGTATACGGAGAAACGCTTCCGAAATTTTAAATATTAATAGAATAAGAATATTCATACTATCATTTGTTAACAATGGCTGACGATGTTAAGTTATATTTATAATTGGCTACATTATTTAATCGGTTTTGTATTCTAGTAAGAAATTGAGAGAAATACAAACTACAACTATTAGCTTATTAGTAATAGTAAATAGTCAAACATATTTACATATGTCAAGTAATGAATTCCTTATTTACTGTCTTTGTTAGAAGGTATTTCATCTCACATACATAGTTACATTCATTAAGCGAAACATACTGTAGCATTAGGAAATATTATCAAACATAAATTTCCATTATTTAACATGCTTCTTTAATTTCTAATTATCTTCTCATTCTCTTTTTCCTCTTTTCTTTATTTATTTCTACTTTCAATTCAATCACTGGAACTTGAAATTTACCTATCACGTTTCTACTCAACAAAAACATTAACCTACCCGCTCTCTAAAGTCACAAGATTTTATCAATACAAGCAACGTCTAATAGAAAGTAGACGGAATATTTACTAACTACGTATTTCAGGTAGTTGACGAAGAAAGCGAAATTTGTTAACTTACGAAATGTGACCTTTTTATTAAAAAATAAAAGCACTAAAGAAAAAATAGGGAGCAAAGACTTCAGACAAATCTAATAGGACAGCGACCCACTGTCAAAGGCATTATTATAGAAAGAAGCAGCTGATGAGAAAGAACTATTCGCAAGAGACAGGTCGCTTTTAATCAGTGGGAGGTACGACCTACATGTAACTGTCTTTCATCTAATTCATCAGGGAAAGCAACAATAAATTATAGAAGTCAGCTGCACAATATGAACGAATCATTCAATGACTGGACGAAATTTTCTCGGTCGAAAATTGGCCAAATTATTGTTACTAATTAGTAATTTTGAAGCTGTTAATTAAGTACAAAAAGTTAAACGATTGAGAGTTCTTTCAATACAGCCTTTTTTTTTAACTTCTTAATTCGATATTAATTGTTACAAAAGAAATTGCTGAACTGATAATTGACTTACAGGGATTTTTATTCTACTTAAGTTAATAACAATGAAATAGATCCTCATGTTAAAAGTGGAGTACTCTGTTTGAACTTTAAGATTGCATTTTTTTCTCCTTTAATAAGTAGAAATCACTTTTCTCTATGAATAATTAAAAATAACATTAAAAAAAAATCTAATTCTCACTTTAACTGATATTGTTAACTCAATTTAGAATATAAAAAGTAGGATTTATAAAATAGAATAATTTAGGCCTTTAATTTGTATGAATAATTTGTTACAAGTAACAAGAAATAACAATAAACTTAAATTAATTTTAATATTAGCAGCCTTAAATTAGATTATGGGCGACATAATTAATTATCAAAAGTCATTTATTTTTAGTTTTATTATTCAAATTTCTTATTAGTAATTTAGATATTAATTATAGTATCTTAATTATATCATAAAATCATTCTATTCTTAATAGTAGTTAATAATTTAATTTTTAAAATAAGTTGTTTATCTTCTTTTCTTGTCTTATAACTCTAAATTAAAAATCACTTTCATTGTTAATTAGGTGGATATTAAGACATCTACAATAAAATTTAAAATAAATAAATATTAAAAATAAAAATTAATAAAAATAAATAGAATATTAATTACGTTCGAAATGTGTTTAAAATGAGTTTAAAAAGCATAGTGACTTCACGAGGAGTATGAATATAGATAAATCAAACACGGGACAATATTCAATTTTTTACTTAATACTGATTCAATGATTAAATGATGGACAGAATATAAAATTATGTAAAATTCAGATTTAAAAATTCTACGAATTAGATCATATCTTTAAAGATCCTTTTCTCATCTTTCTATATTCTGTTCCTTTTTTTTTTTTTTAATATCTTGAAAATGTTGTTAGATGGTTAACAGGACTATAAATTCTGAAGCACATATAATAACGTATTCATATTACTTATCTCACAGTGAGCAATATTCATTGTTCTCACAGAAAAAAAGCTTGCATCTACCCTATTGCTACAACCTACAATAATCTCAAAATATTTGAAAGGAAGGTCCTAGATTTTATTAAAGACAAAGGTATCTAATAGAGCAACATTAAATTAGTTCTTATTGCTAACAACATCAAAACCGATATTTTTCAATTCCTAACAATTTTGTAATTTAAAATGTAGTGTATAATTATAACAATTATCGGAAAGCCTACATCATTTAAAAACTCATAAAAAAAATGGATACAGAAGAATTTAAATAAAAACATTTTTATTAGCCTATTACTATTTCAACCGTTTATTTCTTTACCACTTTTTTTTTTATCTACTCTAATGTGGAGGAAAAAAAAAATAATTTACACTAGATTGCTTTAAAGTTATTGTTTATTTCTTAGGCTATTAATATGTCATAGATAAGTAACAGTTATGCTTTTATTTTTAACCAATTTTTTAATTATATTTAATTTATATAAATTTATCAACATACTCTGATGTTAACTATCTACAGCTTTAAGATATTTTTTTTTCGTTTTTCATGTAAAGGTAAAAATTGTTCTTTACTTCAATTAGATGTTATACAAAAATAAGAAAATTGTGTAGACATATTAATAGTCTATGAAATAAAAAGTAGCTTTAAAGTAAGTATAGTATAAATGTAATACATTTATTTTCCTGCATATGAGAGTATGAAGAAAATAAGCTTGGTGAATGAATGTCAGGACTAAAAAATATATAATAATCTGATACGTATATCTACAATTAAAATATTTTATATTGCTAAATTTTAAAATATCGTCAAAGAAATTTATGTATGTAATAACTACTTTCTAACATTCTCAAAATCTTTATTACTCTAGAATTGCTATTCTATTCGAAATTAATTCTTAATTGTTACAGAAACAGACTATTTTCTTTCTATTTTTTTTTTTTTTTTTATAGAGACTATAATTTTTTATATGTTGTCTTTTTTTTTAATGTATTAACTATAGAAATTAAAAATAAAAAATAAAATGAAAATCTTCATTTTATCGAAACATTTTAAATGCCTACAATTTTCATGAATAATAATAATAATGTGAATCCGCATTCGTAGACACAGATATTATTTTATTTTTCATTAGAGGCGAAAATTTATTTTAAAATTTTATACTTAAGATTCATAAAAAAAAAAGAAGTTAAATTTATTTATTTTTTTTGTCTTGTGATTTTTTACATTGAAAAAATTTCAAATTTTTATTAATACGTAATACGTTTTATACATTACTTAATTTCTACTACATTTGATATATATTATATCTCTCATCTTTTTTATTTTTTTTTTAAGTTCTTTTGTAATTACCATCAAATTGCAGTAACTCATGGAATTATTTAAAAAAAAAAAAAAACAACAACAACAACAACAGCATTTAATGTATAATAGACAAATAGAAATATTCTTGAAATTATCTTCAAAGATGAGTAAATAAATAAAACATCATCACATTAACTTTTTATTTTTTTAATAGTACAATAATGTGCAGAATAAGCTATCATTCTTTAATTTAAATATGAAGCTTTACTTTAAATATTAAACGTAATGAACTTCTACTTTTTTTCCCTACTACTATTAACAATAAGTTTTCTTCCTACATTCAACCCTCTCTTAATTTAACCCGTTCTACCAAATGTTGAAAGCATTGAGCGCACGCCACTTGAATTACAGTTACCATTGCGCTATAAAAGGATTGAGGCGTGGACGAATACCATTGCTACCGCCAGCAAAAAACAGTTCTTCATATAGCAAGCGAACGTGGCAAGAATGAAAGTTAAGAGGTTAATATAGTGGCTTCAAAAGGGATCTTCACTGAATATGGTTCGCCACACAAAAACTGGAGAGAGCAAAAATTATTTCGCGGGGTTTTCATTTAGAGCAACTTTCGCGTTGAACAGGTTCCTGGAGCTGTGATGGATTTTTATTATGAGACGCGTACGTGAGCCTTTAGCTGGTAACATAACCAAAACACGCTTCTCTAAGTTGCTTTTCACCAGCTTTGCTTTTCAATGACAGGGGAACAAAAAATCATCACCTAAAAATCAAATCTAACTTACTCAATGAGTGTTGAGTGAGTCTAAATGAATGGCTGAATGAAGTAAGCCTGTTGTAAGGTGATAGCGTAAGCCTACGCCGAACATGCAATACATAAACAATGAGCGTTACATACATTGCACAACGTATTGCATTGAAAAATGACTGTTGTAAGTAGATACACCAAAAGCTAACATCAGCAACTTTGGAAACACCTTGACTTTGAGTAGATTATTAATATACAGTATATCAGTATAATATTAATAACGTACTCTTTAATTTCTTTTATGGAATTATAAAACTTCTTAAGAAATTATTATTATTATCATACCTTATACGAAACTGCGGCTCTTAAAATTACTTTAACAATCATAGAAGGATTAAAAAATGTATTGAAAAATGTATTTATTCATGTTAATTTTACTGAAATGCTTTCTGTAGCAAAAAAAAAAAAAGTAAATAATTAGGTATTGATCTTACATAAGAAGAAATAAATTTTAAATTTTATAAGCGAAGCAATCTAAAATTAGTTGAATAATTGTAAATATACAATAAAATTATTTCTATTAAATTTTATTAAAGAATATAGGGTCATTTAAAGAACAAAGTTGATGCAATAAAAAAATAATGATTGTTTGAATATTTTAAAAGTAAATTTATAATTAAAAGAAAGTAACAAGTATTCTAATAATCGCTTTTTCTTTAAAAAACAAAACAAAACAAACAAAGTTTTGCTTTTCAAATTTAGCTTTTGGGTTTTGTTTTTTTTATTATTTTAAAACAATATATAAATACCGGTAAATAAATAAAAATATATAAGCAAGTAAAAAACCGGTAGATGGCATTAAAATAGTTAAATCAGAGATTAAATATAAAAAAAAATTATAATAACATTTTATCTAGTTTTCTTTGTCTTAGTTATCTTAAGAGAATAACTAAATAACATAAAATTTCCAACTTACATAATTGAAATGTGAATTTTTCTTAATTATTAACTGTAAAATGTGGATTTTTAAATGAAGATTGTTAATTAGAATTTTTTTTACAATTGAAGCTATCTGCAAATGTATATAATTGTAAATACTGTATTAAAAAAAAAAAAAAAAACTGTACATGATCGAAGAATTAAAAAGATCTTAATATTTATGTAATTAAATTGTACTTAAAAAATTATGAAATCATAACTATTAGATATTAGATTAGAATAATCATTAAAGAATAAAAAATAGAAAAAGTGTTAAGAGGAATACAGTAGCATTACTAGTCTAAATTAATTAATATAATTACAGTCATAAACATTTACGTATATATCTATAAAGAAATATAATATAATTAAATGTAAATATGATCAAACAATCAAAAACATATGGCTGTTCTGAATGAAAGCGCTAAATTTTGTTTTACGTTTATTTATTTGTTTGTTTATTTATTGATTTATTTACTTATTTATTGAACTTCATTAATATAAACTCAGGAAATATTAAGAGAAAACTGTACAGTATTTGCTTGAGATAGCCTGTTACTAGTGAGGCACCGATGCATTCTCAACTAAAGAGGCAAATATTACAATGTCTGAGGTTGAAAGCAAATCAAATGAAAACCAGAGAGAAACTTGTAAAACCCTTATCTGAAATTGTCTCTTTCTCCACAACTGACCCAAGGGTGATAGCACGAAAACGAAATATTTCTTAGTGCTTTGTCTCTTTTTTTTTTTTTTTTTTTTTCTCCTCTTCTTGAGATTTCAAAAAGTGCGATGTTTCTTATCGTTAATAGCAGCTTGTGAAGGTTGTTTGTTATTGTATTGTTACGTCTTTGTGTTTCTATTCGGAAGTGCAGCAGCAATAGGAAGCCACTGTGAGTTATTGTACCTTTCCTTGTTTGCTCCGACGGACATGGAAGCTTTCTAGAGCGAAATAATCAACATTCGCTAATTAACGAGGGTTGGGAAATCAAAAAAAGACTGAAACCAGACGTCTTAAGTCACAAAGCTTGTGTTGGTATTCCAAATGTCAGTTTATATTTATGTGTATACAAATGTACAAATATATTGATGTTTATATGTGTAGAAAAAAAATCAGAGAAACTTAAAAATATTGTCGTATTATTCTTAGTTTTTTATTATTAACTTTTTTTTTTCCATTATAACTTTATTCCTTGACTGTATTCACTGTTAAAGGATTTAATTACTTAAGTTAAAATTACTTTATGGAGCAAAATATATCTCAGCATTAATGAGTAGAATTTCTCCTTAAATTCTAAATAGAATTCTTTAAGGTATTGGCATTCTATTGTATTAATCGTTTTCTAATTTTATTCCCTAAATTCTTTTAATTAAATATATCTAATTCTATCATTAAGTTCTAATTTTAGAAGAGTGGCTAATTTTCATTATACATAATAAAAAATTGATATTTTCAGAAATTATTTACTATTTTAAAGAACCTCTACTGTTAATATTTCAATAATTATGGATTTTTTTAATAATTATTATACTTTTTTAATAATTATTATACATTTTTTATCATGTAACATATTGCCTTTGTTTGATATAAATTTGATTGCAAAATTAATTTCCTATGAGTCCTATTAATATTTATTTACATTTCCTTTGTAAACAATATAATAAATAGTATACTATTCAATTAACTGATTCAACTTGTAATTGTAACTGTAGTTTAATTAATGATTAAAAAACTTAAATTGTCTAATTATAAATACATTATTCATTTCATTTTATGTAACCTATTTGTAATAGGTTAAACAATTATTGTAAATAAAATTATGTAAATGCTATGACTTCTGTAAATATTTGTGTAATTATTAATAAATAAATTTATAAGCTTATCTTATTTATTTTAAAAGGTAACATTTAAATTTATTGTATAAATTTCAGTAAGTGTTTTATTCAATATGAAGGTAAAGAAGAAGCACTCATTATAGTTTAAGATATTTAATAAAATTAAAAATTATTTTCCATTTCCAATTTTAAACTAATGATTTCACAAAAGATAACTGTAATGAATTCTCAATTTAAAAAAAAAAAAAAAGAAAATTTAAAGAAAAGATTTATTTATTTATTTATTTATTTATTTATTTACTTTATTAATGGTGTTACTTTTGTTTTTTTTTAAGGGCGCACATAATAATTTTTATTTTATAATAAATTGTTATATTCTTTGAGTTTAATTATTAACACTTAAAGGTAAATTAACTGCAAAGTGAAAACTCCAAATTTTTATTCAAGCAATTATTCTATTCATTATACATTTATTTGAAAGAGATAAAATATTAAAGAGATAATAATGTATGATGACAATAAGAAAGCAATATTACAGGATTAATAAAGAAAATCAAATTTATTTGTTTAATTTTATATTCACTAAACACTGAACAACTATTTACGAATAAATTTGTAGTAATCTATTACTATTGTTATCGTTATTATTATTATAATTATTATTCAAATACTGCTCAGAAAATAAACAATGAATGCATATATTGAAGATGTACTTAGAGATGTATTGCATATGTGCTGCATTCACTCATATAGAATCATTCTAAATATCAGCATCTTTTCCGTAAAACTCAGTAGAATAAAAAAAAAAAGAGATCTTTTTTTTTTTTTTTTTTTTTTTATAATCTTAAGATAAAAATTTTTCTAATTTAATCTAAACTTGCTTAAGACCTTAGGCATTAAATTACATAACAACAAAGGTCGACTTAGATTCTTCGACTCAAACAAATGCAATTAACACAACAGGTCTATTTCAATTGCGCTGTATAAAACCATTCATACAGTGATAATAAAAGACAAATTTTGATAATTTTGATATTATGAAAAAGAGAGTTAAAATAATAAGGAAGGTCTAAGCACTTTCGCAAGTATGTCAATAATCTTCTGTAATGTGGTAAAGTTGTTGACATTGAATTACTGATTGTTTGCCCGATATAAAAAGTTGCGAGAAATATAAGAAATCTCTTAAAGAAAGCCTCATAATGAGTCTGATACTTCTCAGACAGTGTTAGGCTCACCCCATTTATTACCACCATAGCAAATGGAAACAGCAGTCTGAGTACACAGTTCTGATGAAAGGATTAAGGTTTTTTTATCTTTTTTTTTTTTTTTTTATCTTTTTTTTTCATAAAAAAAAAGCCATGGGCCCAAGAGCAGACAGTCCAAACTTGTAGGGTGAAAGGCCTACCCACTCTTTTACCCCTCTCTGTCAGTGAACTGGTTAAGCCTCATTTCCCACAGGGACCCCTTTCTCATTTTCAGTCATCCATTTTTTATATTTTTTTCTTTCTCCATCCTCTGTGCCTTCATTTTTTATCGTCTTTCAAGTGACAGGACAAACCAGTCTAGGATCACAGACTGTAAAAGTGGTGAGGATAGGGATAAAAACCCATTACCAGTAGGAAGGGGGTTAAAAAAAAAAGGAGGGGGGGGGGTGAAAATTCCAATAGATCGAATTTTTTTTCTTCGTCTGAGAAAAGTCTGTCAACCTGGATGAAGATAATTGAAAACAGACCCATCAAATGTTATTTAAATTTTATACAAATTTACATTTTTTTGGAAGCATAAAATAACACTGAGCTACCAAACTACCTATGAATAAAAAAGACTCACAGAGGGATAAAAAAAAAACAGCTTTCATAAATGGTTTTAACAACTAACCATATTTTGTATTAAAAGCTGTATATTAGTTAAAAAGAGGAAACACACTAAAATGTAATAAAAAGTCACTATATATAATTAAAAACACAGCGTTTTGGCCATTGTAGTACAATAGCCCTTATCAAGTCTATTGTACTGAAATGGCCGAAACGTTGTGTTTTTAATTGTATGTAGTGACTTTTTATAACATTTAAGTGTTTCCTCTTTTTAACCTAATATTTCAACGCACGGTAGTAAAATTTAATTGAATTGCATATTAGTTATTTTTACTAAATTTCGTGCAACGTTCAAAAAAATATATAAGGAAATTTGCTATATGAGATGTGAGTGATTTACGAATAGCTTCCTAATCAAACTTTTCATATGATTTGTCAATTTGTAAAGGAAAAAAAAAATACAGAAGTAAAAATAGAATGTGATGTTCGATACTAATATATCCGGACTACATTAATTCATGTGTAATTCTTAATAAGTTTAATTGCGTGATGTGATTGAAACTTTATGATATTTGCTTTGCCAAATTGGTAATATTTTAAAAGAAATATCATTAAAAGCTTTGGAATCTGAATTATAAAATATTCATTAAAAAACTTTGTTTCGAATTAATCGGTAAATATGTTGCTGAAATCACAAATATGTTTGTTGTTTGTTTGCTTTTTGTTTTTGTTTTTTTTTGTTTTTTTGGGGTGGGGGGGCAAATATTAAATAAAAAATAAAATAAAAAACGACAAATTAACAAAAGACTTTTGTAACTTTCCATATAAAATCACTATTAAATTTTGAAGGAGCATTGCGTTCTTTTAGTAGTTTTTCTACAAATATTCAGATCGGGATTACGACATGCGCATAATATTTCCATTTGTATTTTAGGTTTGATAGGTTTCTTAATAATTTTATTTGGTTTTATCTTAGTTTTCATTGTTATTATTTTTTTAGTACGCAGTAATTTCGAATTTCGGCTTTTCCTTTTTATTTTTTCTATATTTTTTTCCCTTTCTTCTATCCTACCCTCATGCAAATGAGGAGGAAGAGAACAGTGTGCCCGGCGCAACACCGATGTCTCCCGCAGCGAAACTGTTACAGGCGACGGATCGCAGTTTAAAGGCGCCTCAAGGTTAGGTTGCTTGTCTTGTGGATTTGCTTCATTGTCAATATGCATGAATCTTTTCCTTGTCCTTTCTCAGTGCTTAATTCGCTTCATTTGTCAATCGAATCGTACAAATGGGCGATCGAACGGGGAAGGGTTTTACTGCTTTTCGTTTCTTTCTTTTTTTTTATCCGTCATGGCCGTTGTTTCGAAATGCGAGGGTGTAGTGAAGTGTTTTGTGTACGTGTGTGTGAGCTTGCCGAGATGTCAGTCGTTCTTAACATAAACCGAAGTCGATGTAATTAGCCCGGGGCCTTGCCTCTTCCTAAATAAGTCTTCTCCGAACAAGCAAAACGGATTCGCGATTCTCGCCTATGAATTATTCAGAGCCGAGTGCCAAGAGTGTGAGTGAAGCCCAGCGCGAACGAAGATGGCCGCCCCCGCCGCCATGGCACAGCGCTGTGTCCATTCGCAACCACAGGACTCGGAGTAACCGGCCCAATCAATATGGCTGACCGGGATATCAGTACGGAGGATTAGTGGATGCGAGAGGCCAAAGAATCCCTATCCTTGCCTCTCCTTCATCGCATCTTCAGTTTCACCTCATTCTCCTAACCCCCATCCCCATCCCTTTTTAATTACCCCGATAATGCTAAATAACATGATACAGGGGATGAAGAATAACAAGATGACGCCCTGTCACTGTCTCAGCCAAATTACCCAAGGAAGAGGCACAGTATGAGATGAGTTGTTGTGGATTTTTTTAAGCTAAATGGTAATAAGGGTTAGGTGGCAGATAACGGCTCCGAGAATTCGAGCGTAATATGGCCGGAGCTTCTCTGCGTGCACCAGCTGCAGCTCTCGGGTCATCAGGGGAAAAAAAAATTGTTATCAACGGTAGTAGACTCTTCCTCGATCAACTACGACTAAACACTTAGTTGAATTAAAGTGAGGCTTTTGGAAGAGCAGTGGATAATCTGAAGCAAACAAACTATCGGAGAAGAAAATATTTTTTATTTCTCCAAGCTGATATTTGTCTCGAAGAGTTTATATTAAATTAGCCCTTTGCAGTGGAAATAAGCTTTTAAGATACTGAATTGAAAAAAAAAAAATTGAAATATCATTTTCCCCAATTTAGTGATATAAGGCCCTAAAATATAAATTTAAAAATTGTTAACACTTAACAGAGCGATATGTAATAAAGTATAAAATAAATTCTTCTACATTTCTAGATTTGTTTTTATTTCACCTAAATATTTATTAAAAAATAGGAAATATTAATAGGTAACTAAATAATTATTTAATAAACACGAGTCAAAAAATTAGACATTTGTAGAGAGATATTGCGGAAAAAAATGGAAACATCAACGTTGAATCTGAAAGTATTTTAGATACAAAAAGCCCAGATGCTTAGTCATCACTGTGATATTTTAAATTCTTAATGAAACTAAATTCCTTCTGGATAAGTTGAGTTATTATTAAGTGAAGAGGAGGACAACATGAAAACAATCGATACAGTGTGTGTGTGTGTGTGTGTACTTTATTTTTGCTGGTGGTTCTAATAAGATGTGGTGGACGCAATTTTCAAAATGGGTAATGTGGCTTCTTAGGTTCCTCCGAACATTTGAGGGAAACGACAATGAAATAACAATTCGAGAGAAAAGAAAATTAAAAAAAAAAAATAAAAAAAAAAGGTGCGAATCGAAGTTGGGAAACCCTCTCTGCCAGATCCCTGTGGCAAAGCGAGTGCAGACCCATTTTACCGTAGCGAGAGAGGGGTGAACGGAAGAAGGGAAAAGATGGAGGGGGTTAAAAAAAAATACACACATAAAATGAAGAACAAAACACTGCTGCTTCTGGAGATTTTTTTTTTCCCGTCTCACTCCACACTTGGATGGTTGTACGGGAGCACAAAAGGAGCCACTCCTCTTCCGACGTTGCCTTGCGGTAAGGACACCCCTTTCTTTTCGTTTTCAGGGGCGCAAGGAGTGAGCTACCCCCACCGGACGGAGGTGAGCAAGCACCTAAACCCATTTGGCAGCCATGACACTCCTGCAGCAACCATGGAGACCACGCTGCCAACATCTGCTCACAAAAAACCAACTCGAGCGCTTTTTACCCTTCTCTCCCTCCCTTCGTCCCTTCTCTGCATTCGACCGTTCACTCAGCATAACAATGAGCAGGTTCGGCTTGGTTTCCTCGTAGCCTCTCTCTCCTTTTTCGTTGCCAAAGGAAAAAAAAAAAGGTTAAAAAAAAATTGACAAACCCGTTAAAGAAAGTAGAGATATAACGGTGTTTAAAACAACTGCTCCACAACTTCTCAAAATTAAAACAATAGAAATTTGTAGATAAGTATGGACTGTTCGATTCCTTTCCTAATTATCAAAAAGACAAAAAAGAAACGTTTGTGGAGGAGGAAAAATGATGATCTCCATAACAAATATGTATGATAGAATAGTACGTCAGAAGAATAGCATTTACATGAGAATAAGTGGTAATTATGCATGTGGAAGAATACAGCTTCACATGTAGCCTCTCCTGATTATTAGCGAATAGGCTTTTAATAATGGAGTACACGGAGCACAAAGGGTAGGCCTTCTCCATATTGCTTGCAAGGTTAATAGTGTCCGTTGCGTCACCAATAATTTTCAATGATTTCATTTTCGTTCGGATCGAATTAAATAGCATTGCATTTACAATCACCAAATTTATCAAGTTGACTAAGTAAATGAAATGTTTTTAAAAACATTAGATAATTAAAAATATAATAATAATAAAAATAACAGGTTTGAAGCAGCTATTGTTTATTGTCTTTGACGTGTAACTGTCAGAGTAAATAAACTGTTAATATCTATTGTGTTAAAGATATAATGAACTCAGGGGTGTAGTAATCACATAACGAATATTTTTACATAACGAACATTAGACATCTAACGAATATTTTTTGACAAAATTAGAATTCCCGTTTGATCCAGAAATTTAATTAAAAAATTAAAGCCAAAAAAAAATTATAATTAATTTTAGAAACATTAAAACATAAGCAAACCTCAAAAACATTAGTCCACTTAGATAAAACTTATTAGTAATTCCGATTAATTTAATTTTAATTACCTACATTACATTGGTCTAATTAACATTTATTTTAATAGAAGATTATTAACATTATTATTAACATAGTTATTAATAAATATCTTAAAACAATTCATGTTTACATTTAATATTGAAACAAAGAGCGGCGTAAAAAGAATATTAAGATTTTTGTTTTAGGGTTTGTTTTTTCTCAAGTTTTCTACAAATTAGTTTCAGCTGTTATTTACTTTATTTTACGTAATAATATTGTTTATAACTTATTACGTTTGTTTAATATAAAAAAACAAACAAAAAACAAACAAACGTATTGGATAGTTTTAAGCCATTTTAACATCATGACTCCAACTTTCTTGTTAAATAATATCAAAATTTGGAAGAAAAATTGATTAATTATAAAAAAAGTTTAAAATTTGAATAAACGAATAATAATAAAGAAAAAAAAATAAAATCCAAACAGTTGAAAATTAGATAAAGTTCCATCAAATTTACAACTTATATTAAACTAAACAAAAACACTTTATCATTGATTATAGACTTAATTAGAATAAATTAATTAAAAAAAGGAATGAATGCAAACAAATTGCTTCAAATTGAAATGATCCTTACAAGAGAAAGAGATCTTACTGCAATTTGTATGCTAAATTAATTAGTTTTGTTTTGTTTTTTAATAAATTGCAGCTCATATTAAAACATAAACAGTTCTATAAAAACTGAAACATTGTCATAAATAAAAATGATACTTAAAAAAAATTCTGATTAATACTATCGTCAGTGTTTTTTTTTATTGTAAATTAAAGTAAATTTACATTATATACCGTTAAATCTAAACCTATAAGAGTATTAATTTCTGTATTTGTGGTGAAGGTGCTTTAAAAGCATGATTTTAAAAAAATAATTAATTATAGAAGTTTTATTAGTTCTTTTAGTTTTCAAAAAAAAAATCCTAAATCTCACTTGTCATGAATAGAACCTGAAAATTTCATATACACATACTTACGTGTACTTATTAAGTGACTGCTAAACGATTTGTTGCACAAATATAGTTCTTTATTTACGAAAAGGAAGTTTTTCTTTTTTAATGAAAAAAATAAAATAAACAAAAACTTGTTGTTGTATTCTAAAAACGTAAAATTTCAACATAAAAATATTAATTGATGTTGAAAAAAATAACAAAAACAACAACCGTGAAAAGTAATTATGTATATACTTATACAATTTATTTTAATTTAGGGATAAAACTAGGGTTTATTTTACTAATAATTTTGATTAATTAACCATGTTGTTTTCACTTGCTTGCATATGTCTTTATTTATTTTGATTTAATATTAATTTGCGTTAGGAGACAAATACATTTCTTTCCCCCTTGAGGAGTTGAAAGAACCCTCCCACTCCACCCCCATCTCAATTTTCTTGCTTTGTGTGGAAGTACGAGTCTTTTAACCATTTTACGATTACGTTTAATCGACGATCCAGTTGACAATTTCATTGATCTTAAATAGATCTTTCAACCAAATTATTTATTATCAAGCAAATTACTATGTATCGGAATAATCATAGAATGGTTTATTTGGTAGCCTTGACTAAAAACACTACAAATACATATATTGTGGGATGTAGCAGCGAATGGAAGATGATTTTTGTCCTTTATTGCGTTTGCTCGATTGACCTTCCGAACCCTTCCCTCCACCATTCTTTCGCATTCCCACTCCTGGCCCTTCCCGTGAACCCCAATTTAAAGTCTCAAGACTGTTAGCTCAGCGGAATGAAAAATATCAACCAGGAATTTGTTTTTCATCCTTTGAATAATGGGGGCATAAAATCCAAGCTGCTTTCTCCTAAGTTGAAAAATCATCTACACTCAGCGAAAGAATTAAAAGAAAATTTATGGGTCATTCTCCTTTTACTTATCTTTTGCACGGGATCTCATTTTCAGTGAAGCTCGACCCTAGATAATGTTGAGGCGGTCGACATCCACCACCTTGCTTTTTTTAATTTTCTTACAAGACGTGTCTTTAAACGCTGCTAACGAAATTTTAATAATTTTTTAAGAGCAGAACAACGCTCGTTTGTATTAGAATCTACTGACACTGCTGTTTACATAAACGAATTGAAATGAAATGTTCTAGTTTAAAGTTGTATTGCACCTCACTAAAGTTAACTTTTTTCTTTTTTTATTTATTATTGTCTTAATCTTTTATTGCTTTCCCTAAGTCATTTCAGTAAATTAAGTGCAGGTATATTAAAAAGATAAAAAAATTAAACAAACCAGAATCTAACTTTACCTACCCTTGCATCGAATTCCCTTTACAATAGGACCCCTATTCAGTAACACTATAGGGGCTTCCTGAAATGCTTGAAATGGCTAAAGAGGTTATTCAGCTTTAATAATTTCCTAGTTTTAGCTCGATTTCATTTTTTTAAAAGCAATCAAAATAAAAAATTATAAAGAAACAATTATGTTATTATTAGAAGAAAATTTACATTGCAAACGAAAAGTACACATTTTAAGAAATATGTCAGTAAATGACAATTTTTGAGAAACGTTTCTAATTAGAATTTTGATAGAAATCTTATTGTATTGAAAGGATAATTTCATCCAACAGAAGATATCTCTATTAACTTTACAAAAGAATTAACTTTACAAACATAACATTTTAATTACACATTAAATATGTAAAAAATGTTCATCTTTTTTTTTTTTAATTTCTTTAGAATCTCTTCAACATTAATTGATTTTTAACCTTGGAAAGAGTTTAATGTGCTATAGAAATTTTTAACAAAACAAAATGAGAAACAAGAACAGCACAAGCTTAAACAAATTTTTGTTATATTATTAATTGATTTTTATTGAAATATTTAAATACTTTCAGCATAACATTACCATTCGATTAAGATATCTTATTCTTCTAAGTTTATACAAAAGAATGATAAAAATAGAGATTCTAAATTTAATTACTAAAAGTTACATTGATTTTAAAATATATTTTACGCAATTTAATGAAAGTAATTAAATACAAGTGATTTTCTCAAAGTTAAAAAAATTTTATAACTTTACTGCATTTAAAATTGTTATCTTCTGAAACATATGAAAATTATCATATTTGTGATGCAAATTTAAAAAAAAAAAATTCTAAAAGCTAACTCCGTTGAAATTTTTATAATGAATTAAGAATTCGCTAAAAAAAAAAAAAAAAAAAAAAATCGTAATTCTGCTCACTGAATGGCTAAGATTAGTAATTTTTTTTTCTTTTTTTAAACATTAGGCAGTCACTTTGTAGGCAGCAGCTTACAAGTGATCTGCTATTTCCCGATCTACCTCATAGATGCAATGTAAACAAACCTCAACATGCATAAGAATTACGTGAAGTTAATGTTATCCTCAGCACGGGCTTAGAATTTCAAATAGTTTTAAGAGAAGAAGGGGAGGAAAAAATGAGGGGAAGAAAGAGAAATTGGTGAGAGGTGAAAAGGAAAAACTACTAGGAATGAAGCGCACGTGCTCTTAACCCTAACATCTTAATTATGTTACCCATTCGTAGAATGGAGATAATATAATGTGGAATGCTGAGCAAAAGATTACGACCGAGTCAAGGAAAAAGCAACGCACTTATGTAGATTTAGCCGGTCTCGTAGCCGACCTCCTGCTCACGGACCCCACCTCTACTTTCCCCAAACAACATTCATTAGCTGCAACGACCACGTGTGACGATTTTAATTTGTTCTGACACACAAACCATCGGGAATTTTTCAATCAGTCACGTAAATTTACGCTATTGTACTACAACGAAATCCTGTTCGGAATTTCAGAAATGAGTGGATAGAATTACACGCAAAAAGAGAGAAAAGATTGTACTACTATCAATGCGAGAGATCACTTATTAATCAAACGTAACAGTTTGAAACCCTTTGACCCCCAATGTTAATCTTTCCTACAATAACACTTGATTCGTGGCTACGATTTAATCAGCTGCCTGGATGTGATCCGAATAAACAATTGGGCCTATTTTCAATACTAATTCTCAGTTATTTCAATTTCTTTTGCAGGATTTAAAATGCTTGGATTTAGCAGGACAATAGGAATGGAATGTTCCAATTAAGCCTACTACTTCTGTATAATCGCATTATTTTTCCAAATTAAAAGCGGGAATGCTACTTAATCCTGTTCCTAATACAAACTGTTCTAAATCGGAGTGAAAACGTTATGTCTGTTCGCTGTTACACTATTCTTTCTAAAATCTTTGAATGAAAATAATACGAACCAATATTAGGGCATCAAAATATAATGGAATGTATTCTAAATTAATGTAGCAAATATTAGTTTAAGCGTAACTAAAACCATTGAGTATAAGAATAAAATCTAAACAATACAATTATTTCATTGAAATAGTTACAGAAGTAAAAAAAAAAAAAAAAAACCAACTAAACAATCGAAGAAAAAACAGTCAATACAATAACTAAAATAATGGGAAAATTTCAAGAGAAAACATTTCTCAAAATTACTTTGAATTAATTGTTCTTATGAGGATCAGATTTTTAAGCCTAACCAACAAGCTTTTCCTATTAACATTGATTACATTAATTAATAATGTTTAATAATTAATAATGTTAATGATTAATGTTTTAATTAATGTTAATGATTTACCTAATATTCTTAACAACACAAAAATAAATAGGACTATTTCTCATAGGCTGAATGAATTTCTTACAAGTTAACAATTTTCCAAAAAGGATTTAACGGAAAATTTTACTACTCTAACGAATCATTCACTTAATTAGGCCTAAATCATGCTTTACCATTAGAACGGAAAATATTTACTACTTCAGCAAAGTTTATTATTGTACTGAAACGTTATTGTTCATTGCATTATTCATTGAACTTCAATTATTCTTCTAACCATAAAAATTCGAAACCAAAGAAACATTTTGAAGCTCATCAATAATCTTTGAAGTTAAACCAACATTCTAATATATTTAAAAAAATAAAGCTTTTTAATATCTTAAAAAAAAAAAAAAAGTACTTTTGAATAAACGTATTTAAGACCATTTCTTAAGAATATTTTAAGAAAGTTACAGGAAATGGATGAATATCAAATGTTATGCAATCCCTACAATTCTATATCTTCTAAAAGAAATAAGCTTTGATAATGATAAATCATTTCCAAAACAATAGAATATAAAATTTAAAAGTTTTTGGGATTCGCAATTTTTGGAACCTCACTGACAATTCGTTAATGGAGATGCTTCACTAAGAGTGACGTCAATAACTGTAAATAAAAGATTATTGCACGTGCGAACAGTCGATTAAGAAGAGCATCTTCTAAGTGAGCTTTAATAAATATCCAAAGGTGATCATATTTCATTCCTTCAACTGCTATTCAGACACCCATGTTGATGAACTAGTCAAGGATCGGTGTGACAGGTCGAACACCCCTTGTCCACCACCACCACCCCCTCACAAAAAGAGGATTCACTACCCACCCACCCACAAGTAGTGACGCCCAACGCACAACCGATAGCACAAGGCTTAGATTTCAATTCTCTCCGAAAGTTTGTTTTTAAAATTTCTTCAAGCTATTTCCTGCATATATTTGAGCGAAAAACAAATCACGAAAGCAGCAAATGAAATTTCAAGACATCTCAACCAAAGTAATGTTTTTACTTATGTAGTAAAATTCGAATAAATTCATCTCGCGCGTATGTTCAACATTAGGAAAACTGTCAACAAACGTATCAAATTAGTAAAATTGGTAAATTGAAAATTGAATAAATTTGTACTCACGTGTTACACAATCCAGGTAAAAATCATCGATGGGAAAGTAATCCATAAAATGATTAGCACAAAGATCCTTTTTTTTTTTTTTCCTTTCTTTCTTTTTTTTTAACATAACAAAACTGGCTTTTCCGAAGAAATTCTGTTTCTTCTCATTTTGTATTTTTTCCTCTTTAAAAAGTAACGGGCAAACGTTCGCGGGATGCAAAATGTTTCCGTGCCCTGTTGAACGGCAGATGTGAGTAAGTAGTACGCCCGTTCAGGCAGGAGGCAACGCCATGAACATTGAACAAACACTGGCAGCAAGTTTTGCCTGCCTAACCCTTTCACAGGGGCTCCCAGTGAAGGCATGCATTTTTGTCAGTACTACTTTGAATATGAATACCGAAGTCAGGGATGGGGACGGCCTGCCCTACTCATTCAAGCCCTCCAATTCCTCCCCTACCCTCTTCCCCTTACCTTCGACAGTCCTTACTGGTGGAAGAAGGGACAGGGTGGGTGCCAAACTTTTGCAAGTAGGTGTCCCTTCTGATCTCGCGCAGACATCGAGGGGACAATGCCTGCCACCCAGTTAATCAGGCTGTGTCTGCTCCATCTCTGTCCTCATGTCACTGCCCTCCGCCATACCTGGCTATAATACCCCACAAACCCTTGATCACCAATTCAAACGGTCCTGTCCTGTATCTTCAGGAGGGTAAAAAAAGACCGAAAATCTCCCAGACCGTCCTTTTACTCCTCCCTCTTATTCTTTTTCTTCCCCATCCCCCCTAACTGTCCGGGTTTGATCATCTTTATCTGCTGATCCTAAAACGGGAACCAAATGAGATCCTTTTGAAATGGCTCCAACCCTTTGGTAAACGACGATACAGTTGACTACCTTTACTGAGAAGACGCTATCTTTCATCCGATTCTCTTTCACCAAAGCTCTATGAATTTTTATTTCTTTCCAATAGGATACAGGACATATGATAAGTGTTCCAGTTAAATGCACTTCTTAAGGTGTGGGGAAATAATAGAGAATATGGGGAAAAAAAAAAAAAAGAGGTACCGGCATTTTATATTAGACATACGCAAACACATACAAAGCTACCTTTCAACCTTCTTTGTAACTCTTTTTTAAAGCTTTTTTTTTTTTTTTTATGAACTTTATTATTTTAAAAAGAAAAAAAAAAAAAGATTTATCACAAATAAAAACAAAGCTATACTATGCGACTTTTAGACATAACCAGGAATTTGGAATTGGGGATGTATGGTCTTAGCCGTCCTTCAACAACAACAACAAAAAAAGTGTCCCTTTTTCGTGAAGGGGGGGGGGGTCCCAACAAAACAATAGTTTTCCAACCAAAAACAGGTCCAAAATGTTACATTTCTTCCGCATTAGGATGCCATGGGAGTGGGGGTGAAATGAGTATAATCCGTACCATCCTACCCCTGATTACGGTAATAATGCGACTCCACAGTCAACATTCTTTTTATTACACATTTGATGCTTCAAAGATTTTTAATTTCCATGATTATCAAATTTCATATCTAACCATTAGATGTATGTCTAAAGAAATATATATAATACATATAATTTTAAATATGATCATTACGATACTTATTTCCTATTTAATCGATTAATATTAGTATTCTTGTTATATACCAAGTTTCATGAAAATTGGTGCCTTAACGGAAGGGAAAAAAAAAAAAAAGTCACCAATGCTGTACTTATTCTTAAAATGCCAAAGTATAAAATTCTTTTCCAGTAAATCTGGAAAAGCGTTAACGTATAATATTTAAAATTTATATTTGGACTAACTATCTTAAAATAAAATTTAGATTTTTTTTATTTCAAACAAAAACAATAAAAAACTGAACTGACAAAATATCCAAAGATTTGGAAGATGGCATTGATAAATTTTATTCTAATCCATCCCATTCCGTTTTTTGGGCAGGTGTATTTGCGTATGTCAAGATTTGACGCATTAAAAGGGAAAATAATACCACCAAGATAAATAGGATGAACAAGGCTGAGTGAGCAGGAAGCACGAGCCTCCGAGACAAATTTTCTTCCATCTCCATCTCTGCCTGCCTCCATTTGCATGGATGAGTGCAAACTGTGATGTCGCCACCGTGCAGTCCATATACTGGCCTTCGGCTGTCCATCACTCAGTTGACGTCACTTCCTGTGGCCAAGTAATTGAGTAGCTCGGCCACACGGTGTCACCACTTTCCTTGTGGTCACTAGAGGCTATTTGCAACTGCTGAAATATAAGTAACTTCTCTCGAATAAAAAAAATAAATAAATGAATAAATAAAATAATAATGGAAATTCAGATGAAACAAAATCAAAAAAATTAAGAATCCCTTGGTCAAAACGCATTTGTTTGTATCCAATTTCAAATAACACCAAAAAAAAAAAAAAAATTATTTGAATTTTGATGCTTCATTTAAATTACATTACAAATGGCATGATTTGTACATTTCAAATGCCTTATACAAATGGAAAAGAAAAAACAAAACTAAAAGTTAGATATCTTTTCCACCCCATTCATAAATAATGGGGGGAAAAATCGTAAATTATTATGCAAATAAAATTAAACTTTCAATTAAGTGATTACAATTTTAATATTTAGGAATATTAAATCTATTTTTAAGTTTATTCATTCCTAGAATCTTCTAAATCAAAAATAATCAAAGTTAAGAATTGAAATCGTGTACACCCTCTCTTCCTGGCTCCTCAAACTACATCAGAAACTTTTCATTTCATTCCGCCTTTGCAAAATTTGGAGAAATCACAAAACTCTTTTCGAAGAATTTTAAGGAATTTCTGATTATTTCACTTACTAATCTCCTAACACTGTTACATAAAATAATGTTCGAATGAATTAATTTATTAATTAAAAACTGTAATGTTTTCTTATTAAAAAAAAAATTTAAAAAAAAAGTCTTTTATTTTACATATCTAACTTTACCAAAAATCGAACTAATAACGGAATTTTAATGGTCTGCAACGCACAACAGTGCCCAAACATTGAGAATAGTTTTACTCTTGGCTGATATTCTTGATACGTATCCATCTTTTAATGCTACAAAGATTTATTACAAAGAAAAAATACATTGGAAGTATATATAGAAGAACTTGCATTAATTGGATTTACTCTTAACGATTTTCTTTTCTAATAATCGCTAATTCAAATACTCGCATTGGTGGATCGTAGTAATAAGGATAATAGTAATAATAATAATAATAAGTATCCCATTAACTATATTTTAAATAAAATAGACTTAATGTACGGAAATTTTCTTATAATAATTTGTAATAGATAAAATAATAAAAATAAAGTCCTCATTTTAGAGGTTGCCTCATAAGTCTTAAATGTCCAATACTTCCATTTTTTTTCCTTATACCAGCTTTTAATATTCTTCTTTTTATTCTTATTTTAATAGTTTGACTTAAAATCATAATTATTCAATAATCATTTATCCAACGATTATTAAACATTTTTACACTGTTCTTGATTAGATATAAATATTTTTTTTAAAAATAAAAATAAAATTTCCTATAAAATAATAAGGATCAGATCTGACGTGAAAGTTATTCTCATAACCATTGGGGTGATAGCAGAGTTGCTCGTAGAAAAATATATATATATTTTTTTTTTTTTCAAATTTTTGCTTTTGCTTGAAAATGAGTCGAAGGATAGAAAATGGCCTAACTTTCGAATTCATCCGAGAATTTATTTATTTATATTACTTTTTTATTTATTTAATGTACACTAATAGCTATGTAAGCACCTAGCTGTAGTCTTTTAGCCTCCAAGAAATGGATGGCCTGTTGCTAGGCAACCGATTGGCAGTTCTTCACTAAGCGATATCGAATACACAGCATAACAACAAAATATCTTCATTCTTCGTAGGTACATTTTTTTTTTTTTTTTAGGAAGCTTTAAGTAAATCAAAATTTAAAATATGAAGTGGATACTTTTAAAATTCTTTGAAGTTTAATTAAAAATAATGTTTAATTAAATTTTAGATAAAATTTAAAGGATTATAAGAAACAACAAAGTTTAAGTATAGAGTTGAACTTACAAATCTATTTTTTTTTTTATTTTAGTACAATCTTAAAAATCAAATCCTAAAGCTGAAGCTTTCCCAACTCTTCTTTAGAATTGCTTTGTTTTCATTGATTTTATGTCGATTTTTATTAAATATACTATTTCAAACAAAAATGGCAATACATTAATTTCAAGCTTTAAATATATGTAACAATGCTCCATTTATGAGCTTTCTTTAGGGAGCTATAATATTTCCTGGATGGTATGGTTTTCCTTTGATAAAATAAACACAATCCTTTACAAATAATTAATCAAAAGTGTAATTTATTGAAACTTAAATAAAATGCCTTATTTGTTTCTAAGGAATTGGTAATTAAAGTTTACAATTAGTTTTAGGAGTTTGAAATAATAAAATGTCCTACTAAAAATATCAGCAGAGTTTAATAAATCTTAAATCAAAATCGACCAAGACTTAAAACATTAAGACATTTTTTTAGAAAATGGACCTTCTGGACCTTCTTTCTCCCCCCCCCCCTCAAATTTCAAATAAGTAACTTGGCTTTCAGAAAATAAATAACGAAATAAATTAAAACACACACATACACACACACAAACAAACAAACAAACAATATTGTTAAGTCATTAGTATTTTTCTTAAACCCTGTAAACCTGATCTAAATAATAAGTTAAGTTAAAGAAACTTCTTTGCTTTACAAATGCAATAAGAAAGTTTGTATTAAAATGTAATATGAAATATTTCTATTGAAATAAAAATAAAATGGAAAGTAAAAGAAACTTGACGACTGATCTGTCATAGACAAAAAGCTGAAATAATAATCACAATAGTAATAATTATTAAATATAATTTTAGTGAAATTGGGGAATAAAAATAATAATTATTATTATTCGTAAATTTTACTTAAACTTGATTTTTTATTAATAATTACTCGAAATTACTGATATGAAGAAGGCTTTTATAATACGGAGATTTGATTTGCATAAATTTACAGATCAAAATATTGAGTAGAAAAGTAGGACAACGAGTAGAAGAATAGAAAAGGAAACAGGTTTATTAAAAATAAGTAAAATCCGTAGGAAGAAAAAAGTATACAAAATCTGTCAGCAGCCCTATCAAAGAACCATTAATTCCAGGGCGTTTCCCTTGTTGCTTATCCTCCCCCTCCCATGTTCTGGCCGTGTGTTCATCATCATTATCATCATTATCCTTATATGATGTGACAATAGGATCTTTCTGAGGTGACAACGGTAAGGCGACGCAATCCCTGTCTCGAACGTGGCGAGGTAATTAATCATGGGTGGGCAAAGTGGTCAGGCCTTGTTTTTATACCTTTACTTCCTCGTGCCTGGCATGCTTCGGCCACTTGAGTTACCTTCCCCTCATTAGTATTCTGCCTGAGTTGCCAGTTGTCAACACGTAGGCAACCAGGGTCCTGTTTCTGTGAGTTTCAATATCTTGCGAATATCTACATTCCCTATTTGTTTTTTTCCCCTCTTTCTCTGTGTAATAAAGTGAGATCTGCAGCCTGGCTTTTAATAAAAGAAAAAGAAAAAAAAAAAAACCGAAACTCTCGCAAGTGTTAAAGGAAATAGAGAAAAAAAAAAAGCTTCTAAAAAGCCACTTTTTTCAGCAATAACAAAAAAACAAAACAAAAAAAAAGCGAAAAAACAAAACAAAACGAGAAAACAATATTAAGGCGCAAAACCAAAGCATCAATCCTCCATTAGTAGGAGGTCGGCAAAGAGAATGTTGAAGGTGGGAGGGGGCGGTTAGGAGTGAGGGTGGGAGAAGCAAAAAAAAGAAGCAACAGTAGCCACTAATACAGATTAATGACGTAGAATTTAAAATCCATTATTTCACTGACTGTCTAAAACTTGGTCTGGACACATTATTTTTTGGCTTTTTCTGTCAGAAGGACCCTCCATAGATGGTGGAATGATGGTACACAGATGACCACAACAGAACTACATCTATGTCCTACATCTTCCTTGACTCGATTACAACAGAAGTTATTTACCCAGAGTCGTAATATTGGAAATTAATTTAAAAAAGAATATAGTCCTACATAATTAATAGCAATTCAGTATATTTATTTACTATATTATAATGCTTAAATCTAAAAGAAAGAAGAAGAAATATTCTCAATAGTTTGATGTTTAAATGTTTAAACTTGTATTTATGCTTTGTTTTTCTAGAGTTCAAATATTGAAAATTTTTTTAAAAGGTATTATGATGAAGTATTTAGAAGATATCAATAAAAATGTATAATATTACAAAAGAAGATAATACAAATAGGTATAAACATAACATACTGAAAAGTTAATAAAAACTTAATATTAACACAAGCTTAGATATTATTATTATTATTATTAGTTTAGATCCCATATCATTCTTCCGTTAATCCCCTTTTTTTATATACGTGTTTGTTTGTTAATAATTTCAAAGATAAAAAATTATTAATGTGTTAAATTCCTAATTATTTAGGATTAAAATTTTTAAATAATGATGAAAATTTCAAATTAAAAACTTTGTGAAAAATGCTCAAACAACAAATAGCACATTCACTAATGTTTAATGGATACAAAAAGTTTAGTGTATTAAAAAAAATTACTAAACTGAAATTGTATATTAAAAATATTTTAAGAATTAAATATATTACACAGGATATTAGATATCGCAGTTCGAAACTAATATCTAAAAAAAAATAATAAAAATTTAAATTTCATCAAAAACATATTAAAAATAAAATAACTAATTTTCCTAAATAAAATTCATTTTCCATCAAACAAATAAATAATTATAAAAGAAAACAATTTCCTTGAAATATAAAACTTACAATTCCTATACAGGCTGCGTGTTAAGCTACATCGAAGTATCAGTGACGGCTCAGCTGGCAGGTCAATGATTAATAAAATCCCACCCCAACTGAGGCGAAACAAACAAAGTAACGCCGGTGATGTCACACACCGCCGTTGCCTGAATGGCAGCCACCGCTTCTTTCTTTCGTTTTCTTTCCTTCCTTGCTCTCTCTGACTCAAGTTTTTTTAGCTTCTTTCATTATCTTGTCATGTCAGAAGATGTTTACAAATTTAATGCCAATGACGACCTTAATTATAATTTATTAAAAATAAAAAAAAAGAGAAACACTATTGTTGTTTTAATAGGAAGTAAGTTTATAAGCAAAACATTCCAAAACAAGCTTAAATTTAAACATTAAAATATTGGAAAGAAAATTTTCTTTTGAAACTTCTCGCCGCATTTTACTTGAAGAACAGAATTTGACATGACTCTTTAAAAGTATGATACAAAGAAATATAAATTAGAAAATTTGCTAGTCAACGGGAGATTTAGAATTACGAAATCTACTATAAAATGGGTATTTCATTTTATCCAGTGAACGAGATCGAAATTAAGGTTAATTGAAGAAAAGGCGATTTTTTTTCTTTTTCTGAAGAGCATGTCAACAACTTCTCTGATTGCATTTCGGATAGGAAAGATGGTACTTCACTTCATGATAGAAGCCGTACCAATTTCTAAAACATCAGTTACATCGAATTTGAGATCCCGTGAACTTTTTTTTTTTATTATTATTTCATTTTTATCTCCTGCTTAAAAATAGCTAACCTATCCATTACAATCAGTAAGGCCTTTCTAGAGCATTCTACTTCTGATTCAAGCGAATCTTTTTTTTATCTATGTTTTCACAGAATACTTTCAGAAGCTCTTCTGATGTCGCAGAGTTCCGATTGCTTTTTTAATCGGTCCCATAGATGTTCATTGGGATTTATGTCTGGGCAGAATAAAGACCAGGCCACTAATGCGTCCATGATTTCAAAGGAATAGACAGAGTTCTCGAGCTAGATGAGCAGCCGAAGTTTAATTCATTTCTTAGATGTTCCCTTGGAAGATTGAGCTTTGTGAAAATTACGATTAGTTTCACCTAATCTGAATTTAGAAAAAAAGAAAAAAAAATGTGACTATGTTAATAAAACGCATTTTGAGAGATAATACACTGCTCACAAAATTTAGGGAATATTGCGAAATAAATATAATACACCCAAAAAACAGAGGCATTTGAGTTTATTTATTAAAGAATGTCATCAGAGAAGCAAATGACACGAAAATTGAAGTTGTCTGAATATACAAAAGTGATGCAAAACGTTAAACATTAATTTGCATGTTTGCCCACAACCCTGTATAAAGACGCTGGCGCTGCTGGGTTTTCTCTACTTCTTTCCTGAATCAACAACAAGTGGCAGAATCGTTGAGTGTCACCTGAAAATGCCCCTACAATATGATTTACCCGAATCTGAAGCTTGGAGAGTCATAGGGCGTCTTGAAGCTGGGCAATCACAGATGACAGTGGCAGCAGCGGTTGGAACCTCCCAAAGCGGGATTAGCAGACTCTGGAATCGCTTCAGAGAGACTGGCATAGTAAGAAGAAGACCTGGGCAAGGCCGCCCACGTGCCACCACTGCAACAGATGATCGCTACTTGAAGCTAATAGCACAAAGGAACCGGCGAAGCTATGCGACTGAGCTGCGGGGACAGTTTCTCGCTGTTACTGGACGACGGGTATGTACTCCGGCGTGCAAAATCAGACTCCGTCACGGTGGACTGTATGCCTGGCGACCAACGGAATGCATTCCGTTAACTGCTGAACATCGCTGAACCCCCAGAAGATGGGCTGAAATGCATCTTCCTTGGACCCGTGAAGAGTGGTCCACGGTTCTCTTCAGTGACGAGTCAAGATTCAGCCTAAAGCCTGACAATCGTCGTGCCCTGATCTGGCGTGAACGTGGAACACGGGAGAATCCACGTTTACTGCAAGAAAGACATTCCTTAGGTGAAGGTGGAATCATGGTGTGGGCAGGCTTTAGCATTGGTGGTAGTACCGACCTCCATGTTGTTAGAAATGGAACGGTGACTGCTGTAAGACAGCGTTTCCCAACCGGTGGGTCGCGGAAGGGTTACAGGTGGGTCGCGACTTGATCTAAAACTATCAGAAACCATCGAATAAACCATCAGAAAAGATCAGAAAAATCGAAAATCGATCATATGTAAGGAAGGGATACGATACAAATATGGTTTTATTCTGTATTCTTCTATTCCTATTTATGTGGAGGTATTCCGATAAGGAAAGGTGGGTCGCCAGCTGAAAAAGGTTGAGAACCGCTGTTGTAAGATATCGGGATGAAATTCTACAGCCTGTAGTGGTACCCACGCTGGAGCAGTTAGGGCCAACTTTTTATGGACGATAATGCACGCCACCACCGTGCGCATCTCGTCAACAACATTTTGCAAGAGGCTGGAATCGAGCGCATGAACCAGACCTGAATCTCAACGAACACGCTTGGGATGCACTAGGAAGACGTGTTGCCAGTCACCAATCATCTCCCATAACACTTCCTCAGCTAGAAAGTTGCCTTGGGGCGCGAGTGGCCATAAATCCTACAGGAACTGTTGGATAATTTGATCCTCTCCATACACCCAGGTGTATGGATTCAGGTGACCATACACCATACACCTTACTAAACAGTCAATGTGCGACACATTTTTCACGTTTGACATGCGAATGTTAACCCCCGTCCATTGTCACATCCTGCTCAATGCCGATAATTGGATTCTGCACCTCATTTGCATATTCAGACAACTTCCATATTCGTGAAATTTGCTTCTCTGATGATGTTCTTTAATAAATAAACTCAAATGCCTCTGTTTTTTGGATGTATTATGTTCATTTTGCAATATCCCCTAAATTTTGTGAGCAGTGTACTTTACGAAACCACATATGTAAATCTTCGAAAGGTGTTATGGATTACGATGGAAAGTTGTTGAATTTACTAAGGTAATAGCACTACAGTACCGAGGAGGGAGGTGATAAGGTTATACCCCCCCCCCCCTCTCTGCCCATTGCATCCGAAAATCTAGGATTTTTGGATCTTTGGGTAACAAGTGTACATATGATTGAATGTGGATATTTAGTAATTTGCTATCTATAAATTGTACATTGCTTTCTTGGAAATGATGGGACGATACACAAGATACGTAGATAACACTTGATTGGATTCTTGATAGTAGATGATGAAACAGAAAAATAAATTGTAGATAGATATGACAGATATTTTATTTTTAAATTGACAAATGGACCAACAGAATCATTACTTGGAATATCAATGGATCACAATTCATTCAACTTGACATGTCTGAATTCACAACACATTTTATATTGGCTGAATAGACTAGCTATACATCGAAGGACAAAGGATTGAAGATATGTTCTCAAGTACTCAATCCTATTCGTTTCACATAAATACGTTCCTCCCTCCACTGCAACGGGAGTTTGCGTAACAGGACCGTCTCATAGTAATTTTACTTTTGTAACAGTAATGGTTACATTACAACATTCATTCCACATATCTTCAAATATTATCTTCTAATTTCTTAGATAATGCTAAGAAATAATTGTTTTTCATCTCTTCAAATGCAACGTATTTCATTGTAACTTATCGAAAAATTAAGGAAGAAAAGAAAAGACAAACTTCATTAGATTTAAACCAAAGTGTTAATGACTAGCAAAAAGCTGGGCTTTGAATAGACTCGCGCATTTTATGCACTTTATTGAATACTAAGTACTTAAATAAGTAAGTAATACATGACGAGGCATTTTAAAGTGACTAATGCTACGATGCTGTAGGATTAATAGAAATTACAATCTTTTTTTCGGTTTCAGAACTAATGACGCTATTGTTAATGTCCTTCTTAATGGCTTTCCAAGTTTTTAAAAACAAATAATTCTTAAAAAAATTCATATTTTAAGAGTTAAAAATTGGATTGTGCCCCTCTACATGGATTTCTACGTGGGTATGCAAAGTTTCAAATTTCTAGCTACTGTTGATTTTGAATAAAACAGTACACAAAATTTAGTTGGAAATGGATAGACTCGCTTCGCTCATCTAAATTACAGGTTAATAATAAAAAAATTAATGATGATTTTTAAACACTGTTAACAGCCTAATTTGTATCAAAATAAAAAGGAGATGTGATTAAAACAGTACAAATCAGATTCCTCGAATTAATAGATTTGAATTAAGTTTGTTGCAGATAGATGTAAAATAGCATTCAGACTTTGTTTGTTGTATTTTTCTGTTGTTTGTTGTAGACATATTGAATCATGCGCTACTATGTTACATCAAACCTTTGCTATCTTTTTGGGAAATGCGCTTCCTTTCCAAGTATAAATCAGAGTAGATAATGATTAATAAATTCAACATGGTAATTATTGACTGATGTGAGAAGTTCTGCATTCCAAAAGCTTTCAAATTTTTTTCCCCTTAATAATTTCTTTTTATTCCATTTTCATTCAGTTTCTACTGATATAGCAAAATGCGATCTCGGAATTCAAATAGAATAAACAATAAGTCACCATTTCCATTCTTTATAGGATTAGACTTGCATGTTGCCTGTCATATGCAAAACATGCTTATGCCTCCTTCAATTTGCTTTATCTATCTCAATGCCATATTTCACGATGAGCTGCCTTAGTTCTATCATCCGCACAGACTCTCAAGTAAACAAACAAAAAGAAAATGATATTTTCCAGAAGATTATGTGCAACTATCATTCCAGATCTGAAAAAAGAATAAAAAAATAAGACACAGAAAAGCATATATAATAAAATGGAAAAGTTGTAGGATACTAATGTGTTTTCCATTTTTATTAAAGTAATGACTGTATTTCTTTTCTTCAATTGAAAAATACTTCGAAATTGAAGATTTAAAAACATTTCGTGGAATTCTGTAAGTTAGTTTGCTTTATCAATTTTATGAAAAATTTCCTACGTAACTGAGGTTGCACTGCATGATTTCATCTTTCGCAATCAGTTTCCAAAACCGAATTTTATTAACTTCGAAACCTGATTTCTATCTATTCGATAGTTTACATAATTTGGCTTTTAATTTTATTTTCATTTATTTTCAATGCTTATATAAGCAAAGTTAGAGAAAGACACTAATTAGAAAGTTTTAGGATAAACAATCTGGTATTATTCCGATTACCCTATTTCATAGATATAAAGAAATGAAAAAGAATAATTTGATTAATGATCAAATTTAGTGAAGTTCAGCTCTAATGAATACTATAGTGAATATGAGATCTTCATAACCAGTCTGCTTTTTAAATTTGTACTATTACCAAGATAAGAATGTTAATTAAAATATTGTAACTGTTTATATGTAAATATTTTTTAGAAATCATTTATTTGCTTATAGAAATTATTTATCTGTATTTTATTCATTTTTAACGTTAACCATTATTTATTCCTTTCTATTTCCTAATTATTGCTGTTCTGTTTATTTTTAAATTCTTTTCCGTTATATCCGTTAAATCAGTTAATTAATTTAAGTTCGTTATGTTTTTAGCCAATCATTCTCTATATCTTTAATTACTTAGCCAATCACGTCAAGCTTTGTAAATACTTAAAAACTAATGTTTTTCATTTGAAAAATTAATTCAGTTCAGTTCCAGAATTTGTCTCGTTGTCTTTAGATCCCAAAGACTCGCCCACAAACACCATTGCAATATTTAGAGTAATGTACTTTAACTGATTTGAAGTAAACTATTTTGATAAATTAACTATTGTTAATTTCATTTGTTGGTTACAATATTGAATATGTAAAACTGAAATAAATGTGGAGTAATCAACGCTCATTGTCGAAATTTTATTCCTCAGAGTTAATAGATACTGAAACGAATGTTTTCTTCTAAAAGTGTCAAAGGCGAAATTGGATTGACAAGTAGTGATGGAACTTCCAAATTGAGGATCTATAGTATTTTGCAAAAAAAAAAAGGGTTTGCCATATATGATCATTTTATAGCGATCGAATTTGTCTGGAACAAACGTCATCAGTCATGACGTCATCAACTCCGAGCAGTCAGTCCAAGATGGCGTCGTCTTGTGATCGCATAAGCATGACCAAGAAAGGACAAACTTTGCATAGCCAAGCAAGGGGAATAGTGTGGAACGTTTTTAATTATTTCAATTTTAGTTATTATTATGTATTCGTAACTATAAAAAATACAAAAAAAACCAGAATGTTTGCATAATGTTTATAAGATACAGTTACGGATTTTAGCAATAGATGGCGCTGTTACGTCCTGGAAACATCAATCTATAAGGAAATTACGTCATCAAAAGCTCTTCTTTCATAAACTAAACTGTAATGCAAATTAATATTAAAAACTGAAAGGACCATTTTGATAAAATTTCAAGCTACTTTTTTCATAATTTTATTATTATTATTATTATTTGATAAATTAAGTGAATTGGCAACATTAAAATATTGTAAACTTTCTCCCAGAATAAGTAATTTTAGTGATTCCGGAACTGAAAATGTTTCACAGTGTAAAGTTTTTGGTCCTAAATAACGTATTTTTTAACATTAAAGTATCAAAATCTAATAACATTTTTACAATTTAACTATAGTCTATTCACCAACTTTAGTCGGGCGACTTTCGAGTCCGCCAACTTTTTGTCAGCCGTCACACCATCCAACTCGCAAATGAGTCGGCCGTGATAGAAGGAATCCCATAATGCAATGCGTTTCCCCCAATAGCTGTTGAAAATCCGAAAAAAATCGAGGTTTTGAAACCTCTCTGATAAATTCTGCCGCATAGAATTACTGCATTTCAGTATAAACTTTATTTATGCATGAAAGACACTCGCAATATTCTGGTATTCATTGTGTACGCGCTTTTCTTCGACTCGAATCGGGGAACATCGTTTTAGACGCCATTTCTTTCCATGGGCGTGACGTGTTCCAACGCTGCCCTGTGATTGGGTAATTCCGACCGAATTCCAACCAACTTTTCGAGTTGCCCGTGGACAACCAACTCGAGTCGGCGGACTAAAAGTTGGTGGCAAGTTGCTGAAAAACTGGCTCCAGACTGTCTCTAGCAACTCGTGACGTCAAAATCGGCCGACTAAGTTGGTGAAAAGTTGGATGGTGTTCGCGGGGCTTTATAACACCACACTTAATCTGTATATTTCTTTACAAATATTTTTCTTTTCATAAAATCACTTAAAACTAAGTTTATATATTGGCTTGGCCAAAAAGTTTGTTCGGTTTTTAAGTAAAAATAAAAGGCACATTTTTCATTGTCACCAATACTTTTATTGAACGTCTTCAACGGTTTGTTATATTACCATCTTTCAGCAATTTCATAATTTCATCTTTCCAACACTTTTTACCTTTTTGAGCAAAAAAAAAAAAAAATGTTACAGATGCCTTTGGTGTCTTCCAGAGAATTGATTTTTTTTCCAATAATAGAATGTTGTAAAGACCGAAATAAATGGAAATCCGAAGGTGCAATGTCTGGTGAATACAGCGGATGAATCAGAACTTCCCATCCAAGCTGGAAGAAACATGCGGTCTTGTGTGCTTTATTGTCTTCCATCTTCAATATAAGTTGGATACAAAATTCACCAATTTTGATTAGTTTTGTTTTAAATGCACGCTGATAAGACAGCTATCACAATACAATCTAACAAAATGGTGTCGAATGACGTTAAAGACACTTAAGCGCTACTAGAGCCAACTTATGTAAAAAAACTGAACGAACTTTTTGGCCAACCCAATACTTGATATCTACTGATAAAGGGATGTCCTGTCCCAGGCATATTATCCAAATAGCTGACAGCTTCAGTAATTAAATTTGGAAATAGCGAAGATGATACCATGTTAGAAAGAATATTGATAAGTAATAATCAAAGAAAAAGAAAAAAGTTTAAAATAATCTTATTTCCAATGACCTATTTCTGAAATCCTTATTAAAAGTTTTTCAAAACTGAGGCAAAATGCTTAGTTGACATTTTTTTCATTTTAATTGTCTTCATTATTTTTTTTTTATTATTATGTCTTTTATCGTAAAAAGACCCATTACAAAAAAAAAATTAGTCTTGAACTTTGATGACATACAATATAACAAATATAAAAAAGAACAACGCAACAGCTTAGAAATTGATTATTAAACAGAACAAAGATGCATTTTAAGACCTAGCAATTTTAATGAAAGATCTGTTGAGAGCGAGATCTTAATGGTCAATTTTATTTCATGAAGCCGTCAGTTGAGAATTATCAACTAATTTAAGATTAATGCATTTTCCTTTACTGTTGGATTACCGCAAATTAAATAATTCAGTAATAATTAAGTGTTTTATTTAAAATTAAAGTATAATAATGTCTTCTTGTGGGCCCACTAGCCATGTGGGCTTCGGTAGCCAGGTTCATTTCTCGATCCCGTCGAGGTCGGCTATTTTTCCATCCTGAATTATCTTCTAGACCGGTCCGTGGTTCATCTGGAGGAGTTTTGTATTAAATGGGGCTTCTTTCCCGGAGGTTAAAGGTGGACGAGCGTTGGACTGATCACTCGATCTCACTTAATCTAGTTGAAACGCCGGGAACCTTATCTCGTGCGACCTCAAGGGTCTCTATGAGCCTGTAGTGGGATACATTAACTTAATAATGTTTCTTAGAAGCACGAAAAAAACTACTATTGAAAGATACTTAGGATATTAAAACAATTAATAATAATAAAAAAGTTTATTAAAGTTTATAAAAGTAAGTCACTATTTCTTAATGGTACGGAATTAAACAAAGAAATTTTTCATGATAATAATAATAATAAAAAAGCTATGTACAGATTAATAGCTTTTCTGGAATGTTTAATTTAAAGAAGAATAAAAGCTTCTAGAAGCATCTAAACAGAAATAATTTCAAATTTGTTTGGGAAGGGAAATGTAAACTTCAACGACTGTCTTTAGTGCCTTTTTTTCTTATTAATATAATAACATTTTTCTATTTCTTTTTTAGATAACTCCTGAATTAAGCTTATTGCAAACGATTTATTGATGCTTTTAGTCATTTCTCATTTATTTTCTTTGTTTTTTTAGATCGATCACTGATCATCTGAATTTACACCTCCTCTTTTGGAATTTCAAGTGTTATTTTCCTTTCTGTAAAGAAAAGAACCAACCAGATACAATCAAGACATAGAACTGAAAACAACCTGAACACATTTACTGAGACCTAGTCGCAGTAGAAAGTTTTCCTGACACTATTACAGTAAGTTTTCACTATTATAATAATATAAATTGATCTTACCATAAGTAGAACCAACGAAATCTCCAAACTTTAACTGCTACATTTCACACTACACAGAAAGGCAAACTAATTCGCGCTGTTACTGAGATGACTTCCGAGAATTTAAATAACGTAATTCCTTTCAATAACTCCGTTCATTTGCTTACACCAATTAATGCTAATCTGTTCCAATCCCCAAGTTGAAATCGCCCTTTGGGATAATCAACCTCAACATATTATGAATCAGAATGAGCCTATGAATTCGAAAACGACAAAGAGTCCTTGGAAAACCCAACGGAACCCAATAACCCTTTGCTGTAATAATGTGGAATAACGGTTACGCCTCCTTGTGCCGATTTCAAAGAGTTCGTGTAGTACTGATCACTTAAGAGTCACTATTGGAAGTAGCTTTGTTCGCCAGACATATGACAAAAATAATAAAAAAAAGAGAATCAATCTCGCGGTTCCATTTCCCCTCTATCGATATAGGAGTCGACCTCTGACATAATTCTGAAGAGCTTAACAAGTGGTAAAGGTATTGGCGTCCGACCACCTGTTTAGGAGACGAACAATAGTGAACATAATAAGAAAACTGCAAATTGGGATTGGGCTTTGTGAGTTGGAGTATCAATGCATTCGCCCAAAGAAAGCATTCGGTTGGCGCCATGAATACTAATCACAGTGTTCACTTTCTCCTCGCACGAATTAATAGACAAGGAATACACAATCAATTCAACCCTTCTCTTATTTGTTTCAATTGAGTTAAAAAAAGACAGAGGGAAGGGGAGAAGAGGGAAGAAGGCTATAAATTCAGTGGGCTTAATTTCGTAAAACTTGATTGCAGATTCCTAATCGGGATTAACTTTTCATTAACACGAATGCTCGTCAGGAATTTGATTGATGGAGAAACCTAGCAATGGAAAAATCGCATTTTTATCGTTAATTCTTGATTTGAATTTCAGATTAATCCGTAGTAATTTTGCAGGATTAGATAAAAAACCTGTAGTTTATTTATTTTAAAATCAATTAATTTAAATGTAAAGATATGATATTTAAATGTAAATATATAAATTTCTAAATATTTTTATGTAAATTTAAAAAAAGCATTTACATGATTGAATTATTTTCATTATTTTGATCCATTCTTTTTTGGATACGAATTTCCCCCCCCCCCCCCAAATTTATTTATTCACGCTCTCCAAACAAACAAACAAACAAAAAAAAAAAGTTCGCGAACTACAAATTCAGATACATTGTCCTAGATGGGTTTTTCATATTTGATTATTTTGACAAACGTTCAGTTTGATGTTTAAATTTTATTGAAAATCCGATTCTTTTGTTTTTGACGACATGCATAAATAACTGTAAATTTTACTGATGGGCTTTGCTAGCCAAGTATAAAGATGCTGGATTGAGAGTTGGAAGAGCGGGGTTTTCATTCCCCCGGCGGAGGTCAGGGATTTCTCCACGCTGAATTTTCCTCTAGACTGCTCCTAGGGTACACCCAGTCCGCTGATGAATTGGTACCCGTATCTTTCCTGGGGTTAAAGAAAGCGGACTGACCAATCAAGTTAGTCTCGTTGGTCACGAAACGCTGGGAGCCTTACCTCTCTGGACTCTAAAGACTTTGAGGTCCTACAATGATGGATACATCTATTTAGCTAATAATATTTAAAGCAAAGCTCGTTCTTTATTTGAGGCAATCCTAATTCGATAATCCAAAAGTAAATACGAATCTTGCATCAGAAGTTGTAGTTCGCAATAGAAATTTTGAAAGTGTTACACCCTGTAAAGAAAGTATAAACTCACCCAAGTATTTCAAATAACTTTTTATTACAGGATTTGTTTTCTTCCCTTTTTTTCATAGTCTATTTAACAGCAATAAATTCCTGTACCATTTAAACATCTCAAACATTTTGAGTAGTTTTTAAATTAAAAAATAAAAATCACTTTTCAAATGTACAGAAAATATAAACTCAAGCATAATATTTCGAAAATTATTGAAATTAATAACGTGTTGGTCCTTCTTTCTTCTCTATAATTTCTATCATTCTGTCAGGCATTGTCCCAATTAATTTTTTCAAATAGGACGTCTTTATCTGGTCCCAAGCATTCCAAATTGCAACCTTCAGATCATTCAAGTGATGATACTGTTTGTTTCGGCCATATACAATGCTTACCATCCAACCCCATATGTTTTCAATTGGGTTTAGATCAGGTGAACGGGAGGGCCATGGAATGACATCAATTTTCTCTTTTTAAACCCACGCTTTGGTGGATTTTGACGCATGTATAAAAGCATTGTCTTACTGATATTGCCAATTTGGCCCTTCAAGAAGGGGTCCAAATGGTATTAAATCGTCGTACATAAGATGGAAACAGTGACCCCTCAATAACTAAAAGTAAGAAAATAAAAAACAGGAATCAAATGTGGAATTCAAATCCTTGGATAGCGCTCAGGCTACCACAAAAGAAATTTGACACAAAGAAAAGAAAAGAAAAAAAAAATAATAAAGAAATAAAAAACAAGCCCTCTAACGGGTAAAAGAAAAGCAATTTCTGAGGAGAGCCCAATAAGATCGAAACGGCCGTCCGTGAGTATCAGCTCGACTCAAAAAGGCATTCTTATGGTCGTACATAAGGTGGTCGTACATAAGGTTCTGATATTTTTTAGAGTCCATCTTGCCTTCCATAAACACCTGCCTTACCTCCTGCTCCAAATGTTGCACACACCATCACTCCACCCCAACTTGTTGTCTGCTCAATCTTATCTTCGACGGAGTCCGTACATCGTGCAAGTATGCGGAATATCCGTCAGAGCCGTCAAGACAGAAACGTTTTTCATCAGAAAAAACTATTTCGTTCCACCTTTGATGCCATTTTACTGTTTTTTTTTAGCCCTGTCAAGTCGGCTGGAACGATGAGTGCCAGTGAGCTTGGGTTTAGCTTTCAGTTTTACAAACTTCATGTGATTATTTGACGTTAAGCTTTTCAATACAGTTTGGTAAGATACAGTCTTTGGCAACACACCAGCAATTTCACGGTTGGACATCTCATCAGACGCAGCAATATCTTGAATTCTCCGGTGGTCCCGAGATGTGATTTTTGGAGGTCTGCTACCTGGTCTTTCTGTGGTTCCATAAATCACCTTTCTTGATGACATTTTGAATAACAGTCTGTAAACAATTTAATTCTGAGGTTATCTGCCGTGTTGACTTTTTTTGACCACGGAGAAAATGAATTTTTCGTATTTCTTTGTCAGTTAATGAATTTCCACGAGTGATGATAAAGTTGTGGCATATGGTGCTACGAAAATGAATGGATTACATACTTTAGCCACTTTTCGTTATCTTTATGCAAATTTGGGATATTCCAATCACTTTGCATGTGCCAAAATCTAAAAATTTTTTAGCGAGTTTATATTTTCTTTACAGTTGAAAAATGATTTTATTTTTTAATTTAAAAACTACTCAAAATGTTTGAGATATTTAAATGGTACATGAATTAATTTCTTTTAAATAGTCTAAGAAAAAAAATTGGAAGTAAACAAATCATTTAATGAAAAGTTGTTTGAAATACTTGGGTGAGTTTATACTTTCTTTACAGGGTGTCCTCATCTTTAATAATGTAATAGAAAAAAGTAATAGAATAATGACGAAACTCCATTGTCAGTTTCCCAATGCAAATATATATATATATATTATTATTTTTTTTTTACTTATTAATATAATTACTAAGGTAAATGATAGTGTTGAAATGTTTTACTTCTTTCTTTGTAAGAAAACTTAATAGTTTTAAATAATACTCAATAATTCAAAATTACACGATACTTATGTAAATTAAATTACTTTAAACCCTTTTGAAATATCATCATATTTAGAACATACTCATATTTTGTAGTCCATTAATTGTTTTTTGCAGTAATTTTATCTCATGTATAATGTTGTTAAGTTTATGGTTACGGACTAATCTGGGTTTTTTTTTTTAATTTACTAATTAGACATCGTCGGCTTTAAACTGTCTGGGTATTACATTTAGTTCCTAAAAGTATTACTGCTGGAAGGACAAAGGTGAATCAATATAAACTTAACGATGTTCATTTATTTGTAGCTATGGTATTGCTTATTAAAGAGAAATTATTCATTATTATTATTATTTTTATTATTATAAAAAGGTTTTCAAGTCAGTTAGATATAAATACTAGTTGCATTTTGAGTTTACACGAGTTCAGTTTCTACCCATGAATTTAAGAACTAGTGAGATATCTTCTTAGAATATACGAGGTTTGTAACAGTGCAACGAAATGTAACTGTTTTACTGTTATTCTATCAATATCAATACCATCAAAGCCCTGCTTCTTAAGGGCTTTGGGAATGGCACCTGTTGGTATGGTCGTACACTTCTTTTCTCATAGTCTTTTTATATTTTGTTATTTTTCCAAGTTCCTTTCCTTCTATTCAACACTCTGGGTATTGCTTCTCTTCAATCATTGTTATGCCATGGGTATTATGTTCTAAAATTTTGTCTATCTGGACTATTATTATTATTGTTGCTGTTGTTGTTTAAATCTTGTTTGAAGTTTCTTTGATATTCAATGTTTGTGCTAAGTTGTATGTTGGGAGTCGAGTGGTTGAATACAGACTGGGGACGTAACAGCTACGTCAAGGATAATGATTTAAATCTCAGTAAGATGTTTATATGAGTCTCGCCACCCGAAAATGCAGGAAAATCGAATTCTTGAACTTTTTCTTCAAGTAGTTTAATCCTTTTAAAATGTATCCAGATTATTGGTAGACGAAAACTAACAGCTATAATTTTTTTTAATAGATCTCCTGAATAGCTGTTTGATATAATTCATTAAGACATTAATCAAAACGAAGTTAGGTACTATATAACTCTATCTATATAAGATATTTATATGAATAATTCCAAATTAAAAGTTCTGAAATTCTGTGATTAATTTAGGAAACTTCCTTTTCCCATAAACCCTCTCTTGAGGAGGGAACATAAATTTCAATCACCAACTGGATTGGATATAAACAAGCAACCAAGAAGGCACCAAAGGTAAAACGGTATCTTCTTGGTTTGTTGTTTATTTTATAACAGACATGTTAAATTTTTATTGTAATTGGATTGGCTATGTACACAGAGGCACGCCCACGAGTTTGGAAGCGGAAGGGGGGAGGGGAGAGAACGTCAAAAAAAAAATGTATTTTCTTTCGGAGGGAAGTAGGGCAACCAAAAAAAAAGATCTATAGTGCTGAATTTCTTTCATTTCCAGATGCAGTAGTACGAGACTAACATCCCCCTTATACCAATTTATTCTTACAGCGAGTAAGCTTGAATTAATTATCTGTTGTTTGTTACAAATCTCAAAAAAGAATAAACTTTTTTTCATTTTTATTTTTTTTATTTTCATTTTAATGATTAAGATTTATTTTTTTAAAGCGATTATTAATACGATCATTAAAGATTTGATGTGGCAAAATTTAACGTGCATAAGAGTTAGTAATAAATAAAAAAAAAAAAAAAAATTAAAAGATCCACCACAATTAAAAGATCCACTGAGCTATTTTTGGCATTTTTGTATCGGGAATCAAATAGTGACTGTTTCGACCTTCCCAGGTCTCATCAGTTTGATTCGCCCAGTACTCATAACTCAGTGAGATCCAACGAATCATATACAAAGGACAAGTATAAACAAAATAATGACCCTTCAATTAAAAAACATCAAAATATAAATTAAGAATAAAAAAGGGCAGCAAATTAATCCCCGCTAGCAGACCGCTTAGCTTGTAAAGGATTAATTTTTAAAATAGACATTTACAGTACACAATGACAAAACTTAACTGCGTAAGAGTTAGTAATAAAAAATAAAGATAAAAACGCACAACATTTTAAATTAAGAATAAAATTAATTAAAAAAAATCAATAAATAAATTAAGAATAAAAATTTTTTTGATTTTTTTTTTTTAATTGAAGGGCCATTATTTGTTCAAGCTTGTCCTTTGTATGTGTTCCTTTGGATCCCACTGAGTTATGAGTACTGGGCGAATTAAACTGATATCTTTAAATGATTTTTTTTTTAATGAAATTAAGCTTAAAAAAAATGCAAGAATCAATAACTCAGATCAATGCCAATAATTCTTTTTACCTGTAAATTACTAAAATAAGAACTAAAAACTATTTAAATTTCTCTTCTAATGTCCCTACATAGAGATTTTTTTTCTCCTTCAGGAGTAATTTCCCCCCCCCCCCCCAAGGATCCAAGCAAGAATATTCAAATACAAGAGATAGTCTGTTTTCCGTAAATTTCCATACTAAGTTTGAAGAAGATCCATTCTCTCGCTTAACTTTTTTTTTTGGGGGGGGGGGGGGGGGTGAAGATGCACTTATTTTATGTTTTCGGCTTAATTTCCTAAAGTAGAAAGTAGAATGGAAGATATTATTAAAAATTAAAAACAAAAACAAAAAATTGCAAATATAAAGTTGAAACTTTAAAAAACTCGTTTTGATCAGTGATGAGAGGAACTTAAGGCACTAATTGTAAAATTTTTGAGGAAAAACGAAATGAAAATAGTAAAGAATTAGGGTTAAAGAGGAATTTTAAAGATTAAGATACAGTTGTCTAGAGTTCCTATGTATTGATAAACCTATCAAAAACCTACTGAATTTTAATAGATCTGCTGCACCCTCGCTTCTTACTCCGTGTAATTGAATTAGGATATTGACCAAAACAGGTCAGTTCTGACAATGGTCTTTTGCTGCGTTTGATGTATGACCCCACATTGGTTGAGGGGGAGGAAAGTAGCCAGAGAGGTACAATTCACATGATTATTTATGACAAGTAAAATGCCAAAAAGCTGCAGAACGAACTCAAAGCTCAATATTTTTCATTGAAATAGAGAACCCTAATCATAAAAAATACCTATTAAATAATTTCTGATTACTTCATAAAACTATTTTAACTTCAATTTGATGATTTTTTTTTATATTTTTATTTTAATTTACATAACAACAAATGTAACTTCTGTTACCGATTATTAACTTATATTATTCCTTTACAAAGTTGAAACAATTTTTTTATTAAATATTGAAGTAATATTTCTTAATGTTAAAGAATTTGGATAAAAATAGGAATATCTCATTTTTAAATCCTCTGGTGGAAACAAAAAAACAAATCTTTATCGGAAAACTGTTTTGTTATTAAATTACAATAACAAAAAATGTTTGGACAATACACATTGTTAACTACGATATAAACTCATTGAAAAAAAGTAAGGTTTTTCATATTTTAAATATTTATTTACCACAAAGTATTCTGATTTTTTCCCCCTCTATCGTTTACAGAAAAGCGATATGAAAAAGAAGGTGAATACAACATAAAAAAATAGAAGTTAATAGAAAGTTGAGGTTTTTTTCGCTTTTTTTTTCCTCTCATTAAATCAAGAACGTGCATTATCGACGCGGAAAAAAAAAATTCTCGTATAAAAGGGGGAGAAGTGGTAATGTACGGTGTTTGGCGACCAACGGGTAATTGTGCCTCAACTTGGCTTGCAAAAACTATTATCGGTAATGAGAGCTGAGTAAATATACTTCTTTGCGATGCTCACGGGAAGAACTTGACGATCCCAATTACTGTTGTCCCAGTACAATGTAAACTCTTTGGCCGATTTTTAATTAAAGGGTTACAGAATTGTGTTGACTTTTTAAAAATTAAATGGCGACAAATGGCTCGTGCTTGGAGCGTCGTATCGCCGTTGTATCTTCTCGTCGTCGTCGTTTTTTTCTTTTAGCTCAAAATGATATGTCGCTTTTGATCGAGTTCTCTGTCCGTTTTAATGCGAAAATCACACCCGCGCACCTTAAATAAAAAAAGTGGAAGAAAATGGATCCATAAAGTCACGATTAACTTTCTGGTGACGGTAAGTCACTCGAGACCAAAGTTTCTCTAAAGATTGGGCGTATTTTTTTTTTCAACTTACTCCTTTTTGCATACTTTTAGTCGAAAAGATTAATAATTATTTTCAATTGGATTTTTTTTTTCCCTACATTAATATGAAAAAAATACTTACTGCAATTCATTTTAGATTGTTCGTATTTTGTTTATTTGAGATAGGGTAGCTTATGGCAATGAATTTCTTCAGGTTATTGTTCATTATTTCGTTATGCTTTTCTGAAGGACTATTTTTGGTAAACTATCGTAGATATATTAGCTAGTAAAAAAAAAAAAAAAATCCTAAAAGTAGTTCCAAGGACAAAAAAAAGTGTTCAAAGATAAAACAACGCGATTCTCATCTATAATATATCCAAAAATATTATATCCACTTATTAATAAACTTGAGCAATAGTAATTTTGTTTTACAAATTACGACAAAGATGGTCCTATTTTAATAAATTTAAAGTATAGAAAATTAGAAATCAAGAAAAAAAAAACCAATAACTGGACAGTAAATATGCCTTCGCCCATTGAGCCAACATCAACGGGAATCTTGAACAGCTGTTTCATCCTTATTAGGAATCATCAGCAGAATTTATCCTTGATATTAGGCTCAGACTGCGCAAAAGTTAAAGGGAAACCATTCTCGCTCCCGGGAATGGCCTTCGAACAATCAAATAGAACAACCTATTTTATTTACTGTAAGTCTGATTAATAATAATAATAATAATATTTAATGAATAATATTTAAAAAGAAATAAATTTGGAATGCTTAGAAAAGCAGTAAAAAATATAGAAAAAAATGAGATGAGACAACGAGACCAACTGAATCAAAATGGTATGTCCAGTTAAGATCAGTTTGTATTATTAATTACAATTAATTATTGTATTATTGCGACAGTATGCAATCACTACTCTACAGTGCGCAATAACTGATGAAACTGATTTAAACCGCATCAGATTAGTAAAACTTTACCAGACCAAGCAATTTAAAAATTACAAAAAAAAATTACGAACGATAGGATCTTCTACCTCATTCTTATATGACTACGATGATTCCAAAAATTAGTTATTCTGATAATTTTTGGAATCATCGTAGTCATATAAGAATGAGGTAGAAGATCCTAATTTTTTTCCCCGTTTTATAGACTTATATTGTTCTTCGTTATATAACATGAATTGGGTTTAATTTTTGATATTTTTTTTTTCATTTTATTTTCCAAGCGTAGTTCAAATGGATTACGTTACAATAAACTTTGCTTTCATAATAATGTACATTTAAATAGCTTGATTTTCGATGCAACCGATGCACCTACAGTCTGCAAATGCTGAAAATGCTATGTCTTTCTTTTATTTTTTTAATTGTATATGTTTATGTTTTAATTTGTTTTCATTTTGCTTATAATTTATTAAAGAACTTTGAATTACTTAATATTTACAGAATTCACTGATATTAATACAAATTATCCTTCTACTGAAGTTGTTCTAAGTTCAAATTTAATGGAGATTAATCCTTTCATTTAATTACTTTCTAAACACTCTGATGTAGTTAATGCATTGTACAATAATATTATTTGAGTTATAGACCTACCAGCAGTTATTTTCACCTAAAACAATTTTTCTTTTTTATTGAGATTTTCGACAAAGCAGTTGCTCTGTAATATATAGATCCAAAGTAAATAGAACATCTCTCTACAGGCCCGGATTTCAAATACCATATCGACACCATCTTAAATATTTCATTGAATATCATGAATAACAGCAAAGCGTTTGTTTTTCAGGTATTTGCTCTACAGTTCAAGCATTACTTTCTTTTTTTTCATTGAGATAATAATGTGCAAGCTGTGATTTGCAATGTGTTCTCACGTTCGATAGTAACTGCCTCAATTTATCCTTTTTAATGATGAATCAATCGATTTTAAATCCAATCTGTCAATGTTTGCAGTTATTTTTAATTGTCTTTTTCACTTGTTATCTTCCAAAGTTCTAAGTTTAATCATCCATCCTTGATCTATTCTTTTCTGCCGATCTCAAGGAATAAGTTATAAAGATAGTTTACAAACATCAAACATTGTAACTAAATGTATATAATTTACTAAACGCTACGATGGACAGTTACTAAAATTTTTGTGCATTATTTTTGAGTTATTTAAGGTTTGGTTACAAAATCCTACAATCTAATCAGAGATGGACAGTAAGACTAATCCAAATTCGAAGTTTAAAATTAATCAGAGTATTTTATGATATACTTTAGATAGTGCATTCGACAAGATGGCGAAGAACAAGTTCACGAATACAAAATTTGAACAGGAGCCGATAATGAAATGGACTTCGTAAATATGAAGTTGGATTAGATCACTCCATTTCGGAATTACTTAATCTTGGTCAATATCTAAAAAACAAACAAACCTATAACATGGCTTTATGGGCATCCAAATCTAGCCACAAATCTGTAAATATGCTGAACTACCAATACCAAAGTTGATGCAAATTATTACATCATTATTTGAATATAAGAGAAAGTATTTTATTACACATTTTTTGTTATTAATATTATTCTTTCAGTGTTTTGATCATTATCAAAGTCATTATTAAAGTAGTCGTTAGATTATGTCTAAAAATCTAATCAGATTTAGATAATAAAGACATAAATATAAACTTCGAAAAAGACTCAAGATTATTTTGTGTGTTATCATACACACAAGATTCTACATAACAAGACTACCATACATATACAATATATCACATCACATCACATGAAAACAATCTAAATACATTCTAGACAAACTTTAATTTCTGTTTCGGGGCTTTTTTAAGTAATTAATTACAGAAAAAATATTCTATATTTATATTCTATATTTGCTGGGTCGTAGAAATAAAGTATGAGAAATGAAAAAGAAATATAAAAATATATATATATTTTTAATTTTTTCTTATCACATGCGTAAAAAACACAGATTTTGTATATTCACTCATTTATTTTAGTTAGTTCTTATTTAATGATTTGAAATTAAGTTATTTTGCTGTAATAAAGTGGCTACTCTAAGGGTATTATAAGCTATTTTAATGTTTGCAAGATCCTTCAGAGAATAAAAGTCGTTTTGAAACAATTGTAAGTCGAAATATCCTCCCTTTTACCTGTAATCTTTGAAACAGCTGAAGCTTAAATTCAAAGGCCTTGGGCTGTTACTGGATCTTTATTACCATTGACTAATGTATAGGACTTCTAAAGTGTACCAGCCAAAATTCGTAAAGAAACCTATTATCATTAAACCGCCAAATAACTCAATAACTACTTACCTTAGAAAGGTGAAACTTTAAATATAGATGGTTGTTCAGCATGTTCTCTGTTAATTTTATTGACCCCTTATGCCAATTGATACAACCTTCAGGATTAATACTTAAGCTCATCCAATTAGGGTTCATTACACGATTCTTCTTAAGCGCTGTTATCGAGACAAATCAACTACTATTTATCTAGTGAAACAAAAAGTTTGCCGAAATTTTACACTATCTGCTTGAATATCTGTTTTAGGAATAGTATTCTTAAGTTGATATGCCAACTTTATTATCTTGTGACAAGTTTTTTCTCGACCATTTTTTTTTTAGAAATAGGAAATTGAAGAGGACGAGGGGATTGTTGGAAATCATTGGAAATCGCTTGTCGAAATATCATTTCGGTCCGACCACAAAACGCGCCCACACTGTCTATCGACAGACATTCAAACACCATTCATTCGTAACTATATTTTCTTCTTTCCAATGTGATATTTGTCACGAGCAGTGAGACTTCATGATGAAATTAGGCGAATAAATGTCAGAGAGCGAGCAACTCCAATGAAACATGTAATCCAATATTGTTATACGTTTTGGATGCGAGCAGTACACGGTAATTGACAACGGCAGAACGGCAGTTCCGACCAAAGCTCATTTATAATCTAAACAACACCGATCTCACCTCCCCTGCCCGTGTATTTACTGGCGTGGACTAAAACAGACGCCAAGTGATCCTGGGAAATTAGTCTGGACTGACCTTTGAACATAATCGTTAATGGACGAGAGAAGAACGAAAAATAAAAAGTGAATTAAGTTGATTTGTAATTCCAACTGGGAATTATCAGGGGTGTTAATTGTGAAGCGTAATGCGAATTGAACCCTGCCTTCACATCACCAGTCAAATGACTTCTTTCGTGGTAACGTAATTATTTTTAACCTTAAATCTGATTTCTTCCAATTGCTTAATGCATTTTTTTGTATATTTTTTCTGTTTTTTTTTTCCTGCTTAAGTTTAACTATGAAATATACCCAAAACAATTATAATAATAAAAAATTAATTTCAAAATTAAAAAGATGCAATCGTTATTATTACATTTTAAATTAATCCTATTATTGATTATGAAAATAAATGTTTTATTAGTTTTAAAATTAAATTTAATACAATTAAAAATATTTTACGTGTGTTTGTTAATATGAAATGAGTAGATTCTGGCCACGGTGGCCAGAATCTACTCATTTAAATTTAATACAGTTTCTGAATACGCTGAGAAAGAATTTTCATTGGTTGTTTGTTTGGTGACATCTTCGATTGAACGACGCACTCATGGAAGAAGCGTAACGACAAAGTCACGATACAGGTCTTAAGTCATAGGTTAAGTTTACTCTTGGAAGTTGGAATCAAATAGATACCTTTCGTCAAAATTTTCACTTGGAAACAGTTTCCAAACACATCGGAGCAAGAGCAACGTTTTCTAACTGAGATTCTTGAATTATTTAACGAAGAAAATATTAATTTCTTTTATTTTTAAGTTATTTGCTTTCTTCACTTCTTTACACAATAAATTTTAAATTTTTAAATTACTTACATTCATTAATAATTAACTTCATTCTTCTTTTAATTCTAACAATTTTTTCCAGGCATTAATATTTTTAATGTTTTTAATATTTAATATTTTTAAATATTGGCTATCGATATTAATTGTCCAGTTTATAATTTTTAATTTCATAAATAAAAATGTGCCATTTTTGAAATTTATCTTTTTATAGATTTTACTTTTTTTCTTTTTAATTAAATAAAAGATTTTACTTCCTCTTTTCTTTATTATTATTTTGTTTTTTATTCTTAATTGTTAATAATTCACAAATTAATTTTTTGTAGATTTTACTTTTTTTCTTTTTAATTAAATAAAAGATTCTACTTCCTCTTTATTATTATTTTGTTCTTTATTCTTAATTGTTAGTAATTCACCATTTTTTCCGATAGTGTCCGTTCCCATCCTAGAGTTGGCACAACCCTTCTATTATGTAAACATATTCCAACGAAGGTTGGCTCTGTCCATTAGTCTCGTTCCTGGGCCACCTTGGACCTATCATAACTTTTGATGAAACAATGGACCTCCCAGGGCAGATGTTCCTCCAAAACACTAGCTGAAAGGAGTGCCATCCCTCCTCTACCATTTTACGATCATCCCAGAATAAAAGGTCCTGAACTCCTACACTGCACATACAGGCGTGATACACTAACTAGTAATCTTTGCCTATTTATTGCCAAAGAAGATTATCAGTCATTACAAGGAGCAGACACCCCAGATAGAAACCCTAGAATATGATTATGGAAAATTAAAAGGAAGGGAAGAAAACAGCATATGGTAAACCATTTCTCTCTTTTAAATTATTAGCAGATTCACTGAGGCTAGAGATTACTTCCGGACATTGTCAAATCAGTTTTCTAATTATTATTTTGATATAATAATAATAATAATAATTACAGATTTAAGAATTAAGATAATTTTCAATAATTATTTATACATGAATCAGAAGTACAGCTTTTGCATATACTTGCTGTAATATATATATTTTTATTTATATAATTTTTTAAGTCACTTTTCTTATATTTTCCCTATATCTTACAATAATAATAATAATAATAATAATAAAATAATACCCATATTGTTATTATTATTGACGTTCTTTATATCAGATGTTTCAATTCTTGATGCATATTTTAATCAAATTTTTATGGATTTTGTCTAAGATGATGTCAATTTCCCCCCCCCCCCTTCTTTAAAGTTATTTTTAAAAATGGTCTGATAACTAATTAAATATTTTCTCTTAGAACTTAATATACAGGACTTACTTTTTTTTTTTTTGGGGGGGGAAGAATGTTGACAGATGTAATTATTATTGTAAGCATTATTTTCTGAAAATAACAATACAAAGAAAAACATCTTATTTAACATAATGTGTGAAAAGATTGTTAAGGGTAGATGGGTTAGTTAATTTTTTTTTATAATTGTGGAGTAACTGCATCTAAATCATTAGGTTTTCTGATTTTGATTTGAAACACTCAGAAAAGCAAATGGAAGCAAGAGAATGCATTTTTTCTGACTGAAACTATTTACGTGAAGTTCAAATCATGAAGATAAGTCGGTTTATAAAATAAAAATTTTTTCAAGATATCGCAAATCGAAAAAAAAAAAAATAGAAACAAAAGCAATACAATAATTGTAGTAAAAAATAAAATTGTCAATAGCATCTACTATTTAAATGGTTCTAAAATGAGGATAGGAAATAAATAATCTATTTATTCTCTGTTATTACTTGAAAAATTAACATTTTTTTAATTATTTTATTAAGATTAAATAAATAAATCAATACGTAAGTTAAAGTTATCTCTCCACACTTTTAACAATTTGTAGTTAAATTTTATAATCTATAAATTCTGTGGTAGATAATAACCAATTCCATTTGGTTAATTTTGCTTCGGATAAGATCACTATCGTAAAGGAGGGATTTACTAAGGAAAGAATATTTGAACGAATTGTTAAGCTATCTCAGTTAGTTTTTTCACAGTTAGTTTTGTTTTTTTTGTCTGGAAGTTGTTCTTTTACTGTTGTGTCGTAGCATTGCTATTTAACCAACGTGCTTTAGTTATTTCGATTAAAGTATATGCTTTCACTTTAAATACTTTACTTTTTAGAAAAGTATTGAAATAAATTTAAATACTTTTTACCACTTAATGAAATAATAATTATGGTAAATTAGTTAACGTAATTGATTAATTGATTGTAAATAATCCTTTAAACGAAATCCTGAGAATTTCTCTTGACTCTTGATAACATTATGAATCATTACAGAAGATAGGAAGATACATTTCAACTATCTAATCAGAACCTTTAGTTTTAATATAGTGTTTTTAATAAAGCATACTTCGTATCCACAGGGATGTCACATTTTCTTTTGAACACAACTGAAAGAAAAGAACTTAGCCTAAATAAATGAAAACTATATTTCACCAACTTATAATTTAATCAAAGTCTTTAAACAAACTTTAAATAAGTCTTCACTACATTTTTTCTTCTATAGGTTTCACTCCATTAATTCATCATTCGGAAACAAAAACCAAAAAAAAAAAAATCAACTCTTTTTTTTTTTTTTTTTTTTTTTTGCTTTTCTGAGTTTTGAAAAACTATTTTTATTTTGTTTTATCTATAAATAGGAAAGCTAAGAAAAATTATGAAATGTTTTGTAAATAATGTAATTTTCTGAACATGATCTTTATCCTATTTTTTTTTTCTTGTTTTCAATTTCAGGCCAAACTACATTGTAATAGGCTACCATTAGAAGAATGAAGAAATGTCAAGTAAATAATTCAGAATTTGAACTTTATTATGTAAAGTTGTAAAGTCAAATCGTAAACAAGTTTTTTTAATAACATTTGTAATAAAATAAATAACTTAATAAATAATTTTTAAGTAATTTCCAATTTTTTAAACTTTGATTATTTTAACTTCTATCAGATACATTAAGAAACATTAGTTATAAACTAATATGTAGCAAATAAATCCCATTTCTGTTTTAAAAAACATCCTTTAACAGTTTTTGAAATTATATGTATATATAAAAAAAAATGTAGGGGATACATTAACTATCACTTGATTTTATTCTTACAATGTAATTCCTTAATTACGTAATTACCAAATTAATTACTTTAACCATATTTAAGGAATTCGTGATATAATCTAACAAAAGATTACATCAGTAGAACAACTTATTAAATTTAGACAAACTAAACTAAAATTGTATTAAAAAGATCGCACTATATTAAAAAACAACATTTGATAATTATTTAGCTATTCATCACTATTTACTTAATAATAAATAATAGTCTATCATTCATTAACATTGTAGTTGTATTGAATGTATTTTTCACAAAATATGGATTAAACTGAAGAGATATAATTAAAAACTGAAGGGTATAAATTGTTTCTTACTAGTCAGTTTTATCTCTTCACTTACTCCTGGTATCGAGGCGTTAAGGGCATCACGATTTGAGTTTAATGGACCATAAAGTGCGTCATAACAAGGATGAACCACTAGATTTTGTAGAAGCGATTCTTCTCCAACTTTAAGATGTCAGTTTAAAAGTATATAACATAGTTTATGCGTTAATAATAATAAAGTTTAAAAAATGATAGCAATTTCTTAACTGATTCTTAATAATCTAAATAGAGATATAGCTTTGATTTCTTCCTAAATAAATATTATTATTGTTTTCTTTACCTTAAAATCCACAATCAATTAATGTAGGCTAATTATATCGACATTCATTTACTCTTTAAATTTTTTCCGATAATTTAATCTCAATAATCGTAGATATTAATAGCTCAAGAATATCCTTTATTCTACTGCTTTTTATTGGTACATAACTCTTCATTTTTCAGCATTAACTCCAAAGAGGAAGTGTGCACTCATTGAAACCGGAAGTACGTCATAACTTTCCCTGTCTAAATATTTTTACAGATTATACGTCAGTTTTCACTTTAGTCTAAATTACTTATAGAGAAAAAGCATGAAAGATAGAAATAAAAAAGCCTTAAATTAGTATAAAGTTATGATTGACTTGCCTGTTAGTCAATGGCTTACCACTCTTAGGGTTCGGATATAGTTACTCCCACCGTTAAATCCAAGTGTGAGGAAGCACCTTCGTCACCTTCTAAACTCGCGAATGATTTTCCAAAAAAATCTGAAGCCCTTTCACAGCGTACAACTCAACAGGTACATTTTTTTTCTTCCCTCCTTCTCTTTCGCTCCCTGGTGTAAATTTGCAAACTCGTTGGACAAGTCTCTTCTTACTTCTCAGTCTGAGGGTTGACTTTTTTTTGTGCAAATCTTTTTTTGAAGTTTTTTATTTGGTCCTCTTCTTCCTACAGTGAACTTTTTCTCCCTTTCTCCCTCCAAAGACAGGTTAGTCTGGTCTACTGTTACGTCCTCATTGACGAAAAAAAGAATGTCTACCCACATCGAGTCTGACATAATTTCAAAAATCAGTGCAGTAATAGGAGGAATTAGGAATATTGGCTCTCAATCGCTTTCTCCGCCAACTACAATAAGCTTTTTGTTGAAACACCAATTCAAAAGAAGTATCTCAGTTTACCAGTAGTCAGGCTAAAATTTCACCTTTGGCGGCTAATGCAGTTTTCACTCTGCTATTGTACAACGTAGAATAAAGTTAGTTCTTAATAAAGTTACTGTAAACTTATTAATTTTTGTTTTTGTTTTTAATATTAACACACACACAAGAAAAGAAAGGAAACTCATTTATTTTGACTGAGATAGTTTCCAGTCTTTGAAGGGGGGTATTTCAGTTATAACATGTTAACCTCTTTCATGCAAAGAGAAAGGGATATTTTACAAAAATATATATCCTAGTTATCTGCAATATTTTAGGAATTTGTACACTACTAAGTTAGAATCAACTAAATAGACCTGAAAGCTTTTCTCTTAGCAATTATTATAAACAATAATAATTTTCTTGAATTCTTCAGCTTTTCTTGAATTTTAGCTTCAGCAAAAAAAAAATTAAAAAGCAAAATAAAATAATTTTAGGTGAATCATTTCTGACCTCTTCCATTAAAACTTTCAAAATGAATCTACTAATGTGATGTAAACTAATTGGTTGATTTTAAACTTTTTTTTCGTTAATGAATAACGATTTTATAATGCAGTTGAGATTGCTTTATAAAACCACTTAATTTCTACTTTGAATAACAATAAATATAAAACCAACATTAAGTTCAATACATCGGAAGCGCAGTGGTGCCTCAAAGGAAAAAATACGCAATGAAAACCTAACCAATGAAAAAAACCAGAGAGAAAATCCATGTGCCAGCGAGAGCGGCCTCAATGAATTTTTTTTAAAGCATAAGACTTCAAACTGCGCATTTGAAATGCTAAAAAAAACATCAATGGATGAGACCAAATTATTCACAAGTGACATCCTAGAACAGCTGTTCATTAGCATGAACTGATTTTAATTCACATTAAATTATACATTATCCTGAACTTTATTATTTGATTGGTTACAAACTATCCTTAGATCCTTAGATCAATCCCTCAAATTTTATATATTATAAATTTCCTTCCTGAGAGATCCTGAATTAAGGCAATCATCTGTCAAGTGGGAATTTGAATATTTCTTCTGTTAATATGTTGGCCGTGATTCATCCTCCTTAACGTTAAATTAGAAAGGAATGTCTGAGCTCATGGAAAAGATACTTACTTTTAACTTCGGTATGACAACAACACATTTATTTCCATACAAAACAATTCCATATTACAAGAAAGAAAAAATAAAGTTAGAAAGAAAAGTCCACTCTAGGAATAAAAAAAATAAAAGAGGGACTCTAGAATCATGTCTTATTAAATCGACATAATGCTATCATTTATACATGGTACTTAAGATTTTAAAAAACTCTGATAAGTGCTCAGCAGTTATCTAGAAGATACAATACTTTTACTACAAGTTAGAAGATACAATACTTTTACTATAAGTTAGAAGATATAATACTTTTATTATAAGTTAGAAGATACAATACTTTTACTATAAGTTAGAAGATACAATACTTGCCTCAACAATTTTCAGTCCATGAACTTCCTAAAATATTTTTTTCCTTAGTACAAAATTAATTTAACTTGAAAGAAAAAAATAAACTAAACAAGTAGGAAGAATTTTAATTGAAGTGATAAGTCTAAAATTTAAGTTTTAATTCTCTTATAATCAGCTGCTTATAGATCTTGGATGTCTGTGAACCACTGTAAGGTGCTAAGAAATATTTAAGCCTTCTTTCAATTAGATCACAGCTATAATTAATCGTGTTAATTAAGATTAACTGTTAGTGATCTAACAGGAAGGAAATATGGCTCAAAGTAACTGTTAACCAATTGTAACAACGGTACGCAAAATTCTGAGATGAGCTGTAGTTTCAGTAGGTTGTTCTACAGTTAAAAGCTTCCGATATTCTCTATTTGAATAAACACTGTCGTCCTTATTTCGAATTGAACTTTGGAACAGCGACATCTGAACATTCGGAAATGACTTTAATATCTGTTAATGATCTTTACTTCTGTTAAGACATCTGAATAAAAGTTTACAATAAAGAAAATTCAAAAAGTAAATCTAATTTATAGAAGCAAAGGTCACATTTACCTCATTAACAAAGAGAACAAGACTTCATCGATATTTGAAATTTACAATAGTTTCCAATTACCTTCAGTGATATTCATCTGAATTAAAGTTTTAGCATTTTAAGTGTTTTTCAATTATTATGCTTCAGCGCTGTAGTTTTCCCCTAGCTTTCTTCTGGTACGACCAATATATACCAAAAGCTATGGGAAAGTTCTCATAGCTGAAACTTTTATGATAGATTTCGATTACTATCTAAGATAAATATTATAGTTTCAAGTTATCTCATTCACAGAAGAAGAAATGACTGGCCCAATTAATTTCTCTTTTCAATTTAAAATAACTTTGCTTTTAAGTTATTATGAATAACATTCACAAATATCAAAGCTTGGAACACAAAGAAGTAGTGTCGTAAATTGTCGAATACTCTGTTGCTTCGGAAGAAAATCCCAGATGCGTCTTACGAAAGCAATGGCTGCTCAAGTGATCTATATCAGGAAAAAAAAGTATCCTTTTTAAAACTAACTGAAGATTTGAGCTGTTATTAATTCTTTATTTATCAAATTGAAAAGAATGAGTTTGAGAGATCTTCGCTTCTTACTACAAAACTAAAATAAATAAATAAAGGAGGAAAAATAGAAATTGGTTAGAAGGGAGAAAAATTTGCATGAATAATCTCGAAAATAGAGCAAAGAAGCTTCTTACTTCAAAACAGATAGTGCCAAGATATTGAAAGACAAACGAATACACTAATCCCTGATAGCCATACCTTCTCTCAGCAGCATAAAGAATCAGAGATCCTGATAATAAGTTGGCACTTGTAACATTCAGAATTTGCTTAAACTATTCCCAAACGATTCAAACTATGTCCCGATCTATCTCACAAAATACTTCTTTCTGTAATATCCAAGCTTCTGTTGTTCTGTCGAACATGAGATAAAGTCCATACTCACTAAAAAAAGATTAATAGCAAAATAAAGTTTCAGTGATGTTCAGAGCGATTCGGCAAATGGGTTCACTAGAGAAGAAATTTAAACTTTAAGAATGGAGACGAAATCATAGAAGAATAGGTTCAATCACTGCAACCTACCATTCCAATATGACATACTAATATTGTATCATCTGACAAAAACTTAAAATCTTCTCTATCCTTGTTAATCTTAGAATCCAATGGAAAAATTCTGCACCTGTAAACCTGCCAATCCACGAATATTCTGCTTCACGAGATACTCACTTAAATAATCTTATGGACGTTCCTCCAAGAGAAAGGAAAAGAAAGTTCTTGCTGATCCATAAATATCCAACAGAGACAGACATTGTAAATTTTTCATTGTTGGATGACATTAAATTCAAAGAAACTGAATGTGATTACAAACGACTGACTTAACATCCTGACACTGGTTTCTTCCAATTGAACATCAAAAAAAAAATAAAATAAATAACCTTACTGCTTTTCTTCAAACACCACCAGAAAATGTGGTCTCACTTAAGTAACGTGAGATTCTTCAACTGATGAGAGATTAGAAACGTAACATAACTGTTTAGGGGGTGATCTTGCTACCTTGACTGATGCCATAGTAAAGCTTCTAGTAATTAACACTATTTATTATTCATAATCATTAGAAGTTTACGGATAATATCTTCTTCATTGGAACTAATTGTCGATAATAAAGATTATTCATTGTTGTGCTGGGCTGAAAGAGAGCCGATATCTTAAGTGCTGAGGCGCTCCTACAGGAGCTTGAAGAGGCGAATGGCAATACTTATTTCTCCTGCATACAGGAAAGGGGGGGGGGGGCCTTGGAAAAAGAAAAATTGTGTAAATTCAAATGCATATGTGTAAATAATGAAATTCAAATGATCTCTACCAGTACTTCAAGAGGATTAACTTCGGAAGAGTGTTGCAGATTAATGAGACTTGTGATAATTCTCTTGCAATAACAGTTAATATATCTGAATTATCATCTAAAATATTTAATATGGATCCGAATTCTCTAAAGCATCTAAAAGACTATTCAAATTTGTTTTGGTCTTTCTATGTTGGAATTTTGTTAAATTGTAACTTCCTAGTAAATAACTTCTTTCATATATTTGCTAACTTCATAACCCTTTGGCTGTTGACGATTGATGCTCTTTAAAAAATTCTTATACGATGTAATCTGAATTTCCGTCGTTGTCTGCTCTTATTTCTTAATGTTTAATCGGAAGTCTTGATTTTTAAACTGGCAAAAATTATTTCAATAATTTTTCAATAAGTAACTTTTTTAATAAGAATATTTTATTTTTGATAATGGAAATTTGATTAAGTCGTAAAATGACAAAAATGTGCTTTCAATTCAAGACAAAACATCCGGTACTTATTGATACTTATTAGAATCGCTAATTTGTTTAAGCAGTTTTACTGTTTTTATTATTTTCTCCGTACGATGGGAAAAAAATACAAGATTTTTGTATCAAATCACTTTAATGCAGGTATACGGCGTTTTACAGACTTTCACTTTGCGGACACTCGCGAATACAAACATATTTACAGTAGCACTATTCTCCTGTTTACGTACTCTCGCTTCGCAAGAACAGAACAGGCAAGACGCCACCTCAGTTTTCAACTACAACCTTGCGAACAGTACATACTGTTTTGCAAGCCGTCAGTTTGTTTTCAAACAAGCTTCGCTTCGTATCTGTGTTATTTTCTTACACTTTTTGATTAAATGGCTGTTAGAATAAACATTTCGATTTTATCCATAAAATTTTTATTTAAGTGATTTATTTTTTTTTTAGAATTTTACCGGATTTTAAAGAAAACTTGCTGCTTATTGCACCCTAATTACAAAACAAACAAACAAACTAACTAACTAACAATTGAAAGTGTTAATCTTGAATCAAAGTTTTAACGGGACACTGATACGATATTAATGCACTTACGTAGTAAATCATATAATAATACGATTCTTGACATTCAGCTTTTTTATTATTATTATTATTGTAAATAGGTAATCCATCAGGTGACGAACTGGAAACTGACACATGTAATTAATTTATACAAATTCTCCAAAAATTTCTGAAGATAATTTAAAAAAAAAATAGTGTATAACAATTATCTAATGGCAAAATTTAACGTGCATGGAACAAATATAACAATAAAAATAAGCATAAAAACGCATATATTTAAAGGATACACTGCATTATTTTTGGAAATTTTGTACAGGGAACCCAAGACAGACAGTTTCGAGGTGCTTACCTCTCATCAGTTGGATTCGCCCAATAGTCACAGTTCAGTGAAATCCAAAGGAAGATAAACAAAAGACAAGATTAAACAAAACTCAAAGACCATTGTTTTGTTTAATCTTGTCTTTTGTTTATCTTTCTTTGGATTTCACTGAACTATGAGTACTGGGCGAATCCAACTGATGAGAGGTAAGCACCTCGAAACTGACATATGTAATTTGTCATTGGATTCCCAGTACAAAATTTCCAAAAATAGTTCAGTGAATCCTTTAAATGTGTGCGTTTTTAAGCTTATTTTTATTGTTATAACAATTATCTGTTTATTATATTAACTATTATTATCTTCAAATTAATTCCTTACTTGACAAATTATCATGTTTTTTTCAATGCTAAGAAACAATAATAAAAAAAAAGACTAAAGAATTTTTCAGTTCAGCTGTCACATTTTTCTAAATAACATCAATACCGTCAAAAAATTGTCCTTCCAAAATTTCTTGATCCTAAGAAAATAACAAAGATTAGTGCTACAATAATGGCTTCATAATAGTGGGTAAAGAAATGCCTTTGAGATCAAAGGACCACTGCAATAATATCTCTTGGAACTTCTTTTTTCTTAATATGCAATGTTTTGCCAGAATAATTATGGTGATTATATAATGAGTTATACAATAAGAATTTAAAAAAAAATATTTTAAATGATAAATAAATTTTGGGGGAAAGCAATAAAAAGTGTAAAACATGCTTAAGGAAATAAGTTTTATCATAGCATTATGCTTGTAAGAAATTTCTAATGAAACTGATTGGGTGTTTGTTGCAGAAGTTCAAAATAAAATAATACACTTGTACAGAATACGGAGTAAAGTTTAACTTTAAAATAATAATAAAAAAATAAATAAATTGAAATTGAATTTAACGAAGTGGTAAATTTAAATAGCTTCCAACAAATTTTTTATTATTTTATTTTCTTCGAGACAATCAATTTTTACTAAAAAACGTGCTGATTACAAATTAAAAATTGCCTACCTTATATAAGCACGAGTGATGTTTAGTTTAAAAAACAACAAGCTAAAATACACAACGTTTCCGACCATTCTGCAGAATGATCGGAAACGTTGTGTATCTTAGCTTATTGTTTTTTAAACTAAACATCACTCGTGCTTATATAAGGTAGGCAATTTTTAATTTGTAATCAATTTTTTTATTTTTTAAATTCCTAGTTTGGAAATTTGAATAATATTTAGTTCTACAGAGAAACATCTCATTCTCAAAATTATGAAAATTTGCTTCATAAAGGTTAGTGTACATTTCTATTGCAACAATATAAGCTAATCAGTTAAGACTGTTTTTTTCGATCAAATGACTACAAATATTTTTGAAGATACTCTAATACTAAACCCAATACAAATAACCATATGGACTTGATCGGCATATGTTGGAGCATTAGGGTGCCATTGAACTCTCAAAAATTACAGTGTCTCCCAAGAGTTTGAAGCAGAAGATTTAGAATAGGAGGGTTTGGGCGTAAAAAAAATAGAGTTTTTTGTTTCCTTTTTCTTTACCCTCGGAGCTGCAGTAGGGAAAGGGGTCGTTACCGCTAATTCATGCAAAATTCTGCGGAGAGTTTTGGTTGGTGGTGTTTGTTTAACTCACCCTTCCCTGCCGGAACAGATGGCGGGACGGGCCCCAACCCTCTCGGAAGCAAAGGGAAAATGGTCGCTTCAACCCATTGTGTCTCAACAAAGGCCCCGATGGCGTCAGGGACGGCCCCTACCTCGCCAAATACAACGCAAATATATATCGCACCGTACGTCATATTTCATGTCCTGGGTTTGTTTTTAATAAACCAACAAGGCTGTTGTTTTCTCCCAAGGAAAAACCGAAGGGGTACAGAGCGGTGGAGGAGTGGGAGGATACCGAGGGCCTCTAATGCGAAATAAAACGCCCTACGTCATTTTTTTTCATTCTTTCTTTTTTTTATTTGCCTGACGTTCTTTTCACTCTGGGTTTCATAACGATTATGTAAACAAGCAACGCGATTTTGAACGTTCCCTAATATTCCGGAAGGTTTTTCTGCGGTTTTAGAAACTGTTTAAAAATTCACTATAACTTATGACAGACAAATATATCAAATAGAATAAAGAATAAAATATATTAAATAATAATAAAAAAGGAATTTATCAAATCCAATGCTTATTTTCAAATCCGATGGTATTGAACTTACTTGTAAAATAGATTTATTTTTTAACTGAAATCAGAAAACCTGAAATTTTATGTTTCCTTCATATGCCTTTATACTATTTGATTTTATTTAATCTTTATTTAAGAAAATAGATAACATGTAAAGAATAACAAGCTTCATTGAGATTTATTTTCGCAATCTGACATTAAAACCAATTTTTAGATCGAGCCTTGCTAATATCTTCTATTGAAGTGAATGAAGAAATAATTATGCTAAGTATTTAAGAAGTAATAAAATTTAAATTTTATCGTTAAGAACAGAAAATATAGAAAAATCGTTTCCTGCGCACCTGAAGCTATTGGTATTACATAATTGATTTCAGAAGATTATTTTGAACACTGTGGGTCTCATCCACTGAATCTGAACCTTGATTGTTAGTTCAGATTTCGTATTACAAAGTTATGTTTGCAACAGACTAAACCAGCACCCTTAAGATTTTATCGCTGACTAACTGTGCCTCTAACGCTAAGATGTATGTCAACATTAGAGTACAGGTACTTGTGTCCTCTTCATTGACAATAAGTTTTTATTAGTAGTGTATCTGTAAATCCTACTTTTCTCCAATAGGAACTGTGATGTCTAATTTAGTTGTTTTTCTCTAAAGTCTAAATAATATGCAGTTTGAAGTAATTTTGAATAAAATAACAGTACTTCAGCAATATTCTCTCGGTTTATTGACATAACGCTTAAATTCTCAAGCGTCATTGAGAGATACTTAGAATGCGAATTAGGAAGAGCACGGTTAAAGGGTTAGTATTGTAGAGAGAGAAAAAAAATATTCGAAACAGAAAATTGTGAGTGTATTACTTTGCTTCCTTTTGTGGATGCCTCTGGAATATCACGAAAAAAATTAATAACCTCTTCATAGACAAGTGAGCATGTGTGAGTTTCAGTCAAACAAATGTACAGCAATGACCAGAATACCGAGAAATGAATGCGTAATTAATGAACTTAAACGATCATCCTAGATTTAAATGTAAAACTAGACTGATACTGAGTAAATATGATATAAAGTTGTATCTTGCATATCTTAGGTAATTACACTAAACATTACTTTTAAGGGAAATTAAAGATTGTACATAAAATATTTTAATCGAAATTTTAAAAACTCATTTTTGAGTTTGCGACTTCAAGATTCAAAAAGGGAATTCGTTTGGGTTCGATGGCTCACTGGTTGGGTTCGGGGCTGGAGGTTCAACGAATGGTGGAATCGGGAAGTTTTTTTTTCTTTTTTTTTTTCAGGTCATTTCTTCTCCGCACGGGCCATGGGGTCCACCCAGCCTTATAATTAGATAATTGCAATATATTGTATTATTTAAAAAGAACTTATTATTTAGGCTGTATAATTATAAGTGCTTATATTAGTAATAAACCGGAAATTTTCAGCAATCAGTAGCAATGATTTGCCTGGGAATGAGCAAAGTTGATCCTCGCCGTTCTTAGAAAAGCAGGTAAACAAAACAAAATAAAAATGTCATGTTCTTTTTTCCGGATAGGCGGGGTGGTGATGGGGGGGAGAGTAGTTTACAAAAAAAATGATGGGTCTTCAAACAAAACAAAAAAAAAACAAAATTCCAGAATGCTTGATTTCTTGGTTGGATGCAATGGGAAATGAAACCACATCCCTCGGTTCGTCAGAACTGGAAATTAATCATAATCCGGAACACCCGGATGTCAATTGGATTTCGCTGATTTGGTATTATTGGTTGATTGCTTGCATCTATTTTTTTATTTTTTATTTTTATAGATGCTTCAAAAGTTTAAGGCCCTTTATTAATACAAATAAACATACATTTATGATTTCTTTTAAATGTATTAAAATACAATCATATAATTACGTAAGCACAAGTATCCATCGACTTACGTTCTGTCGAGTAACGTACTGAGGTCTGTAGCGGTTATCTATGTTATCTGTCCTAAAAAATTAAAATTAAGTTTTAAAATTAAAAATTTAAAACAAATTCAATTTTAATTGGTTTTGTTGAAGCTAATGTACAGTATAATAGCAGTAGAGTCACTATAGTATTCTGCAGCAGCATTTGCTTCCTACAACACTTCAGCACCACTTTTATTAAGTACAGTGAAACTTGGATAATTCGAAGCTGAACGGACCAGAAAAAAAGTTCGAATTATCCAAAAATTCGAATTACATATATTCTCTCAAACAGAAGAGATAAATAAAAAAGATTAACTCCAGGATCAAAGATTTAACACAAACTTTATCTAAGAATACTGCTACACTTTTTTTTCATTAAATCAAACATTTTTACTAGCTTAATTATTCATCACTTTCAAAAAAAAAAAAAAAAGGCAGATATTTTTAATTGCTTCATTGAATACAATCTTTGTATCCTAGCATATGATTCTAACCTCTGGGTTGCAGGTCCTTTCGTTCTTTTTCTATTTTTTCCATTGCCATTTTTGCTGCTCAAGATTTTATCTTTGTTCTTCAAATATGTCGATAACATGTTGGATGGAATTCCAAATTCCCTGGCGATTTCCGATTTCTTTTTAAGGCCTTTTTCCACTTCCTTAATCACCGCTACCTTTTCAGCTAATGTTAATGACTTATAAGGAGCTTTAGCTTTTGACAATGGCATAGTAAGAGCATATAAACAATACTTAAAGCACAAGCACAAAAACTAAAAATGTATGTAACCGCATTAAAACATTCACAGGATGCGCACGTGACTCTAAGACAGAAGGGGTGTGGGAGGGGGGAGAGTAACAACAGAGGGTGGACAGAAAAATCTTCGGAAATCCCCACATAGTGACATTCCAACCCTCGCTTTTGTTTTCCTTAGAAAGACCGTTAAAATAAATAATGTATCTTAGCTGAGAAAAGTCTCAGGAACAATTTTTACCGTAATATTTTAAGGGCAATCGTACGAAAAATTCGAATTATCCAAAATAAAATTCGGATTATCCACGATTTTTTAACATTATTTTAATACAGAATTCTATGGACCGAGCAAAAAATTCGAATTATCCAGAATTTCGAATTAAACAAGTTCGAATTATCCAAGTTTCACTGTACATCTTAAAACTATTATTACCTATTAAGTACTGTATTATTATTCCTTAATTGCAATATTTGGCATGTTAGGCAGTGCAGTATATTTATAGAGGTTTACTTAAATATGTGTGATATTATTATATCTTATGCTACACAGTATATTTGACCTCTCTCCTATAATTAACAAGATACGCCCACATTGCAACGAAACCATGACATCAGTCGATAATTCAAAGAAATAAGTTACAACATTGATTAAAAAACTATATAAAATATATATATATATATAACCATTTTCATTACTTTAAGTAAATAAATAAAACAAATTTATTGTTATTGTTGTTGTGACTTATCCCCAGATCCATTTTCCAGATCATTAATTATAGAAGTTATTCTCTATGGAGGAATTAATGTTGGTATCGTTTGGATAATTATCCTGAACGCACCTGTAAGGTGACAGACTTTGATGAGAAATAAACACAGAAGAAGAAAGAAACATCCAAGCCCTACGCAGGGATTCGAACCCAGATTCGAGCGTATCAGCCTCCGGCAGGCCATCTCCTTGACCACGAGGTTGTAAACGCATAAAACAAAGTAAAATAATAAAAGAATTACATCTTAAGGAAATTAAACTTAAGCTATTTCAGGAACTTCTATTTGTACAAATAAACGATTTTTAGCCGTTTCTTAAGGAAATTGAGGCAAAAAAAAAATCAGTTTATCCAAGTAATGTCCCTAAGGGATATCGGATTTTCATAATGGGAGGAGGGAGAGTGAATTTGCTACTACTACCACTAATTTTTTTTTTTATTCTTTCTTAATTATTTAAAATTACATTTCAGCCCCGCTAGGGTTAAGAAATCCCTATCAAACGGGTTCTGGAGTTAAGTAATTTTCCTAAACAATATAATAAATACATAATAAAATAATGTAGTAAATACTACTACTACTACTAATAATAATACAATTATCCTAACCATAATTACTATAACAGTTATAACATTAATAATAGTGATAATAATTAATAATCATTATAAAAATAATTAATGAAATTTGTATAAATAAATTTTCAATTAAAGAAATCAACATATAATTTACAAAGATATTAACAATTTTTATAAAAAAAAATTAAATTAAATAAATTGAAATAATAATAGCAATGATCTTAAATGCTTTCAATAATCCATTTTTTTTAACTTCCGTTTAACAATTGAATTATTTTGATAATCATCAAATATGTTTATATTTATGTTATTTAAAAAAACTTTCTATGTTGTAATTTATATTTCTTAAACCATAATTATTATTTATGTGTGGATAAATTAATTTAATATTACTTTCTTTTCTTAAATTATAATTTTGTATATATTATTTTTTATCTTCCATGCATCATAATAATTTTGGAGTATTATGTTATAGAAACTAATAACAGTAATAATAAATCAATAAATAAGTTAACAATAAATTAGTATATTATTATTATTATTAATATTATTATTATTATTATTATTATTACAATCAATGGCATAAATGATAAATAAAATAAATCTAAAAAATCTCCTAAAATTTTCTAAAATTTCAAAATTAAAAAAAAATATTAGAAATTGGTTAATAATAAATATAAATCCTCTGGTTGACTAAAACTAAAATTCTAGATATTTTTTCTCACTTAGGATAATGATAATTTTTGACTTTGTGATATTTATATGTACATGATTTACTACGAATTATTTAAATGTTATTTTTGTATTTTAATTCCTAGCACCTGTTGATGGGATTTATTTTATAATCCTAACAGGGCTATGTTTTGTAATAATAAATATTAAAATAAAGAAAAATAATAATAACTAGATGGTTTGCCCAGAGTATATATCAGAGATTTTTTTTTTATTGTCGAAAACGTTTTTGATAAGAGGCTTTGGTATATTATTTTAATCACACTCTCCTAGCACCGAAAAACGCAGCAACACCATTGATTATAATAAGAAATAATCTAAATTAATCTAATTATGCTAATATATTTCCAAATAATTTATTGAAACTGTCTTTTCACTTTTTTTATTCCTTTGATTTGAGTCGTATCGAGATCTCTGAACTTCTCTATGCAAAAACGATAATAAGGAAACGAGGTTTGTTTATTAAATCAGCTCTTTTAATTAGTGGGCGGGTGAACATACTCTGTTTTTCTTGAAAGTAAATATAGGGACGACTCCCTCCTCCTCCCTCGTTGGTTCTTCCAGTCACTAAGTTCCTGTTGTATGACTTAGTAGTTGTATTCTTCCTATTCACTTTTGAACCTGCTAATGGACCTTCTTGAAACTGGGTTTACGATCTAACGTTTATATTTATTTATTTATTTATTTTATTTTATTTTATATTTATTTATTTTTGTTTCTTTTTTTTTTATTTGAGCCTTACAAAAATTTATGCTGAAGATGATAATAATTTTTATAGAAAAGATTAGAAGCGAAACAACGAATGTTCTGTCTTTTCCTACCAATGCAGATTAATTCCTTGATCATTCTTACCTTAATATTAGATTAATTGAAAGTGGATGGCATGACTGCCGAACACGCCGACCTGACTGATCTTTTATACTATCCCACGAAAAGAAGGACAGACGGAGAGAATACCTTAATATTAAGTAGCATATGATAAGAAGCAGCACACATTTTTTTTTTTTTTTAAAGAGATTTATAAAATAATTAAAAAATACTTAGGTGCCTTTCGAGTTCCTCCGCGGAACTCCTCTTCAACACCTTAAATGCTTTTATAAATCTCTTTTTAATTTTTTTTTTTTTTGTATGCTGTTTCTTATTATATTTTTCATTTAAGTTATTTCCGTGCACTTTGAAGAGGCTGTCTCTCGACGGCGAAACGTCGTGTATATTTATTTTTGTATAAATTTGTTCTCATTTATTCAGGTGTGTGGCTTCATTTTTGCATCTACCATTATTTCCGCGCACGTTAAAAGTATTTTAAAGTAGCATATGATAAAAATTAATTGGATTTAGGCAACTAAAGTAAATATTTGAGAATTTAATTAATTTATTAACAAAAAGGAAATTCCAAAATACGATTTATTTTCGTCATATATATGTGTTTTAAAATTACATTGTTATTGTTGAAATTTTATTGTTTTTTACCATTTACCAATAAAAAAAAGGACAGGAATGAGGATCTAAGTTTAAGTGAAAGATATACATTTTTTTTTTAACTGGCAAAAGTCATTCACAAAGGTTCCTTCTAAATCTTAAAGAGAGATTTCGAAACCTTCTATAAAAATCCATCTGAAGGAGGCAGAGAAAGGATTTACAAATCCTAGGAATGTTTTGAGAGAAGACTCTCATACAAATGGAACTTTTCGTTCGAAGAAACTATTAATTATTATTATTAAAACAGTAAAAAAAAAAGCAATATAAGTTATAAACATTCAAATGTGGATCTAAATAATGAAATTACAAAAATAAAGGAAAATTGCTTCTTATAAATCAAAAGCCGTTTCGGTGTGGTCTTGTGCGCATGGGGCGCCCTCGCATGAGGCAGATACGTCGGAACCTAGGTTCAAATCCCGGCGTGGGCATGGCTGTTTGTTAAAAATTTCTTTCCTGTGTTCGTCTACTTCTTCTTCTTTCTCTTCCGGTCTGAATTCATCCTTAATGATTTCCTGAGGAAGACAACGGGAAACCACCTCAGTATCTTTTCCTAGTAATTCTAGGGATTCGCCATCCTGGGAACTCTTAGAGGTCCATAGAAAACGGATCCATGAATCTCCATAAAGATCGCACTTCGGTGAAACGCACACAACAACAACAAATAAATCAAAAAAAAGGGAAGAACCTACGATAAGTCTGAAATTTATTACAATCTTTTTAAATTCGGATAAACAAATGATTAAACTTAATGTAAGTGTGAAAAATAAATACGGGCAGTCCCCGGGTTACGAACGAAGTAGTTCCTGAGAACGTTCGTAAGTCGGATTTGTATATAACTCGGATCCCTGAAGAACAGTACATGTACGGTAATAATAATAACAACAATATTATAATGGCTCATACGTGGTAATTAAATAATAATACAGTGTAATGCTGTAGTAATAATAATAATTATACCCGGGTACAATAATAATAAATTACAGGAATTATTGCATGGTCGTAAGAGTAAACAAGAGATTCACAAAATCAAATAAAAAAGTTAAGACGAAAGTGATGCTGTAAGCGACCCTATAAACAATAAGACTAGCCTCTAGCATCAACATGGTGCGCCAACAAACCGTTTATGCCATGCGAGTTTATTTACATGCGCGGGAAAAACTAGTTTCGAATTATTAATTAATTAATTAAGGATAATATATCCTTATTGGGAGCCTTGGGAGCCCGTTCGTAAGTGTGGACGTTCGTTAGTCGGGTCTGTAACCCAGGTGCCGCCTATAAATAAATAAGTAAATAAATTAAAAAAATAAAGAAAGAAAGAAAAAATAATAAAATAAAATGACCGTATCCAAACTGATTAACTTTGTAGATATTTTGTTTTGATTTTCATTAAGAAATACATTTAGATAAAAGGATACCAGAAACTTAGAGAAAGCAATATCAATTGTTATCTCTTGGTTCACTTACTAATTGGTCAATTATAAAAGATTCGAAACTTATCGAATAAAACAATGAATGTAATCTTAATAAAAAAAGAAATGTAAGTAAGGAGAAACTAAAGGAAATATTAACATCAAACCAAAATTTCTAAATATTTATTAATAAGCAGTTTATTAATAAGTTAAAAGTTTGAAAAAGTTTCAAGATATGCTGCATTTAAAATCATAGATATAAAAATAAATCAAAATAGAATATTCCAAAAAATTGAATAAAACACACACAAAATAAAAGAGGTATTGGTTTTTACTTAGAGTAATTTTTGATAATAATACAAGTAAATAAAAGTATAAATAGAAAATGCTGTGAAGAATTGTTTTCGCAAACATTCATAACATGTAAAAAAAAAAGAATTAGTATTAGATGCAAAGATTGAAAATATAAGAAATAACTGCACTATATTTACTGCACTACTGAGCATCTGAATCTTTTTTTTAATTTAACAGGGACTTCAGAATAGCAGAGATATTTTTTTATCTTTACTGAACGGCAAATTACATTCGAATTTACAAAATCAAAAAAAATAATAAAAGATATTATTTTTTCTAAATGTCATGCCACTATTTCGCTAATTTACAAACAAACCAGAGAAAAAACAAAGTAACCTTTCAAAATAAGAACAGGCAACATAATTATTTGTTTTTTCTTTCTTTTTTAAATTCTTTTCTGTTTTGAAAGGTTAGTTTATTTATTTGACCTGTTTTAATCATCCGAATTTAAATGTCGGTCACACAATAATAACCTGAAATTGAACCAGTTTTAGATCTTAAATATGATTCTTTTATATAAAATTCAGCTCTTCATGCATACAAAAGTTATTATTCAATTCAATTCAGCAAAACCGAGCTTTTTTATGTCCATTCCCATCCTCTATTTATTTCATCTACTTTTTTGCTTTTGTTATTATTAGAAAAAGATAAGAGAAAAATTAAAAGCTAAACTCTCATTGAAAATATTATAATTGTTATTTATTTTAAAATGGTTCAAATTTCTCACATTCAGTATAGTAAAATAATACAATAACAATGATTATTATATTTTCTTATTTCTATTTCTCAACTTATTAATATAAATAATGAATCAAATATGAAATCTTTGTTTTCTTTTCTCTAGGAACTTGTTGAAGCATTTGTATCGTAAACACGAATATTTTGAAGTCTAATTCAAAATAAAGACTGAATGAATACATAAATATTATTAGTATTAGTATTATTAAAATATTTAATTTCAGAATGAAATTTAAGCAGAATTTACGACTGAAACAATATTTCTAAGTTATGTAAATAAAGTAGTATTTTGTTATTATCTAAGTTTTGAAATATTTCAGTCAACTTTCAATTGGAAAATTCAGTTGTAATGCAGAACTCAAAACAAATGTGTTTTCAAAACCTGACTTAAAACGAAGTCTTTTTGAAAGAAATTAAAAACAATAACAAATAAAACATGAAAGTTTTTGAATTCATTTTTTTAATAGTTTGACTTTACTTCGGACAATGCAGGATTATAGTTGATATAGTTGATAGTCTTAATAAAATGTCATCTGCTAATTACTTTTTCAGCTAATATTTAAATTTTCTTTAAGTTTTTTATTTATTTATTTATTTATTTATTTATTTATTTATTTATTTATTTATTAAATAAAAATTGGAATTTCTTTTTTCTATTCTCTCTCTATATATTTTACCGTAATTTAACTAATTAACCCTACTTATTTATAAACCGTGCAAATTAAAATTTTTGAAACTTTAATTAGCTACTTTAAAAACGAAATGGAATAAACCAAGTTAGGTTTCAGGATGAAACAATTCTGTTTTAAGAAAGAATCTGGAATTGTGCCCAATAACTTCCAGTCCTTCCGCCACCGATACTGTTGCGCCACCTAGCGTTCAACAATTGTATTGCTGAGCTCAGAATCATCGGCTGAAGATCACACGATCTTATTCTTCGAAATATTACCCTAGGAATTGTTTGATTATAATAGATTTTAATAATATATGTATGATTATAATAGTTGTAGAAGTAACATTGTAAGAAGTAATAGCATTAAGTTATATTAATTTTTAAATAAAAACATTAATAAAAAAGTATAAGAATATTAACCCAGATTACGTTGAAGAAGAAAAAAAGAATTATTTTACATTAATAATAATAATAATAATAATAATATGATTATTGTAATAACTTAGAATGAATTCCTGTTTTCCCTCTCCAATCTTAAAGATTAAAAATCATTGTGATTAATTTAGAAAAATCTTTCTGAAAAAAAAAAGGTTAATAATAATTAAAGAAATTAAAAAAAAGCAAACATAAATAACAATTAACAGACAATAAAATTAAAAAAAACGAAAATATTAAAATTACTTTGATAATAATTAAGCTAAAGTTAATATAAACAATTAAAAGAGAATAATAAATTTTAAATATAAAATTAAAGGATAGGGTTTGCATTAAAATACTTTTTTGACAGTTTGGAAAAGCTAAAATTTATGAAGTAATATCTATAAATGTAAATATGTAAAACATATGATTTATCTTAAATCATAAAGAAGGTCATAAATCATATTTGAGGATTAGAGACGTTTTGAAATCTTTTATAAATGAGTCCTTTTCGAAAAATTAGCGCAAGAAAGAAATGAAATAGAAAAGCACTTGGATTCTATCCTTTTTATTTTAATATTATATTGTCTTAAACAATGGGAACTAATCTTTTTTAACTAATCCATTACATGTGCATTGATACGATTAAAATTAATCCGATTTTGATTAGTGGTGCGGATTTATTTTTCTTTTTTTTTTATTTCAAAAAATGGTAAATTTTTATCAACACATTAAAAAGGTTGAGATCTGAGTGTTTTTCTAAGTGACATCCCAGATCAGCTACTTCACTCAGCGATCATCAGCTGGATATATTCACCAGTAAACAATAAGGTCTCAATACAGAGGTCAATAGAATTGCAGTGGAAAAAATGTGTTACCTCCAAAAAGTAAACAAAAAACAAAAAATACATATAAAAATATATATAAAAATAAAAATATAGAAAATATAGAAAATATAGAAAATTCATGTGTTAGCCTCCGCTAACCTCAATGAATTTTCATGCGCAATTAAATAACGCGCCTAAAAATATATATCAACACCTTAAAAGGATGTTTGTTTTTAGTTTAATTTTTGGAGGTACCACATTCTTGTCTATGGTTTGTATTCAGTAAATATTATAATTTAAAGGCAAATATTTTTTTTGTTTTTCGCTTTTTCTTAATTTTGAAAAAAAAAAAAAAAAATAAGAAATAGCATTTATGGAAAGTAGGTTTTAAGTTCTTTAGAACTTTTAAAATTTTCAACTACTAGCATGACTTTGGAGAATTTTTTTTTTTCCAAGAAAATTCAAATTACCACAAACTATACTAAGAATAACTTCAAAAATATTGAATCTACTTAAAAAAAAATAAATAATATTTTTAGCGTATTTTCTTAGGTCAATCTCTGAGTGTTCATGTAATTTGTGTAGGTGTTTAAGTTGTGTGTTTTTCTCCTAATATCACTGGATAAAACTTGGAATGTACATTAAAGACAAAAGACGATCTAAATTTTTAGTTGATTTTTTTTTCCGTGTATTTCCTTATTGAGAAACAAGCTTCTGGAAATGAAAAAAATTTACACAGAAAACCATTAGAATCTGAAACAATGCATTTGTGTTGATGTAATAAACTATGAATATTTTTCCGCATATTCTTCTTCTTAATTAAAAAGTGAGAAATCAAAGGCAGCACCTGAATAAATTGAAATTGCCTTTCTTGTTCGATTATAGGAAAGAAGTTGGGAACGGCCGTTTCGTCCTTCATCGGACTCTTCAGCCCAACCCCACCTTCCACGATAAAAGAACCAGAGAACCCTATAATCGAACAAGAGAGGCAATTTCAATTTATTCAGGTGCTGCTTTTGATTTCTCATTTTTAAACATTTTTCACAGCACGTAAAATGATTTGATCTTCTTCTTAATGTTTGCTAAAGATTTAACATGATTAAAATAAATTGAATTTATGTAATTTATTAATTAATAATGGATTTAATTACTTTGTTCAGAAAATGGAAAAATTTTCACTATTCAAAGATATTATAATTTAGCAATAAACGGAGAATTATCATTTGTATTATTTTTCAAGACTAAAAAAAGAAAAAGGTGATATTTAAGAAAAGGAAAATAGACTTCAAATTATTTAAATATTGTTAAAATATTGTTTAAATATAAATGTTGGCTTTTCGGTACTTCTTGTATCGCTTTCAGCATTTAAAAAAAAAAAGTAAAATAGAAATTTTTATAGAAATTTTATTTTATAGAAATAAAACAATAAAAAAATTGAAAGAATAATGTTTTAAGGATAATAAAGTTTAAGCTGAGGATATAATTTAACGTGCATAACCATATTAATAAATTAAAAAAGTCCACACCACCACCTAATAAAAATTGCTTATAAAAATTAAAATACACAAACGTTTTCGGAACGTACAGCGTTACTTTAACAAGACTTGGACATTTTAAACTTTAACCAGTTTCAGGAACTTTATGTTTTTATAGAAAATGGAAGTAAATATGAGTAAACACTCATATTATTTATTCTCCTAAATTAAGATTTTAGACCAGTATTTCTCAAACTTTTTTTTTTTTTTTTTTTTACGGTTCACTGTAAAACAAATAAAAAAATTTTGACGCACTTCAGTGTACAAAATTACTTATTAAATTATATTAATATATTTTAAGTAGGAATAAAAATAAATTCCACTGTGGAAAACTCCACAGTGAAAACATTTACCTTATTTTAATAAGGCATGGTCATACTATTAATTGATGATGGAAGTAATAAATCTCTCTATACAAATATTTTTTCTTAATATTCGCGGCACAACTCTTGCGATGCTTGGTTTCAGAATGAGTTAAAGGCCTTCAAGAGTAGGCTCATTCAACTTCAAGTTAATTGTTAATGATCTGTAAGTGTTGAGAATCACAAGGTCTCCGCTTTGGGAAGAGCCCTCCAAATTTATGATCACCTAAGTTAAAATCTTATTATCATACAAAGAAATAATTTATTGTCGTTTACTTCGAGTCTTATACTCTTGTTTATGAATAGAAGAATGACAAAAAGTCTAGAAATTCAACAACAGTAGCTCTTAAAAACAAAAAATTCTCATGTACGAGCATTTCTGGAGGAAAATGCCGCCCGAATGTGCTAGAAGTACACTGAAGGTTCAGAAAGATATATATACAGTAAAACCCCGTTATTACGCTCCCGCTTATAGCACTATCCCGTTCTTTACGCTCCTTTCATGCGGTCCCTGGAATTTTCTATATAACTCTGTATACTTTTACCCTCTTATAACGCTTTAAATCCCGCTTGTAGCGCTTTTTTATATCGGAAATTTTGTATCGAAAAGAAATGTAACACTGTAACGATTCTTTTCTTTTCCTGGTAGGAGGGAATCTTTGAACTCTTTGAAGTGCGGGTCTGTGATACAGTAAGTTAGTGCAAAATGTCGAAGCGGAAATCTCTTTCTATAAGTGAAAAATTGCAAATTCTCTGTAAGTACGACGAGAAGTCAGAAGGATTTCGCAGAATCTCTAGGAATTCCCTGATCCAGTCTAAGAACAATAACAAAAAATAAGAATGGAATTATCAATGCAGCGAAGAGTGGTTGCAAACGTAAAAAAGTGTGGAAAATATGAAGATGCCGAGGAAATTCTAATTGAATGGATTCATCAGTCCCGTGATGCATCAGTGCCATTAAGTGGCCCAATCATTCAAGAAAAGGCGCGTGAAATAGCGGGCAGTGCACTAAATCTGCTCCGAAAATATATTAGTATTGCTCCTAGTGGTGTATCAATTGATGTTAATAGTTACTTGAATCGCATTGAAAATGTCATAATTTACAACAGTAGCACACACACACGGCAAACCACAATCAAAGATTTTTTTAATAGGAAATAAGCTCACATTTGCACAATATCTATTGCAGAATCAAGTATCTTTCCTGTAAAATGGTGTCTAAATGTTTCCCCATCTCTAATCATTTCCCCGTCTATAGCGCTATCCCGCTTATTACGCTTGTAGGTCATGGTCCCTTGACGAGCGTAATAACGGGGTTTAACCAGGGGCCTAAGTGTTGCTTAGGTATGGACGTAGAATACTTGCTGTGCCAATGATGGCGGTTTTTTGTAGCTCAGCTGATGTTATTGCTGTTGTTCCAAGTCTGTTGTAATAGTCCGTAAATTTGGGAGAGATTGTTTGTGTGAACGTTTACACTGTGTAACTTTTTAAAAGAGTAAAATTTGTTGTATATATATATATATACAGGGTGATTCAAAATTCCCTGTATAAACTTTAAAGGTAGGTCAGAATACAAAAACAAATCGTATTCATAGTGGAACGTAGATCCTCAAATGCCACCCAAATGTGTTAGAAGGTGCACTTAAGGTTCAGAAATAAAAGACAACAAGTAAGCTAGACAACATGTCTATTAGCCCTATGTTTACAATATGACAGTAAAGTGTCATATTACTCTTACAGATTCACACTGTTACCACTAACAAAGAGTCTCTTTGGATGTGTCTGCCAAAAGCCTCTCATTTTTGCACATGTTCGGCAATCCATGTATCGACATTGGGAGGCGTGTTTTACTGTTGGTGGAAAGAATTTTGAACACTTACTGTGAACTTGTAAGTGTACACCTTACTGTCATATTGTAAACATAGGGCTAAAAAACATATTGTCTATCTTAAATTACTTGTCTTATCTTTCTGAACCTTTAGTGTAACTTCTAGCACATTCGGGTGGCATTTTCCTCCAGAAATGTTCGTACATGAGAATTTTTTGTTTTTAAGAGCTACTGTTGTTGAATTTCTAGACTTTTTGTCAGTCTTCTATTCATAAAGAAGAGTATAAGACTCGAAGTAGACAACAATAAGTTATTTCTTTGTATGCTAATAAGATTTTAACTTAGGTGATCATAAATTTGGAGGGCTCTTCCCAAAGCCAAGACCTGTCACCTTGTGATTCTCAACACTTACAGATCATTAACAATTAACTTGAAGTTGAATGAGCAAAATTGTTACACGGATGACTATCAAAACAGAACTTGGCGAAAGTTTTAAAATATCTGCAGAATTAAAAGACAAAAAAATTATTTTTTATAAAATCAATTATAAATTGGATAGAACTTGAATCTGTACGAGGAGTGGGCCATTATAATTGGATATTTAAATAATATAATCTTTTATGTGGGAATTTTCCCACTCCAGGAAAAGTTGATTCTATACTTCGGCTCGGTTCCTTGAGCCTTCATCGGCGATGTTTACAATATCCGGAGAAAAAGGCCAAGAAATCGTATTTTCCAAAAATATTGATAAAATAATTTAAACAACAACGCAGAAAGTTCGTTTATTCTCAAGGAATCCAACGAAATATAGAATCAACTTCTCCCAAAGTGGGAAAAAAAATCCCTTATAAAAAATTTCGTTATATAAATTGTAAAAGAAAAACCCAGACAAATTATATAAATAATCAGTAACAACCTAGGAAATAACATACTACGGTACAAAACAAGCGTAATATAATACATTTTTTACTTCATAATTTTTTTTTTTATTTACTAATTCAAATATAATATAGACCCTATCCTTATTCACGTAAATCGGAAGCTGTAAATAAACAACTCAGAGCAAAAGTGCCCTACAGAAAACAGTGAATAAATGAAACACATTTACGACTTACTAATATTGTTACTGATATATTCTAAGAATATTTCTTTTTTTGTTATCAATTATTCGAAGAGACGGTTTCCTCCATTACTGACTGCTTCATATTCAATTCTTCACGGTCTGAGTTTAACAAACTGCATTGAAAGATAGACAACCTATACAAGGGATGGGCAACTTTTTTTTCTACGAAGAGGCATTTCTTTCCAAATTTCAACGGAAACTATCAAGAGCTGCAGTAAGAAAAAAAAAAAAGACAGATCTTCGTCTGCATAGTCCAATAAAATTCTTGATTTTTTTTTTTTTGAGAACTTATGTTTATTATTACATTTAAGAACCACTGCAATTCGGTAAAATAAACAAATAAATAAATCCCGGGTTTTTTATACCCAGAACATTCCCTTCATTATTTGACAGTGAATTAAAATTGAATGAAAAATAGTAATAAAATCCAACCTTTAAGTTTAAAGTGAATGTAATTTTGTGCTGCAGCATAAATTTAAGGCGACCCCATAATAATAATAAAAATGAAAAATAATAATAATAAAAAAGGAAGTATATTAACATAGGAATAATAAAAAAAAAAGTTAGGAAAATAAGTCCTGAGTCCGAGACCTTACCCATCAAGATATATAGCCGACAACTGAAATATGATATTAAATTATTCATGATGTGTATTTCCATATAATAATGTTGAAAGTGGACCACATACACAAGGAAACAAACAAAAAGACTATTTAATAACATGTTTCGGGAATATAATTTCCCATCTTCAGATTATAACAGAAAAATAAAACTTCGGAAGCTACTCGTCCCGAGAAAATTATTTGAACATCAAAGGAACAAAAGAATTTGAAAAGTAATAAGTTAAACAATGCTAAAGTTACATAATTAAAAATTATACAATTAAAACAATGAAACAGGAAATTTAAATGATACTGACAACATTATATCTTATTTAATACCATACTCGAGCGCGTTAAGAATGGATACCTCAGTATTGTAACAAGGGATAGACATGAATTTAATAATGAGCGACTCGTGAAACTTCCGTAGATAATCATCTTTCTCAATAGTATAAATAACTGGACTGTTAGTTAATATTTTGTGGCCAGTTGCCTTATGATGGACATTAGTAAGATAATTTTTGTTATTATTTCTGATGGCAGTTCTGTGCTCGTTCATGCGGATACCAACCCATCTTTTAGTCTCACCAATATATCATATATGATATGATTTCTAATATTTAAACTAATAGCAGAAATCCAATAAAAACAATGTCAAATATCTCGAACATGGGGAGGGGGGGGGGGAGCCTTTACTCTTGAAATACCCTGTTCTTACGTTACTGGTGCCTGTGAACACGATGATGAAGTCGTTTGTCGATCCGACCTTCCTTTCGGGAGTTGTTACGGGTAGGACAGAAACGGATGGACGGACGGACTGGACAAACGCAATAGCTACCGATTTTGATCGCGATCACAATAGATCCCAAATGAGTTGCTAAAAAAAAAAAAGAAGAAATTGATGCTAAATTCTTACGTCAAAAGAATAAAAGGTAGGCGCAAGAAAAGTAGGCGTCTCTCCTACACTTCATTTCAAAACCAATACAATTGGATATTGAATAAAGCATAGTGAAAAAAAAAAGTTTGTAATAATGTACTCCCTCCTTCCGAAAATATGGTATATATTTTAAAACATGTTGAAAATTATTGAAGAAGCCAAACAACTTGGTAACCTAGCAACGCAGTTGTGACAGTTTTTGAAAAATAACAGAAAAAACATGCGTTTTTGATTAAGAAGAAAGCTGTTATGGCAATAAATATAATATCGTACTTCGTGTAAAATAAAGTAACACCCGCTATTTAAAACTAATTTTAAACTGTATACCATATTTTCGGACGGAGGGAGTATAATTTAACTTTATCATTATGTCTATAGTAAAAATACCACCTTTTTTACCACATTAATTTTGTGTCTTCTCATTAACTATATTTATCTTTAGTAATGATAGAAGATAACGTATATTCTTCATTTTGTAGGAATTTTTTTTTTTTTTGCAAAAGGATTAGTATTTCAATCAAATACTGAAAATCGTTGCTTACCTGTGATTTTTTATGCAATCACTTTTGAGAACATAACAGAAGACAGGATTGAAATGATGCTAGTCTTTGTCAATTATTCTTTTTTGTGTGTGCTTCTTTTTTTTCCCTGATTGAATACGAAATGTTACATTTGGAGCAATGGTTCCACTATTTCCCAAAATCCCACTGCGATACAGATTAGGGACCATTTTAGTATTCCGGAGGCAGCCGGAACCAGATTCCCATCTAATATGTATTTTCATTTCGTAAATTTCATTCCGATGGAAAGTAGTCATTTCTCAATCGGGGTTGGAGGCGGATCAGACAACCCCTAAGGCACCGTGGAAACGATCCGGTTGATGAAGCCATGCAGGAGTTTCGGGGTAGGAGATTTAACCCCCCCCCCCTTTTTTTTTTTGACGTAAATACAATCCTTTTACAAGTCGAACCGATTGGCCGGTGACAAGAGCTTTGTCTAAATGTGGGTATTTTTTTCGGTTCCCCTGTCGTTACGCCTACACCGAATGAATCTCGGTTCGTTTGAGGGACCCGCGGATGACGGCTCTGTGGAAAGGATTACCTGACTCCAATTTATCTCGATTGGATTTGGGAGTTGGAAGCCGTCCTCATTCATCACCGCCACCGTCCGACTACGGAAGCCGCTGACCATAAACCTTCCACGGCGGTGACGGTAGCAGCAGACACGGCATCCGATTAGTAGAGACCCATGCTATGCTAAGTGATGGACACTGAGGACCAACGTAGATAAAAACTCCCAAAGAATTTGGAGGATTTTATGAGTCCGACATCTTGAGGGAACTTCCTGCCTCCGAGTAACACCTTCACAAATCGCCATTTGGATAATGATGAAGCAGAATTTTTGCTACGTGTGATTCCCGCCGAGAACAGCAGGGCTCCAAGATTAGCTTGGTAGCGGGCTTTTTTACCCCACAAGTTATATAATGAATCTCTTACCAACAGCTTTTTGCAAATCATGCAGTGAATGTAGGAAAGGCTTTTTGGATCATTCTTACAACGTTTTATTTCATTTTCAGATAAACAAAAGATAAAAGATCATTTTCTATCAAAATGATGAAATGTTCTCATATTAATTGTAATGTTGATAAATTCTATCTTTCTTTGAAACCCTTTCTCTTTTTTTTCCTCTTATGTCCTTTACTTGTTCTTTACTGCCAATAAATTTACTGCCTTTATCAATCAGCGTGTAGTTATATACTTCAATTTCTATCCGAATCTTTTCAGAGAAAATGAATATGTTAAGTGGTTTGTGTAATAAAATGATTTATTAAATTCGTTGGAAAATATTGCACAGATTCTGATTATATGCTATCATTATATTCTACAATCACAATAAAACAGGTAACAGAAGTATTTATGATCACTAAGTTCATAATTATTGAAACAGACTATTTTTCTATATTGATAATGCTTCTTTTATTATTAATTTTAGATTTTAATTATTATTAAAATCGAACTAGGAAAGTTTCAGATTGCGACTATTATTTTTGTCTATTGCTTCTTTTCCTTACCAATGGAAGACAATGGCAAATTAAGGGAAAAACAATAGCAGCCAGCAGACGATATGTAATGGTGTGATTTTTTTACAGAGCAATGACAGTTGAAACAAGTCAAAAATGAAAGGCAAGACCGGAGACCGTATTTCCGACTGACGCGACGGAAATAAAAAAAAAAAAAATATTCTGTCTGGGATTCGAAATTTGAGGATTATCTCCGAATCTGTTGCGTCGAAGATCCAAACGATATATGGTTAGATTAGGTTAAAGGACCTACTTTCAGGCCGTGTTGGCCCTTCCGGATGTATGAGGAGGGGGTGAGGGGTATTGGTTCCAGTTATTATATAACTCGCCAATCGGCATGAAATTGAGGTCGGATGATCGCTCTAATGTCCTCCCGGTTTTAACCCCGATACAGAAATTTGGTCTTCATTTTATAGAGGACTGGATGAACTACAGTTCACTCGTCTAGAGTTCACTCGTTTCTCTGGACTCGTCTGGAGAAGAAACATAGAGAGAAAACTCACCGACTTAGCGGGAATTGAATCCGGCTCTCCAACCCAGTATTTGTATCACTGGATCATCAATGGGTAAACTATGTATGGTGGTTTCTAACAGTAAAATAAAATGTTATGTTCTTTTTCGTTTTGTTTTAAATTCTGTGATGAAATTCTAGATTCTAGATTCTACCATCTTCTCATAAATGAGAAGGATTAACTTGAGTCATTTACATCATTTTTGACTCATTTATATCAAAATGTAATCATTTTCCCTTTTGATAATAATCAAGACCTATTATTATAGTCAAAATAAGAACTATTGTTTTTATGGAGTTGGTGGATTTTTTTTTCTGATTATTTCTCTGCCAGACGAATTCAGAGTTTATCCACAACCTGCTGTCAAATATTTACCTTTTTTATTTTAACTGTTGGCTCTTCTATCCCGTTCGATAGTGATCTCAGAATTTTTATTTTGTGTGCTGCTTACTATCTAATGAGGTTGAGAATATAAAAACTGGAAATCTTTGGAATTCCAAGGCTATCCTTTCATCTGAACGTTTTCTTCACGCATTTAATCTTATATTTTATTTTTTTGAATTTGTATTAGCTAATGTTTGTACATGGTCGAAAGGAGCAAATTGAGAAAAGCCATCAATAACTACATACCAATTTCCCAGCTAAAATTTGTTAACAGATTTTGTTGTTGTTATTATTATTATTATTATTATTATTATTATTATTATTATTATTATTATTATTTTAATACGCTTATTTTTATGCCCTACAATCTTGTGTCGTCTGATTGTATCTCATCCTCTATCTCTTTTTTTCTGCTTATAATACAATGAGTAAACAAAGTGTTAGAGACACCTAATTAACAGCGTGTCAGTCCTCCTCTAGAGCGAATAACAGCCTGTACTCCACCAAATGTAAAGCTTGCCAGAGGCTCTGTGAGACACATCTGTTCTACGAAGTCCACAATTCCGCCCTAGACGCAATGCCGGATTCGTAGATCTGATGTCTTAACTGCATCGCAGAGATATTCGACAGGGTTTAAATCTGGGAACTTTGCTGGCTAGTGGAGGGTCCCGAACTCAGAGTGTTCCTCAAGCCGTGTCTAGGTGGTTGCGGCACGACAGGGTGGCGCATTGTCCTGCTAAACCACAGCATCGGTTGCTGGATACGCGAAGGCTAAGAAATGGGTGTAGATGATAAGCCAGCACATTCTGTAACTCGCAACATTGAAGGACCTCTCCAGATATATGGATATCTCCCGGCACCGGCGAAGCGCAATATCTTATGATGAACAGTCAACGGTACACAGGTAGAACGTCGGCTGCCATAGCCTACAGTATGCAATGTGCGCCGTACCGTTTGCTTGCTGATGCTACTTGATGCTCCGATATTGAAACTGGATGTGATAAGCGTCGCCGTTGCCCTTGTGTCGGTTTGTACGAATCTGGACAGTCGGCACAGACCTCGATCATTAGTAGCGTGTGTGTGTGTGTGGGGGGGGGAGCATTTGCTCGCTCGCTGGGCTTTGATACATTCGTCAGTAGTATATTTGGTCTTCGAAAATCTTAGGATAGTTACCACTTGGGCGCTAGAAAGACCCATCTATCTTGTGCCAGCAACATTTCCCGATTTTCGTCAATTGCGATCTACTGCTGATCTATTTATCGGGTGTGTTGGGTTTGGATATGTTTTCACTACGCTCTGGGAGTTTCAGTGTCAACTTCCCATCACCCATATCTCTGATGTTTTGTATATTCAATGTACTTATCATTCTTATATTGATTTCGATTTTTTTCCCTCAAATTATAAATTCCCTTATTAAACAGAGACTGCAAATAAAAATTTCACAATTTTAAATGATTGAGAGCCTAACCAAAGAAAACTTAACATTTTAGAAATGTAACCAAAATTGAAAAGGTTAAACAGAATGTTTTTGTTTGGTTTTTTTTTTTCTGGTTTTTGGAATCAATCAGTTGAGAATCTCCAAGATGTAAATATGAAAATTATTTAAAATAAAAACTATTTACGTAAGTAGAACCTCCATTATTCGAAACTCTTTTAACCGGAATCTCGTTTAACCGATGTCGGTTTCCTTAAGTGCTTTTTTTTTTTGGTATATAAACAATATCACTTCAAAATCATTTCCCAAGTACGAAAACGCAATAGCGATGACGATAGCAGCGAAAGTGATGAAGATGAGGTGATCGAAACTTGTAACATAAGCAGCTCCGATGCTTTTGAATATTTTGCTAAAGGACTGATGTGGTTGGAGCAACAGACTGACTTTGATTCTGCAGAACTTATGCTACTGAAACAACTTCGGGACAGAGCAGCTAAACGACGTCAGTCATGCTTAGGGCAGAGCAAACTTCCGTTTAAGCCAATGTAAAGTATGTATCGTAGGCCCTAAAAACATTTACATTGCATTTTCTGACTTCTGTGACGTCTACTGAACAAATTTATTGTTTATAATTATAGTAATGTAATTAAAAACATCATATTTAGTTATTTTGTACATGTGTACATGTTAAAATCCAGTGTTAAAATTTTTGCGGTCTCCTGACGACCATTTTTAAATGCTCTCTTTTATCCGGAATTTTTTATTTACCGACGGAGGTCCGGTCCCGACCACTTCGGTTAATCGAGATTCTACTGTATTATTATTTTGCCAATTACTTTTTTCCTCTAGGAAAATCTTCTCCTAATCGTATACATCTATATGCTAGATAGCAATGATTCAACATATGGATACTCTGTTTGGAGTAAAGTCATTTATGGGAAGACAATCATTTTGCCCAGTAGTAAATTGTGGCAAGTATGAAAACTGATCAGCGTTATTATATAAATTCCTATACAAATAGAAGTAAAGAGTGATTTAATAATGATACCATTCTTATTCTACCAACAGAACGATATTACTTATTTTTGTATTACAGTAGAGCCCCGATTATCCGCGAGCGGATGATCCGTGGTGCGGATTATCCACGAGTGCCGCGAAAAATTTTTTTAATTACGAACCTCAAAAAAAAAACAATTTTAATCCAAGCCAACAACAGAGAAAATACAATAGGCCCCACAGTGCGAAGGTTTATTGTTCATCGTAATCCTAGAGGCCTTCTCGGAATTTGTGGACGCAAACGTAGAGCAAAGGTTTCTGCTTTACTGTACATATTTTAAAAGTTTTACATATTATGTTTTTTTGTACAATAAAACGTAGTTTTTAATGATGAAATATTTTTTTTCGTGTTTACACCTCATTTTTAGTCTTTTTTCGGATTATCCGCGATTTTTATTATCCGCGGAGCCCTTGCCATCCAATTCCGCGGATAATCGGGGCTCTACTGTATTTTTTAGCTTTCTTTCCTTTCCGTGATTAAAGTCCAAAACATGATACCCACCGTAGAGTAAAACCACGTATCCCAGCGTAGCTCTCATTTCTGAATTCAATGCTCTATTACGTATTTTTGGGAGGAACTTTTATATGCAACATTATAATCTCAGATTTGTACTGTAGATGAATAAGAACTTAGCTCTTTGAAAAATTGTGAAATACATTGATATTCGGAAAAGAATTTCGAAGCTAAAATAAGTTAATATTGAGCTAAAAAAAAACAATTGATAAAAATGAATAATGTGTAATAAAAGTAAGTTACATTTTATTATTAAGTAATGAGTAATTCTATTGCCAAAACACATTGTTCACTCGTTCTCTCTTTAACATATGCACGCGTTGTAATTCATGACCAACAATAACATTTTATTGCAGAAGATATTGTTCGTATCGATAGAATACTTGGGAAAAAGTAAAACAAACAAGAAGTTGATTAAATCCGAATTTTGTGTCGTAAGGTAACTGTTTAGTTCTTTAAAACTTAATGACTTGAAAGGAAACAAATATTTTAGAGTAAAAGAAAATGATCTTACGTTTCCTAAAAGTGATTGAAGCTTTGGATAAGATTGGAATTTTTTCCTAATCTTAAGTCTGATTTAATAAATAGCGAATTCAGAATAAATCTTCAGTCGAAACTTATATGCAAAGATTACTTTGATATAATACTAAGATTTTTATTTATTTTTGATATGATTTTAATTTAAGAAATGGATAAAAATCATTTGAGAAAGAAAGATTTCAAATTTGAACGTTAGTTTAGAAAATATTAAGTTTGTTATAAGGATTTAATATTTATTGCTGTAATTCTCAATAGATATAAATTTAGTTACTAATTTATTTAATTTAGAGCAATAGTTCTCAGATTTTTCTGGTGACTGTCAACGGTGACAAAACAAAAATGCCGTGACCCATTAAGTTACGTTCAACCTGAAACGTATTATCGCATTGGGGTGATATTAGAAAGCATTTAGACAATAGGTTCCCAAACTTATTTGGTCTATCGCTCTCTTTTCAGAAAAAAAAAACCTCAGCGCCCTCCCCCCTCCTGGAAATCTACAGAAAGATGCAGTGATAAATTTTGCTTTCTTTTAAGTATCGATATTTCTACCTAAGTACCTCAACATAATAAAGAAAGATGTTGTAAATAAGACACCTTGAAGCTTGAAATTATAAAATTATTTATTAAAATCCAGCATAGTAACATTAACATTACACACATTAAGATAACAAAGGATAATTTTAAAATAAAAATTACGAATAACATATAAATAATTATTATGTTAACAGTTTTTTTACGGTTTCATTCCTCTGTTTTCGTTAATATTGTAATAAAAAATATGACTATACACTTTAAATAGTATTGTACTATTAGCACAAGCCTGCTACGATTTTATTATTAGTAAGCAATAGAAGGCACAGAAACGTACGGTAGATATATAATGCTGGGCGAACACGTAGCAATATGAGGCAATATTGTGGGACAAAATTGCTCATTTTTATTGCTGACAACCGTTTGCAGCAATAAAAATGAACAATATTGCCCAATATTGCCCATTTCGCATTGTCGGTACAAAAGGAACAATACTGCTGGAACAATATTGTCGAGAAATATTGCTGGTTCGCGAGCGAATCACATGAACGGATGAAATCACATGACAATGGTGACGTCGAAGGAAGGCGGGACTTTGAAAATCGGAAAATCACTCACTCACGCCGACCATTTTTGTTGAGAAAGAAGGCTTAAAATCAGCAAAATGGGTCGGCCCAAAAACGAGAATTCAAACAACAACATGTTGTCAATTGATAATGAAAGAATCGTAATTGATTTCTACCGCGGTAAGGCGTTTAATACTAGATCGATTCTGTACGTTCGTAACAAGTTTTGGCTTAACCGCAAGTACGCTTACACTCGATCGCTCCCATTTTATTCGCAAATAAATTGTATAAATAAAACCGATGTCGTACAACTGCTGGGAATATTGTCCCCACTGCACCTATGCTGTGCTCGTGTGGTGTGTTTATAAGGCGTTCTCACTGAGTGTGGAATGAATAGGGCTCCCTAGTGAAACACGAAGCGCCGTAACCATCAATATTCAGGGCAATATTCGTTCAGGAAAAACTCTGTGTTCGCGCTTGATATGAACTGACAACCGTTTGCAGCAATAAAAACGAGCAATATTGTCCAACAATATTGCCTCATATTGCTACGTGTTCGCCCAGCTTAAGAAAATGTATAAAAATTCCTCACTTGTCAATTGCTGCTTTATTGAAACAACAATCTATATAATTAAAAATGCAAATGTTCGTTTGTTCAAAATCTTAAATCTCCGAAAGTTCTTCACCGATTACTTTGAAATTTTGACACAACGTTGCATTCGAATACGCGCATGTTTTTATATACCTATTATATACCTATTATATAGATGTCACACCTGTGACAGGTAAAACATGCTTTTATTGACAACCCCAGGTGTTTGGCGTCAACCCGCAATACATCTGAGTTAAGCGGAAAAGCTACAACGGGCTGGGAAGTCGTATATTCTCCGATCTCGATATTAATTTGCTAAATAAACAAAGTTTTTGTTTTTAATGCTATATTAGGGTTCCGGAGCGAAGGGACGGTACCCGGCTAGTAACTTAATACAATTTGCTTTGGATGTGATTCGTGATCTGTAATTCGTGATCTGTAACGATCGCGGGCATCGAATATGAATTAAATGTTTTAAATATTTATTGTACTATTGTTAACTGCTTGTCACACAATTCGGAAACAATCTAAATTAGATTTCAAATCATATCGCCTATTTATAGTAATTTATCGTATTATAAGCAAATCATTACTGCACATATTCCTGGCAATGTATGCTGGATTTCCCGATAATGTGCTCACGCTGTCTGACAACACTTGCTTGTTAAGACCTGTCGGCGGACTTGACCACTGATCGGTTATAACTCGCATTTTGTGTGTTTATTTGGAAAATAAAAAAATCGCTATGACTTTAAATCTAATGTTAAATAACAGATGAAACACGTACGAAAGGTTTTTCAAATTTTTCTTATCTTCTCTTCCTTCTTTACGCTTTCATCACTCCCTTATTTTTATTCAGCGCCCCCCAATTGCACCCTAAATCTACTACCACATCCTGGATCGTTCCAGCTCGATATCGCCCACTTTGCGAAACAATGATTTAGACAAACACTGGTTGAAATATTTAAAATAATCTTTCAGAGGAAATGATTGTAAGATGTTTTTGTTAAGAAATTTATGTAGAGAAAGGAAGTTTTTTGTTCCAGGGATAGTTTTAACTTCAGCAAATTTAAAACTGGTTTCACTGGAATGAAATTTGAACATTGATACCTTCCCTTTCATCACAGCCTATTAAGATAAAAGATATTCACAAACATTATTATATAATCATATTGTCTATGTAATAACGAGAAAGCACTCTTGGATATCATCAGGACAGCGCTTCTCAATCTTTTTTGGTTCACGTTACACACACCCACGTACTAGATAACATCCAGGAACATACCAAACTTTTTCGTTGCTTTTTTACCCCTTTGAAAAACTCAGCAGTATTTGCATAGGAATGTATCCTCGTTACTGAGGTTGCTGTTTACTCCTATCTGACGATCGCCAAAGAGCGTGAAACAGATGTTTTAGGATGTCATTAGTAAACACTTGGTATCACCCATTGATGTTTATGAACACGTTTTTCAACTTTTAAAAAATACCCTAAAATGATGGAAAAAAGTCTTTTTAAACCAATTTGAATGCGAATGCTTAAATATTCATCATTGCTAGAACGACAACAATATACTTTAATTTCTGTTTCCCAAGATTATTTGAGGTCAAGAATTTACTGTAGGTTCGAGTGGTTGGTAGTTATGTGAAAGTAAATGTTTATTAAAAAAAAAAAAAAACCTTCAGAATTTTTTTGCGATACATTAAGGGAATCCTCATAGCACAACAGTTGTTGAGAAACCCTGAATAAGAAAATAGAAAGTAATCAGTAAAATTACAGTTGCCATGCACATTTTTCTCATGGAAAAAATCCAGATCTATGGATCTAATTTTTTTATCAAATGAAATGCAAGGTTGCATGAGGAGAGTCTAAACATACCATAAACTAAAGAGAATATTTATTTGTTGAAAGGTAATGTCTAATAAGAGATTTTGGTTCTAACTACTAACCTCTAGAACAGGGGTCTCCAAACTACGGCCCGCGGGCCGGATGCGGCCCGCGAGGCCCTCTCATCCGGCCCTTGGAGACTTTTTTGTCTACTGAAAAAATTACGGAAAATACGTGTATCCTGCATATCCTAGTGATTCCCACTAATACAGGTGTTCATGTGTAGTGTATCAATGTGTTATTAAATAATAACTGAATAAAATAATATTAAATAAATATTTAAAAACAACATCCATGGTTTGATTCTTTTTTATTTGGACCTCGAGTATATAGTCGGCCCCCGAACTGCTGTTTGATAGTTAAGGCGGCCCTTGGGCTCAAAGGTTTGGAGACCCCTGCTCTAGAATAATGTCTTATATTATTGTAAAAAAAAAAAAAAAGAAAGAAAGAAAGAATAAAAAAGGGAATTTATACTGAATAACATTCATTTATCCATTCAGCTTTCTAAAAATTTTATTTTACTATCCATTCAGCTTCAGCTTTCTAAAAATTTTATTTTACTAATGATTGTAATGATAGGTAGGGAAAAGAATGGGACCTCCAAGAATAAAATTAAAAACAAGAAATACACAATAAAAATAAAAGAATAGAAATTCATGTGCCAGTCTCCGCTGGCCTCTATGAATTTTCTATGTACATAAAATAAGAAAAAAAAAAAAACTGATAATCGGCAATTGACCGTGAAATAGCTGTTTGGAGATGTCACTATTGCACTGATAAACACTAGGTCCACATTATAATGATTATAATGCTTTAAGATTAATAAAAAGATTGAAGTGGGTCAAGAAAAGTTAGTCCTTTGCTCTTTTACAGCGAGTCTAAATATGTATCAAAATCATTGGATATCTTCCGTTCGACATCTAAAAACTTTTTAGCGAAGTTTCAGCTTTCTAGGATAAACAGTTATGATAATTGTGACTTTTTAAATGCAATTCATTTATACCACTGCATCTGGATCTAGAGATCCAATGAATAACAAATATAAAGATTCATCCAAAGATAAGTGACTTTAATTATATAAATTTAAAATTTAAGTATCACACTACAGGCCCTTGAGGTGGTGAGGCTCCATGCGATCCGTGATCAACGGGACTAAATAAAGTTAGGGTGATCAACCTGACCCCCCTTCCCTCCCGGTCTTTAACCTCCGAGAAAGAAATCCGGTAGCCATTTGACGCAGAGTTGGGTGAACCCCCTAGGATCCGTCTGGAGGAGAATGAAAAAAATCTCTAATCACCTCCAGGAATCGAATGGGCCTCCTTTATAGATGGACAGGCGGAATTCTGTAATTTTTATTGCAAAAACTTTTTTCTCTCATTTTATTTTTTTTTGATACAGCTATTTAGTTAAATCAAATTAATGTTCGCAACATCTTAACTCTTCTATATTTAAATAAATGAAAACATCGATCCTTAAAACTTCAAAACATTTTAACGTAACGTAATTTTTTACGTTAAATGCTCGATTAAATATCATTGTAACGTAATTGTAACGTTATTGTATTCTTTTATTTTGGAGTATTATGCTTCACTTCTGTTTTTTAAAATGTAAGAAAGAATTTTATTTTTTTCTCCTGTAGAAAATACTCGTTGAGAGTATAGAAATATATAGAAGATATAAAGATGTTTTGAAGTTTTAAGGATCAATGTTTTCATTTATTTAAATAAATGTTATTTACATACATAATGTTCTTTTCTGATTATCTTCCAAAAGACAGTGTATTAAAATGCATTCTTCAAGACCTGAATACAGAATATTCTGTAGGATTTTTTTTTTCTAAGTTGTAAAAAGAAATTCGGATTCTAATAAAAGCTAACATTTCCTAATATCTACCAAAGTGAATTAAGGTGTGATAGCAAAGAACAATAAAGGCCTAATTATTATAAATATTTTCTTGTCATTTCACACTTACTCAGAAATTTTGAAAACGTAATTTCAAGCTGATTGATTAATTGACAAACTTTGAACAAGTAAATAGCTCCTAAATCTTGGAAGAGATTTCATCTTTTATGGAAAAGAATAAAATTCATCGCCAAAAATAATGCATCCTTTCGTAATTTCAAAAATAATTATCACAGATTTAAAAGACAGTTTTCTGCTTATTGTAATATTGTATAATTCCTTCGATTTTCCAGTACTTACAGATACTATTTATTGATGCTATCAGCAATAGATGCCAAGAGAATTTTATTAACCAGGTTAACCCTCCCCCATCCAATCCTGGATCGTTATCCATATGTAGGTTGCCATTGCTCGATTAAATAGCATTTCCCCCGAACTAGATAATATGATGAACACCCTAGTATTCGGTTATGTGAGGAGCCCTGAGTATTCGCTTAGGTGATGGCCCCTCGCAATGGTCCACATTTATATATATGGTGAATGAAATGTACGAGGACAGAAAAATGCGAGTTTTTAAATACATATTTCTGACTTTTATAGATGAGCATTCATTCTTATTACAATACAATAGTTATGAATATATTGAGAAAACCTAGTAAATAATAATAGGCCTTCGTATAATTATGATTATTTTTTTTTTAAAGATGCTTTTATGACAGCAAAATTAATAATTAATCATGTCCAAAATAATTTTTGGAAATTCTTTTCTAATAAATATAAATAATATAAGATTAAAAATTTTGTTATTTTTTTGGACGGATAAAGCCTAAAATTTTGGTTCATTCAGTACCAAAAATTCTTATTTTTTATCTAAAGATAAAACCAATTTATTAAATGTATTTATTTTAATGTTATTACTATTACTCTCATTTTTTTTTAATATGGACACATAAGTGATTCTATATTTTAAAATAAGTAATATACAATTTCAATTTAAGAATTTCAACAGCAATGGGTTGACAATAGTTTAAACTATCTACTTAAAAGAAAAATTGATTATATCAGGCCCTATCTCCTCCGAGACCCTAAGACACAGAAGTACTAATAAGGTGGCAAATGTTAGGTATAGTTTTGAGGATGCTCACATTTTCATTTTTACCTATGTATGTCAACGAGACATCCCGGGTCTCGGAGACGGTCTTTTCGGACATCACGTACTTACAAACGTGAGATCTCCGAGACGCGCTCGCGGGTTGTGAGAAAATTATCTCAGAATCCAAGATCACGTGATTCCAGGTTTGCTAGTTCTTATTAAATAAATTATTGTCTAAATTACACTAATAAGGTTTCAATAGAATTAATAGTGATTAGGTTCAATTCATGATACTGGATGTTATTGAAGATTTATTGATATTCACTTTCTAGTTCCCGGGAAATGTGACGCTCATCAAATACCTCTATTTAATGTGAGATGTACGTGGCCCTAAATAATTTTTAATGGATCTTCTTGAAACTTAGAAACAAAACAATGAAGCCTAAAAATAATTCACTTTTAATAATTCCGTCTGCTTTGATAGGAAGGATTTTGTTTCTGTTATAAGATAGAAATAAAAAAGAACTGTAAGTAAAATAAGATTAAAAAAAAAAAAAAAAGTTGAAATGAAGAACAAAAAAATTATTTCCAAGATTTTCTCGCTTGGAAATCTCCAAATGAAAAAGTTTCTTACCAAATTTTTTATGAAGTTATCTGCTTGCATCATTTTCATACCATTAGCGTGCCATTACCATTACCATGAGATATTGTAAATATAATTTATAATTTAAAGGAAATTCCTTTCATCAAAATTAAAAGCGGTTAATTTTGAACATTAACCTTTAATTAACATTTTATTAATTTAATTAATTAACATTTAATTTAATTATTTTTTCCCAGTTGCCATGAAATCATCTTTATTAATTAATTCTCTGATTATAATAAATTTTATTAATTTTTAGGAGTTATTTTTAGTTTTTATTGTTTTAATTTTTTATGTATATTTTTAACGATAATACTCTATTACTTCAGTTGAAACGGTAATTGCCCTTAATAAAAAAATGGTATAATCTCCTGTGTTTAATCAGTATTATTTTTAAATACTACAAATTAACAAGAACAAGAAGGTCGAAGAACTTAAAGAAATCACATTTTAGGATATCACGCATTATCTTTTTATTTTTTATTTTTTGATTAAAAAAAAACAAAAACGAAAAGCACAAATTTATTTTCAAATTACTATTTCCACTGAATATAAACATTACGAATTTTTCCACTTTCTTGGTAAAAAAAATTATTTAATGTATCATTATTTACTTAAATTGTAAATTGTTAATTTTAATCGAATCAAACCACGCGGAATGGATTATTAACAATTTGGCTCAAAAACAAATGATTATAATAATCCTTAAACCCTTCATATCCAAATTTAAGGCTACTTAATGTTTTTCAGCATAATTAAAAATGTAAAGCTCATAAAAGGAATCTATATACGTACATATACACGTGCATGTTCTTCCCCTTCCATTAACCCCTTGATTCTCTGGATAGATCTTCTTGAATCTTGGTATGCATATTTACAAATATGAGACTAACTAACTTTGGTACAAAAGAATTTTTCCGTAAGGACCTTGCTTAGAAATTGACACCTGATCAGAAAAAATTCCCAATAAAAAATAATTAAAACGGAAACAAAAGGATTTCAATTTAAGTTTAACCAATAAATTTCAATCATTGCAAAATAATTTAACACGATTAAACTTAATTGGATTTAGATAACTACAGTTAATAATCCATTTGAATTTTTTTTTGGGGGGGGGGGGAATTTGATGGAAAATTTATAATGTTCTAATATTGAAGTAGGAGCGTAGATAGATTTTTTATTTTTATTTATTTTTAAGTTTTCTGAATTTAATTTGTTTTAAGTATATTCATACATAAGGTCGCAGAATTCTGAAGCAATTGGTTACTTAATTTAATTAATTGGTTACAATAATTTTGGCATAAGACAATAAACAGCCCAAAAAGTAAAATAAAAGAACTAAAAAATACGAATATTTAAGCGATTTATTATTATTATTATTTAATTAAACCTTAAGTAACTTATAGGCCTATTATTCAATGTTAAATATACTTATTATGGTTGAAAATGATAAACACAGCAAATTAATAGTTAATTATTTTCAAAGTATTTTTAGGAATTTCTTTTCTAATAAATATAAATAGGACTAAAAATCTATTGGTTTTTTTTTTATTTTTTGGGACCTTTAATACTAACTTTTCGTTCTTAATTCTTAATTTTTTAACCAAAGATAGAAATTAAACTAGATTGTCAATATCGTCTGTCAGTAGTAATTCGACTCAGACAAAATAAAATTTTAAATATGATAATAAATTTGGCGGATCTAAAATAAATCACTGAATATATTTAGAATTGCTTAACGGTTTTGTGAATTTTCTGTAATGAAGTTTTACGTTCACTGAGAAGATCCAATTGAATGAGAAGAAGCACGTAGAACGATTTGTGACACAGAATCGAAGAAACCTATTCCATTATTGTTAAAGGAGGAAAACTGAATGACGAATGTCTGTTTAATTCCTCTGATTACCTTGTTAACTGTCAAATGACAATGTAACAAATGCAACGAAAGTATGAAAAGCTTACGTGATTAAACATCAAATGATTAATTCCATTTGAGTTTTTAAAGCCTTTTTAACCAATATTTAGAACTGAACTAAGAATTATTGAAACGACTGAACTAGTAAATACGAACTGAAAAAAAAAACGTAGGGTGTATTTTTAGGTCTATCAATAAAGATGTCACCTTCTATGACTTCAGCAGAAGGAAAAAAAAAAGGTATTTTATTGAGAAATGTAAATAGAGAGCTTCAAAAAGAAATGATAAGAAACAAACACTGAGGGGAAAAAATATTAAAAAAAGTTCGGAAAAAAAATAGAAAAGCAAAGCTGATAAGAATGTAAAGAAGGAAACGAAAGTTACAGATAGAAGAGGCTGAGTTTTCGCTGCTCAGTGATATTAGATTTCTCCAAACAAAACACATTAAAGAATAAAATGAGTTGAGCGCATTTTATCAAGATGGTTTGTGCCATCGCCAAACTAAAAGATTGAGACGAAAAGAGGAGAAAAGAAGATAATGCATATTCCGGTGACATCCTCGGCAGCAATCAGGACGGAATGCATCGGAAATACGGAGAAAAAGAAAGAAAAATGTGGAGGAATAAAAAAAAATATATACATGAAACAGGAGTCTGAGTTCGTTTTATTCCGACTCCGTTCGGGTGTTTCCGTCAGTCGATCGGTCGGTCTGTGGCTGTTATTTGATTTACAATTCCGAAACTTGCGCTTGATAAATATGGAGTTGGGTAAAAACAGTTTTTGGCGGTAACAGTGAGCGGCATAGCAAACAGGTGGAGGATAGATAGACCGAAATTGGGTTGATTTCATAACCAAAGCAAATGCAATTTATGGAGGAGGGAAGGGCAGAGAGGGAAGAAGAAAAAACACCCCGCTCCTAGAGAGAGAGGGTAAATGCAAAGAGGAAGAAACTGAAAAGACACAGAGGAAGGGTAGAGGATAAAAAAAAATAGGGGATAGGAGGAATAAAAACTTACTCACCTTCTAGACCGTCTGAGAGTCTCGGGGTGTGAATTGATACCTCAAAGATAACAAAAAAAGGTCTTCTTAAAAAGGCGCGATTGTTACTGCATTTGAAAATATTTATTTTAAATGTAAGTTTTCAAATAAAATAAATAAAAAATTTTCCGACGAAAGAAAAATTTAATGGGAAAGAAACTAGAATGAAAATGCTGTTAAAGGAAAGTCTTTTAATTTTTTAATCATTTAATGAATGTGTTTGGTTCATTTCATTCCTAAATTCTCTTTGGCTATTTCTATTGCTGGGAAAAGAAATAGAAATAACCAAATTTCTATTACTTTGAATAGATTGTTAATATTAATAAATTTTATCCTGATTCTTTATCTATTAGATTGTTAATATTAGTAAATTTTGAGACGATACCTATACGAATTAGTTCCGAAAAATTGAGAATATCATATGGAGTTTATTTATTGTTCTAAATTACTTGTACTTGAATCTTTTTATAAGATATTTCTTTTCATTTATTTAAATGTAAATTCTTAGGTCTGAGTATGCGAAAACTGTCAGACATCAGTAAATGATAATCTTCAAATTTAATTGAAGAATAGCTCTCACTAGGAAAAATTTATATTTATATTTAAAAAATTTATATTTAAATTTATATTTATATTTAAAATTTGTATTTAAATCAGATGCAGTCCCGCTTCATTCGTTTAGTTATTATGGTCTCACTTTTCGGTCAATGAACTTGCTTCTTTAATGAAACCCTATAAATATCTAATATATGACTTTGAGAAGATTAGTCTTGGTTTCTCTATTCTAAGCCTTATTGACCTTCAATGTATTCAAGGTTTCTAAGTATTTAAATAAAAATTATTTCAGAATCTGTTTCCATTAATTTTTCTCATGAAGGTCCTCACCAATAATGAGAAAATTCAGCAAAAGATTTACTTTTTTTTATGAAGTTAGAAAATTATCTTTATAAATTGTATATTCATTAAGTTATAGAATTTTACGTGCTTTTCAAAATTAAGTTAAATGATAAAAAAAATCCTTTGTAATAAAAGAACCGTCCAACTGTAATTTGAATCATTAGAACAATTAAAAAAAATTAAAGAGAAAAAAAATATCCAGAAGCTGAAACTCTCGTGAATAATGTTACAAAATTAAAGCCTATTTCAGAAGATAATAGCCTTTCCTTTTTTGAAATAAGAGATAAGTCTAATTAGATATAAGAAATTCGTAATTGTCCAGCTGAAGTCTCAGCAGAAAAAGTAAAATTGTTATTTTGGGAGAAATTAAATATTTTGTGTTAGATATCACTTCTCTTAAAACTGGTACAGGTTGACATTCAAAAAATCCGGCCATTGATAATCCTTCAGATTTCCGGCATGGATTTCGGAATGTAAATTCTGTAGAACTATTTTATTCACTAAAAAGTTTTAACACGCACTGCTCATATTTAAATAACTGGGCGAAGCTCATGCATCTGCTTAAGAAATAAAAATTTACTGACTATAAAACAAATTACAATAAAATACTAATAATAATAAATATAATAACCGGTTTCCACTCAGAGTGGAGTCTTCTTCATGCTATGAAGAATTACAAGATAACTTAATTTATTCAATTGAACTAAAATTCTGTAGAACTGCTTCATTTAGTTGGTGAACATTAAAATTTCATTTGCTTTTCATTTAGTGTTTAATTTTCTTTCTGACTAAATACATATTGTTAAATTTATACAGCATATATAACCATAAAAAATCTGGCATTTTCAAAAATCCGCACTCCTCAGGTCCGGAGGTTGCCGGATTTTCGAATATCAACCTGTACTAAATGGAATGATCTGAGCGTAAAAGGTATTTCTGCTTGTAGACCAAATGGACGTGAATCTTTAATCCTTTGGTTCTTAAATTACCTTTTAGTAAATCTTTATCAAAAATCCCTGAAGTTTTAACTTCTTAACTATTATTAACTTCTTAACTATCAGATTTATAAAACATAAACACAATAATGATTGTGTACTTAAATTTCGTTCTGAGGTTAGGAATTCTTTGAAAAATTAAGCAAAATCTGTAATTTTTTTAAAGCATTTTTAACTTTTCAGCGAAATTAATTATATAGTTATTATTCTGTCTTTATACTATATATCTGACTAAATTTTATATATTTTACACAAATGTAAACATGCACTTCTTTAAATTTATTATTAAAAGTAGCAATCATATTAATTAAAAATATGAAAAAACAAAGTTCTCTTGCTTAAGTTTTCAGTAATTTACCTTCTTAAAAAACTCGACAAGTCTCGCACCCTTGGGGTGCTGCGTCAATGGTTAAGAACTACTATTCTCTACTGAAGCAATTATTTTTTTTTCCTTCAAGCATCCTGAGACAGCTGTTATTTGCAAGTGTTATGGTCGTAGAAACCTTTTAAAGACTTGACTATCCTCCTGGAAGTTCTGATTTCTTTGCGTAATATCTTTTAAGTCTTCTGTTACTGTTATGTAAATTACTTCTCAGAATTTACTCTTTTTTTTTTTGCCATTTTTTTTGTAATTTTCTAGGTCTTTACTGCTTGAAATTTTGCATTTTCTATTGTGAAGCGTAACAAATAATAACATTGGTCTTGATGTCAGGAAATCAAAATTCGTTGTTAACACTTTAATGTAAAATTTAGTTTATTAATCATCAGTTATTTGGGTTTTTATATGTTATTTAACAATGAAGTGAAAACATTACAAACAATTTAACCTCAAAGAAATTTATAAAACTACGTAATTAAGTCACATGTCGCATTACGCCTTCTCGTCTTCTAACAGTTCGATTTTAGAAAACGAGATGCATTCAGTTGAATAATTGTAGAGATCTTGTTCTTAATAAAACTCCATTTCCGTAACTGAAATAAGAGAATTAAAACTTGTTGCCTTTCCAATATAATTTTATTTCAACTTTTTATTTTTTATCTAGATAGGATTAGTAGCACAAAACGAAAAAAAAAATTAAATAATAAAAAGAAAAATTGACTGCAACTTCATTGAGCTTAATCAGGGAGAGTTTATCACGACTTGGCATCTCCATTTCCAGGGTGTCTTCTAAAGAGAGGAAGACGAGATCAACCCACCCACTCACCCCCTCGCTTAATCGACCAGTGTCTTCTGCTTTCACTCTGTCATCTCCGCTACAAAATCATTCACCAACTCCGCTGCCTCGGGCCTCCAATCGTAATTTGCCATAACTGTTGCAGCATTTTTTCTCCTTTCCCGCCCCAACTCCAGAAATAACATAATATCGGCGCGAAGCTTTTTGCATCCAAATTTATTGCCGATGATTGCAGGCATTATTTGGTTCACTTGTGGCAATTTACTCGTGCGAGATAAGAAGCCAAGCAGCCAGTGAATAGCCATTGCTATCGGGCTAAGAGTGTATTCCTTATGAGCGATTAAAGACCTGCCCGGTTAATCGAAGACACGCACAAAGATGGTCTATCCTTGGAGCGTTCTTAATTCATCCTAATGGGACACGAATCCCATGTTTTTCGCCAACCAAAGCGCCGTAATGGGTCCTCAATGGTCGTCATTCTCTCCAACCTCTCTGCGTACAACACTGCTTGCCTCTCCGTCGTGCCATTTACTTTGCTCGTTCTTTCTCTCTTTCTTTCTTTCTTTCTTTTTTTATCTCAATCTCCTTTCCTACTTATCGCGTGGCTTTCATTTATTACGCGACTACTTGATTATTGAGCAATCTTATTTGTAAAAGTGCCAATCATGTTTGTGGAGAAAAACTTTTGAAATTACATCTACTTCAGTTTGTTTCGAGACAATTCGGCTACTTTTATTTCTGTCTACAAGAAGTCAATCTTAGAAAATAGTGATCTAAACAGAAATACATCGGTTAGAAACCTCTGGTAGATCAGAAAAAATATATTGACGCACTTAAAATATTAAAAATGATAACCAAAAAAATACTTAAGAAATATAAGAAATATAAGTGACAATTCAAAATAGTAAAATTCAAAATAACAAATAACAGCATCCAATGCAATACTTAATAAATATAACAATAGGGCGTGGAAGAATACAATATAATATGTATATGAAAGAATACAATATGTATGGCAAACAGCATACATTACATGAATTTCTGTATATTTTTTATATTTTATTTCAACAAATTTACTGAACAATCATAAATATTCAAAAACTCCATGGGTGTAGTGTATAAACTTAAGTGGAAGGATTGTAACAATGTTTATTATGGAAGCACCGCAAGGACGATACGGGAAAGAATACGTAAAAATAACAGAAGAACTATATCAGAGTGGGCAGATTATTGCCCAGAAACAAAACACAATCCGGTTTCTATAATAGAAATCTTATAATCGAAGTCAGTAATGATAGATTTACAGTTGAGGCAATGATTATTAGAAGTCTTAAATGTAATTTAATATAAATATTTAATATAATTATACATTTAATATAAAATAAAATGATTGTTTAGTAAATAAGTTCAAAATAAAAAATTAATGAACAGAAATTCATGTAATGTTGGCTGTTTACCATGTATTGTATTCTTTCACATCCTATTGTTATATTTATTAAGTATTAACTAATTCATTAATAATAATCAATTATTACAATTAATGACAAAAATAATAATTAATAAAGCGATAATAAAAAGTGCTAATTAAAAGGAGAAATCAGTATTTTTTGGTGCAGGACCTACTTTATTACATCATTAACGTATTACATGTCTAATAACAACTGCAAGTTATGTGAATATTTTTACAAAACCATTTCATTCTTCTACGATTGATCTAGTTTTAATTTAGTCTTATTTACAAACTGAGTATTCGTAGCTGTGTTGATTTAAATCTTAATCAATTAACTGTCGTACTATGGAAACTTTTGTGTTTTACAACTATTTTCATTAGTTTAATTACTGGAATAAATTTCACTAAAGTGAAAGAACTAAAATAAAAAGTAAGTAAACAAATGATGGCTACTTCGGTGTTTATAAAGTATTCTTACCGTTTATTTCTTTATTAATTCATTTTAAATACTAGTAAAAGAAAAAGAAAAAACTTTAGGAAAATTGTCGAAATTAAACTGTCTCATTAACAGTTGTCAAAGCATCAAGATTTCTTGATCAGGAAAATGAAAATAAATTCTGCAAGCAACGTTATTAAAATTGAATTCAAATCCTTAAGATACAATATTTTTTTTAGGTTTTTCTTAGCCAGAGATAAGAAACTCGAAATGAGTTTTGGGATCTTTGAGCAATTTGCATATTGCATGTTACTGATACGGTTACCCATTGGTTTCTGAAAACTAAATTAGCATATTAAGTAGATTTTCTAGAAAAATGGATGAAATATGAAGAGATTTTGATACTTAAAATAAAGACCATTTATGATGTTTGCTATTATCAAAGATTAATTTACTTAATATGCTTTTTATATAATTTTTTTCTCCAAAGTTACATTATTAAAGTACAGACAAATAATATTGCTTATCTTATGATTTTGTTTTTAACATTTATTTTTATTTTTATATTTACGTATTCTTATTTTGATTTGTATATTTATTTATTTATTTATTTATTTATTTATTTATTTACTTATCTATTTATTTATTTGGAATTTGATGAACAATCATTTATATTTTCAAATCATCTTTTCTACTTTCGATATAAGATAAAATATTCTAGCAATTGACGCATCTTATTTGATCCTTTCATATTTAATTTGCCTATTCATTAAGTACTGCTAATTAAAAATCGCTACACTTTTATCCATTTTACTATTGCAAATGCTGATTTGATCTCCACTAAAGGTTTAAAAGGGCAACCTGGCCGAATCGTGAGCCATCGAAGAAGGATGTGTTTCCCCGAAGTCGACCTGATGTTCGGCAGACAAATGGTATTTAATCTAAGGGAGGCAGACGGACCCTGTGAGGCGTGACTGCTGCACAGGATAAGCTTCCTACAAACTTTACTCGTGAGGTTATCATCAGCAGCCAGAGAAAGCCAGATTACGGAAGTAGGTAGGGGGAGGGTGGTGGGAGGGAGGAAGAACGACAAACGAGAAATAAGGCACATACACACACCCCTCAAATAGGGAAAAAAAAAACATATATATATCAACCCGTCGGAAAAATATATTTTTTTCCCGTGTCTACTTTCTCGGCACGATCTTTAGATAAGCCCCTCTCTTAGTAGCGTGTTGCTCCATCTCTTTTTTTTCCTATCGATTTCTTCAATTGGAAAATGAACACGTGCCTTCATTTGGTGTCACTGATGCCGACACGGAACCTACAATTGCAATCCCGACAAGAAATTCGTACTTCTTCGACTTTACAGCTCCCTCATTCGGATCCGATCGGAATAAAAGCTGGGCTGCGAAGCAATCTCGTCTACGTCCAGACCTCCCAAGTAAGTAAAACGAGTCTGAATTTCTCTGATACAGGGATGGAAAGACTTAGGAAAGGAAAGGAAGTTCACTGAAACCGGAAGTGCATTCAAAACATCTTGAAACTCATTTATTTTTAAGATCTTAAAACCAAGCATTCTAAAACTAGTCGCTTCCTATATTTTGACGAATATTTTTCTATCTTCAAGACGAAATCCTGTCAAGCTGACATTTTTTTGAATGCAACATGTTCTTTTGAAAGTTTTTTATTGAAAAAAATTGAAACGAAGTTAAAAATTAACACTTGAAGAAAATTCTATTTGGCTGTCAATTGTTTCTTATTTCTATTTTGTTTAATACAATCTAACAACGAGCTTTCTATAAGCTATCAAATATACTTTGTAACATATAAAAAAACCTCACAAAATTAGTTTATAACATTACTATTATATTACAATGATGAATACAATTGTAATTATACCATCATACTATTCACACTGATATTTAATTAAATTTGGAGATGAGATGGTGGCATAAATTTGTGCAAAGAATATATACTTTTTAAAACTTCGTTTTTAGAAAACGAAGGTTTTATTTATGACTCTTTGTGATAACAATAATTTTAATAACACTAAATATAATATTATTTAACAGACGTTGATTTAGGTACCTTCCTCATTGCAGCAAATAAGTGATACGAAAAGCTGAAAAGTCAAAGAAACTGAACAAAAGAGAAAAATGTTATTTTCTCAAATATCTAATGTTAAATTGAATGAGCATCAGAGGCTGTAGTAATGGAAATAAGATGTATATTAAAAGTGTATTTGATCTTCAGTTTGGTATTTCATTCTTGTTAACATTATCAAAAATGCATTTCAGCATTTACTAAATTTATTAAATTTGCTGGATTGTTATTCCAATTCACACTTCGCGAAAACTCGGCGTATTATATTATTCCAGTGAAAATAAATAATGAAAAAAATATCTTAAGCTGTCTTCTTATCAAACAACTGAGATTTCTAAAATAAAAGCCTCTTTGCTGACCTTAGCTTTCACTAAAAACAAACAAAAGAAAACCTATGTTTCAGCAGAACTTTAAAATTCTGTAGCGACATTCTTTAATGTTATATTAATGAAGATCAATTACTTTAGAACAAAGATAAATGTTAAAAAAAAGCAGTAATAACTCATATTGTAAGTGCGTCATTACTGGTTTCTTAAGAACATCTTGCTATTTTTGTTATTTAGAATTCAATCCAAAAATTATCTTAACATCAATATTTTAGCATTAAAAAAAAGTAACCTTTTTAGTGAAGATTATTTCGATTTACGATCTACACAACTTACAATCATTCGTACTTACAACGCCATCCCATTAATTCTATTGTGTAACTAACCCTCATTAACACCAAAGTCTGGTTCTATAAAATTCATGTAGACTAAATCCATATTAATTGAGACTAAAAGCCAAGTAAATTAAGGAGTTTGGTTCAAAAATTTAAGCAAGGGTAGATGATTATAGTTATTTCGAAAAATATATAGTTTAAATAAGTACGGAATAAAATAGTCTTTTACTTCACAAACTTAAATTTAAGTTTGCTGATCTTTTGGTACGAGATGGTTCTCTGTGCTGAAATTAAGAAAAATTGTTTGATTATGTTTCATTGTGCATGTAGTACAGTAACTTTAGGCAAGAATCTGTACATTTTGTACTGAATGCCAACAAACAGTACACTTAGTTTGTTTTAAAGAACAGATCCAATGTTTTAGCATTCCAATCTGTTAATTGGTCAAGCAAATGACTGGTTCTAGGATTATAAATGATCTTGAGAAAAGACTTGAATCTTAAAATAAGATTTAATCTAATTACACATAAATGAATGTATCGAAAGATCGTCTCTTTTCATCCTTGGAAGTACGTTATAGTGAAGTTATTCTATTACTTATTTTTCTTTGTATGTGATGGGTTAAGAAAAGAAAAAGGTTAAAGTACAAAAGAAAAAGCGCTCCTAGAGGCCTTCTGTTATCTTTTCATTTGGGTTATTCAATGAACGACTAAATTTATTCGATGAACGACTAAAAAAGTTAAAGCTAACTGACCAATGAAACAGCTATTAAGAGTTCCATTAATACAAACCTGAATTCGTAGACGTGCGCTTCGTTTTTCCTTGTAAAAACAAAATGTTAACAAACAAAAAAACATATGTGTACCTAACTAAACGAAGCGCCCATCCTTGGACAGCTGCGCTATCACATTAAGCCTAAAATATTTTGCAAAAAAATTCTTCTTGCATTTTTTTCGGTGAGTTTTTTTTCCTCTAAAATTTCTAAGTTAATTAATTTCTTTCTGCTTTTTAAGTTTTCATCTTTTTATTAACGGTACTTAACAATGTACGAAGAAAAAATGTTACGTATTAGTATCAATTCGTAGGACCCATTAAAAAAAAAGTTTTGTAGTGAGCATTTTCTTTCCTTTTACATATTTAAATAAAAAAAATATATTCTATATATGTGTGTGTGTATATTTTTTTAAGTTAAAGAAAGTTGGATATTAGCAAAACAACATCAGGCATAAAAATTATTATAGAATGGGTTCTTTTACAATATATTTTTGCAACGTAGGAATTGAATCGAGCTTAATTTTTTTTTATCTTTTTTTATCTTTTTTCCCCTTTTTAAATCATCAAGATATAACGGGTTTTCGATGAAAATATACATTGATTCGTGTCTTTTTCACAATAAGCAGGAAGTCAAGGCCCATTAAAAAAAAAAGAAAGTTAAAAAAAAAAACCTCCCATTTCTCTACAAAAAGCAGCTTTGAATTGAAGTGTGACGTCTGGAGTTTTGTTGTCTAGTTTTCTACCCCTGTAAAGAGTAACGAACTCCTCCTTGGTGTTGGTAGAAAGGGTGAGGGAACATGGCGACTGAGGGGAAAGGGTTTGTTCGTTTTTTTTCTTTTTTTTTCTACTCGCCAGCATAAAATCCAGCATGAGTCACGCTTCAACCCCGACCGGCCCAATTATTTTTGCAGGGGAGAAAAGGGGTGTGTGGCTCATTCTGAGGGGTGCCATCTGCATAAGCCTCGTAACCCTATCGGTACCATCATTGCAAGCAAAGAATCCGAACTGAAAAGCGCAGAGAAAAACCAGCACCAAACGGAGAAAACCACAAAAAAACAAGACTGCGACGCAGGTAAGCTTTGCCTCTAGTTCTATGTTTTTTTTCACTGGTCTTAAGAAGGTTCTTCGTTTGATTGCTTTTAATGCTTAAGTATCTACGTAATTAAGTCAGTTCGATCAATATTAGGTTCCCTTTAATTTACAGCATCAACAAAACAATAATGACAAAAATATGTTTAAAATTTTATATGATTACTGAAAAAAAAATAACTTTAGATAGTTTTGAAAAACTTTTTCTTTTATTATTATTGTTAAGAAACAGTAGCAACTTCTTTTTTTAAACATTAGTCTATCTTAACCTCTTCATCATTATGTTATTTTCCAAAGAAAATTTTAATATTTTATTGGTATAAGTTTTCATTGTTCATAAAGTTAAAACAAAATGACTTTTGCTAATTCAAACCCACAGAGTATATAACAATTCTGACCTATTTTAAGTTTATAAAAAGAACAAATATCTGTCCAGTTTCATAATAAATTTATAAACTTCGGATTTAAAAAGATATTTAAAAATATAGGAACTTAATCTATTTGCCAGATTAATTTCAAAGAAAACTTGATGAATATTCAATGATGAATATTCAATGGTTTCATCATTGTCATGAAGAGAAGTCAAGCTCATTAAGTCATGATAAATTCAATAAGTATTTTGATTAGTCTCTTTCTCAAGGAAGAAGCAATTTGCGAAATTTTATTAGCAAACTAGGAAATCTAAAATCATTAATTACAAGTGATTAAACTATACAGGGGCTTAAAATTGCCTTCAAACTCTAGGTAATTCAATCAGAATTTAGATCTCTTATGACATCATATAACTCATTCAATGTCGAGCTGTTTCGTACTCAGTGGCATCATCGGCTGGGACTAACAGGTTTTAAGGTCTTAGAATCGGAAATCTTAATAATCCCTCTCTCTCATATTCTGGTACTTCATCAGTTCTCTGGCCTTATTTCCTGTAAGACAGTTGCCACTTCTGAATCAGCTTCAGCTATAAACGCTTGAGCTTTCACTTATTGAAGCACTTATTAATTAAAAAAGCTGAAGTTTGTAGCTAAAGAAGAATTAGTCGTTGTAAGTTATTTATTTTTACAATCTGAAAAGTGAGGAATAAAACCATCTCAACATCGGCTTCATATAAATTTATTTATGTTAATTAATTATAATTTAACATAATTATCAGGCAACGGATGCCCAATAAACAAAAAGTTCATAGAGAATAGTGAATTACCTATTAGTTTTATGTTGATCATTTTTTACTCTGTTATTTAATACCTTTATATTATCTTCTTTGCTATTCCTTATCCTGAGTTAATTGTTGAACTCTTACGATCGTAGCAATTTTAAGTGATTCAGTATGAATTTTGTATTCAATAGACATTACCGTTGTCTTGATGTCTCAGTTCCTCATTATTTACTTCTCTGCCTCTTACAATTGAGCAACCTTAAGTTTGGTAATAACGTCATAGTAACAATCAAAATGCGAAGTCATTAGGATTGTTACTGCAACATTATTATCACTTACCAGTTCAGGTTACTCAATTGTAATCATAATTCAAAAGAATTCTCAAAACCTTAAAATGGTATTAATTAATTTAATGCATTGTTCTAAAATGGATTTTATGCAAATTGAAAAATAATAGTTAAAATAACTGCCTCCTTTTATAACAAAACTAATTTATTTTGAGCTTATTTATTTTGTTTAGAAAAATTAATGAAACCACTCATTCATTTTTTATCTCCTTAAACAAATGACAGTCACGCCTCTCTAACGGGATATCTGCGAACTATTTCACGATTAAAGTCAGCTGAATGGTTTTGAGAAGTCTGTTAAATGGAATTTCCAAAGTAGTCATTCTACAAATATAGTAAGACTTCATTCACAAATCACAATATAAGCAAGAAAAATTTACTTCATTTGCTAAATGACTAAATTGGCAATTCCGTTAAACATCTAAACACATTCAGAGAGATACTTAGCTGACTGATTGTCAATTGTTTTAAGCAACTCTCAAGATATCCCGTAGAAAGGCGTGATAGTCAGATGTTGAAACAGACAAGACAGATGTTTGATTTAACAATTCACTAAAAAGAAATTAAAAGTCAAACAACTTTAAAATTAATTTTCGAGACCAGATAAAAGTACAAAAATTTATAGAATTAGCACGGAAGGGCAAAGGAAAGTTGACCCTGAAGCAGAATGTATGTTAAAACAACCGGTTTAGAAGAAAAAAAGTAAATAAAAGTTTGTGTTTATATCTGAACGTATTTTTTGCGACAACCTCCATACATACACATGCTTATTATAAATACGGAAAGAATTACATTAAAGAAGTCATAGAATTTCCAAAAAAGAGTTGGAATATTTATTTACAAGATTTCTATTTTTAGCAGTGTGTACATTATTGCAAGTAATGCACTTCCTAAAACTTAATTCAAAGGTCAGCCTAATTATGTTAATGTGAATTATTAAAAAAATAACTTCCTTTCTCTTTTCAATAGTAAAGATAACTTACCTTTTGTTTTTCTTTCTTAAATTCAAATGCATTTCAGGTATTTTAATACATATTTACCAAAGCTTAACGAATAGTAAAGGAATTACTTTGAAATATTTAATTGAAAGTCTAGATTTCAGCAAGTTTCTTTGATTTTTGTATAATCTTACTTTTTTTTTATAAGATTTTATCTTATGATTAAGAATAATCACCGAAAATTCTCGAATCTTCATAACGAAGCTACATTTCAGAAGTCGAAACAGAAACTATGAGACCTATGAATGTTAATGAGCTCCCTGTTGGCGATTTATGGAACTAGGAAATCGAACTCTATCGATCGTAGTGTTTTAGTACTCGTCTCACCAAATGTTAATTTAATATTGAGTTGATAAGGTTCAGTTTAATCTATTCGACCTTTCAAAGCAATTCTGAAAAGCAATTCGAATTTATGTTTTTAAATCATCACAAAAAAAAAAAAAAAAAAAAAAAAAAAAATTCAAAGGAAGTTCTTTGTAATTGAAATGCATAAGGTATTCAATTATAAATTGGCTTCTTCTTTTCTGAAAATCTCTTGAACTACTTTAATTTTACAATATTCAAAGCTTTTAAATTCTCATTACATTTTATATCAAACGAATGATATCTGAAAAGAATGAAAAAAATAGTATTTAATAATAACAGTTTTCTTAACACACATTTTTCAAAACTGTAAACAATTAAATGCTTGACAATTGCATTTAATTAAAGTTATTGTAAATTGAGAAACTATTTAAAAAAAAAAAAAAATCTGAACGAGATTAATTCCAATAGACAATTTCTTGATTTGTAATCATAGAAGAAGTTGTAAAAAAAAGCATAAATGTTTCACTAACATAAACAAAAGAATGTTAACTTTTTTTTCCAAAAGTTTCTTAATAAATTTCTTTTTCTTTCTTACTCTGATAATATATAACAATGGAGTAAAAGAAAAAGAAGTGCTTGATACTTAATTCATCGATTATTTGATTAGATTATGCTTTCAATCGTTTGAAAAGTTTTCTGTTTATCAGACGTTAAGCCAGTTATTGAGTTATAGCTTTAATCAAAACAAACAAATAAATTCGAATTGCTTTTCACTGTTATTATCAGAAATTCAAGACAGAATTCAATGGTAATGGTATTCAAAAGCGCACAGACACACACACACACACACACACACACACACACGATTATTCTATCCTTTGTGTATCTCAATGGTATCTTTTTCATTATTATTAACCGTGAAAATAATCAAGCTGATTGTCCTTTAAATATTAGTAGCAACTTAACTTTCACTTAGTAACTTAAAAATTTCCTTTTCTCTCTTAAAGAAAAAGTAAATGCAATCAATAACATCACAGGCTACTTTCTTTTTATTTTGTTACTAAACAATTGTATGTTCCTTTCATTAAGTAACATTCTAAGTAATTGTCATTTCTTACAATTGCAGATATATATTTAAAAATGATTATCCCCATATCAAGAACTGAATTCGATCAGTATTAAAAGCAGTAATAAATTAAAAGGAAGATAAATTTAGAAATTTTTCTGAATTTTAATTTTTAAAATTAAATTTAAGGACATTAGTAGCTGATTCAGATTTGTTTTCTGAAAGGCTTCTCAAATGAAAATGTCTATTTTATCTTTGAAATGTATACAAAAGCTAGAAAAACTAGTTGTATAGGAACTATTTAAATAACAATTACTAAGTCAACTAGTTGCTCCCTTGAAGATAGCTTATTACTTTCTTATAAACTTTCGTATCTAAAATGTCAAGACATTTAATCGGTTTCTTTAGAAAAATAAGAAATAATCGTCTTTTCTAAATAAACTTATTATTTACGAAATAAAATTAATGATTGTCATCAAAAAACATCTGCAAAGCATATACAGAATAAAGATTTCAGAGTAATCCTTTCAAATCCAAATTATGGAAATAAAAAGATTAACTCTCACTCTAAGATTAAAGATTAACTTTAATACAAAGATAGGATATTAATTAGAAATGTTTTTTTCTTCTTTTTTGTATGCTTGTAACGGATAGAATCTTTAAAAACCTTGATATTAGTTGAGAGTTTCGTTGTTAGGTTCATCAAAGCCAAAACCATTTTTGTTTCTAAAATTATTTCCGAAATGATATTTCATTAACAATTATTTAATTAAAATCAGAAATTAGACAAATACACTAAATTAAATTACTTATTTTCTTTTACAGTAAAACCTCGTTAAGTCGTCACTCAAGGGACCAAAAATTTTTGACGACTTAAGCGGAGTGACGACTTAGGCGGAGTGGGTATTTTTGAAAAAAAAACAAACAAACAAACAAAAAAACACTGAAATACATACAGTATTTTCATGAATTGCTGTAGGATTCGGTGAGAAAAAATAAGATTTTCAGAAGTCAATACATGCAAATGAATGAGTGGAAAATAAAAAAAAAAAAACCACTTTTTTATATTTACTACATTTTAATCATTTTAAAAGACAGTCTTTGAAACGTTCCAGCCAATTACTGCTACCGCCGAAATCTTCAATTTTCAACTCCTTAGCAATTTCCATGGCTTTTTCTTTGAGAATCACGGCAGAAATCGGCACATTTTGCGATCTGGCATGTTTTAGCCATCGAACTAAAACCTCCTCAATCTCTTCAAACTTCGATTTCCTCATTCTCTTTCTTTTGTCTTTGCAATCAGCTTCTTCAATGTCTTGTTTCGATGAAAGAATATCGTTTAATGTAGTCCTGGGAATATGGTGTTCTTTGGCAAAAGCTGTTTTCGAAACATTTGATTTTTCAAAAAGTACAATTAAGTCTTTTTTTTCTTTAAAAGATAACGAGGTTAGTTTTCGTTTCCCTGGCATGTTAAAAACGTAATCGAAATACGAAATTGCAAGAGAAAAAATAGCCCTTATAGCGAGGCTTACTCGCTATGAAATAAAGTCACACCCAGGAGCCGTCAAGAAAAACGTCTACACTCGACAGAGTCGCAGCGAGAAGTGTGCTGTGAATGATTAGCAGCGAGATTCCAAGAACCCACATCCTCCAAAGGGGTAGAAAAGGAATGAAGTGACAGGCGTGGTCGAAAATTCCCCGTAAAGGCTTGGCTTTTTTAAAGTGAAGGGGCGGACTGAAAAGACGACTGAAAAGACAACACGATGGCATGCAAAATGGAGAAGAAAGATGCTTTTGGCCATTTTTGATGGTGACGAGTTATCCGGAGTAGAATTAAATTTGGTGACGGATAAAGAAGGGTTATTTTACGTTATTGTGTATGAGATCTTGTCGGGAAAAAAGGAAAACGACTACTTAAATGGAGTGACGACTTATCCGGGTGACGACTTAACGAGGTTTTACTGTATATTGAAAATAAAATTTAAGAAAAGTTAAGCTCTTATATTAAAGCTTCCAAAAGTTTTCAATAGCTTCCATTAAGTCTTTCTTGTTATGTAAGACTGAAGATTAATAGATAAATTTCTCAATTACTCTCTTTTTGAAAAAAAATAATAATTCATTCTTTTATGAGCTTAAATTTAAAGTAAGTTCATAATTAAATATTTATATCTAATAAAAAAACAAAACAAAAAAACAAAAAACAGGACATAGTGTAGAAATCTACAGTATGGAACTTAATATTTTTTTTATTTATATTCAATACAAAAATCCTGAAAATTATTTATGTTTGGAATTCCTTCTTTTTAATTTCTTGGGTAAAAAAATATAAGTTCCATGTACATTAGCTTAAACTATTTATTCAATAAAAGAACCTTTGCTTCTGTCAAATCTACCTGTTTCATTCGAAGTGGCCCAACGATGACTCAAAGTAAGAAAAAATTAGAAACAATATCACGGATACATGAATTCAATCGCATTGTTGTTAAAGAGAATGCAATTCAGATTAAAATGAAATTGCATCTTATTTCTTTTTTATCTTATTTCTTTCATAAAACATTATTGAAACATCAAATGTAAATTATACTTCTAAAGCTCATCTTAGAACAATTAAATTAATTTAATTGCATTTCATAAGCTCATTTAATTGCTTTCTAAATATTTATGGTCTTTTTAGATCATTACTGAGTCTCTAATATCTGAAGATTTGCATGAATTCTAATTTTAAAGAATAAAATATTAAAATAAAGTTCGACTCCTAAATGATGAGGAATCTTGACACGTAAGACGATTATTAAACATTGAGTATTCCCTTTGAAAGTACAATGTAAAATTAGAATTTTCTAGTTTATCCCTTCATAACACAAGTTACAAATTTCCGAATACACTAAAATTTATAATAAAAAATCTAAACTATATTTCTTTCTTTCATTTCCTTTTAAATGCTGAAAGTATATTCAAGTAATTAGCGAACCTTACTGACATTTTTTTTCAAATATTTTGTTCAATCTAAATATACACTCCAAAGATTATTTGTATATTGAAAATATCCTCTATGCTTAATCTCAATCGTACTAAAGAAAAAATATAACTATTGATAAGATTAATTGCACAAATTATCTTGAAATCTCTGGATGTAACATTAAATCCAAAACTTTTTAACTTATTTCTTAAAGTTATTTTTATGCAATACAGTAAATTTTTTGCAGTTGATTTGTTTTGTAAAATGTTTTATGTTTTCCAAACTTCCATCCATTCCTTAATCTGTTATCGTTTCATGGGTCTTGTTTGACGAACTTCTCAGATTCTTTCTTTAATGTTCTACATTTCTACAGAAATTAGAGATAGATTTTTTTTTTATATTCCTGAATTTTTTAAGTAACCTAACACTTCTCAATCCTTTGACTATGAATTAATTAATTAATTAATAGTTAATAGTGTAGTATGTTCTCCTGTAGGAAGATTTTGCTCCTCTAAATTTATCATATTATACATTGCATCTGTATTTGTGGCAAATATTTTAGAAAAGCACAGATAATTTCTTGAGAATACAGTCATATTAGAGTTAATTTTGACTGAATTCAGTGTTTATTAATTAATTAATTATGATAAGATTCATATTTTATATTTGTCCAATGTTTTTTCCGTGGTTGGAAGATGAAATAAGCTAACAGGATTATCAGTGAATGGTAGAGACTGAACTCTGTTATCTTCTATCATTCCTCAGCTTCTGTGGAGGGGGAAAATAAGCAGAAAAGACAAATAGCAAACTTGTAGGCATTTGACGGAAAGAATGGGATGGAAGGAGACAGACAGAGGGAAATATCAAACTGTCTTCCATCAAGTTTGAAACAGTACGAATTAATGTCTCTCTGGGATCTCAAGTGGGGGTAGTGGAGAGGGTAACGCACGTTTCTCCCCTCAAATTCCGGCGCAATTTCTGCCGCCAAAACTGCGACACGCTTTCCTAATGATGTGAGTGGTAAAAGCGCGCGGCCCTCATGCAAATGAGTTCGTCCGAGCGTGCGCAGTGCATCTCGCGTCCCATAATGGCCGCCCTCTCCATCACGCACGCACGATGATTAGTGGCGCCGCCGACGTCCGCTTTGATCATTTGCGCCGCAGCTCGGCATCCTTGAAAGGCGGAGCACCTGGTCTTTCGAGCCACTGACCGATCTGTCGAGTGCCCTCCACATCCTCGGCCTGTTCGCGATCTTATAAGGCGGCACGGCCTGGTCTTAATCCTTTCCCATCGCAGCATTACTTCTGCTCCGACGGTGTCGCTAGTGGTCATTGTTCACCCGATCTTAAATGAAGCGTTTTCACCCACAACTCACGAAGTGGGAAATAAAGTGGTTTGCAAGAGAGGCTTTCTGCACTTTGGCGAGGGAAAAAAAATCATCCACTGACTAAGTAGAAAACTTTCAAACTAGAAATTCTATACATGAAAAGATAGAGCAAAAAATATCCTAGAGGAGGACTTGCAACTTCAACTGCTTAAAACATTATCCCATTTACCACTTTAAAGTTCATTTAAAGGGCTTCAATGAAGAAACTAGTTTTTATCAACTTTTAATATACATTGTCCCTAAGTGCTAAGTTCTTTAAATTATAAAAATCTTTTAGGACTTAGTTACCGAATCTAACATTATCGATATAAAGATTTTTCTGGATTGTAAAAAAGAAGTTCTAAAAAAGTATCAGAAAAGTTAAATTTTCTTAATAATCAATTATTCATTTCCCTAAATACATCGTACTGCTACATTCTAAATCAAGTTATAAATGGATCTTACAAAGTTATATCAAATTTAATGGTTACTTATAAATAAAAAGTTCCCATTTTTTTGTCTCCCATTCTTCTGTGCAAAGGAATATTACCATAGGCCAAATAGAGAAAAGTTTCTTAGAAATTTCTTAGATGTGTGGAACGACATTGGAAATAAAAGAAACATTCCTATATTCTCCGGTTTTCGAACCCAAACTACTCGATCGTATATAGACACTCAGCTATAAATATATAGATAACTAATAAACCGAACATTGTATATAAGAAAGAAAATTTTAATAAAAATAGTAGACAAGGTCACGAAAACTAAAAGTTGAGAAAAGAATATTAAAAGAAAAAATGACTTCAACTAATTATCTCAAAATACCTTACAGTGTTTGTGGGTGTGAACGACTTCTTTTTATGACGGCTTAGAAATATGAATTCTAAAGTATATTTTGATTTAATTCCGTTTTACCAAAATCGTGATTTCCTCTCCCTACTCCTCATGATCTGATAATAGATTTCAAATAAATACTCAAATCTGAAATGAATGTTTATAATCAATTCAATACAAAGTTTTGAATTAGCCTGAGTAAATATTCTTCTGTTATTGTTTTTAGTTCACAATCAGATTTGTGCAATCAGTCTGTCTGTATGTCAGTCTATCTCTGATGGTTACTTAACAAATACTTAAGTTTAAAAACTAATATTTTCGTGATTGATTTAGACTCTTCATTGTAGCATCCTTATTGATTTTATTGCAAACTGACTCCTAACTGAATGTTATTAAATGTATCGGCTTCCCTGCTGGTGATAAGTTTGCAGAGCAAATGTAATTTTGATGAAGTTGTGGACTTTCACTGAGCTCTGGAATCGATCCTATCAACTGCAATAAGATCTAATAAATAAAATAAAAATATCTGTAATCAAAGAATGCGAACTAAAATAACCAAAAAATGAATATTAGCATATTTGAATTAAGTAGACTGTGGTATTAAATAAGATTATTTTTTCCTGTGTACGTTGTGTATACTATGTCTTCTACTAGTTTAATAATACATGAATGTATTTCGGGATAAAGTAGCTTCTTACAATCTGATATGAGCTATTGAATCCGATCGAGCTCGATCATCTAAATAAAAAAATCCTCACCGTTCCACAAAATCTTGTGGACCCATCTAAAACTAAAACCTGACATCCATGAATGGCAAGGAATATGTGATTTTTTTCCTTTCTTTTTTTAACTGAAAACTTTAACTTTTTTTTTAAAGTAAGAAAAGGAAGAATCAGAAAGAATTAGTTGCTGTTATTTGTTTTTCAGAATAAAAAAAAAATATAATGCACAGAATTAAAATTCTTTAAAATTAAAGATTTAAAATCATTAATGTAAGAGAATTGATTACAACTGAAAAAACATTAGGAACAGTATGAATAGAAATCCAGAAGAATGAAATAGAATTCAAAATCAAATAAAAAAATAAAATATAAAAAAAAAATAATTCTCTAATACATAAGAGATCTTAATATTAGATGTACAACAATATTAAATAAATAACTAAATAAATAAATAAATAAACATGGGTCCTTCTAGTGCTTTCGAGATATTCTGTGTCGCTTTATAGCATTTCGTCATAAAAATAAAACAGTTAATGAAGTGGATTTATTTGAGTTAAGAAAAACTAAGAACTAAAGTTAAAAAAACTACGAACTTAAAATGTCTACAAAAATGAAAGAAGTTAGATTTTCGCATTTACACTGTGTATTTTTTTTTAAAAAAAATAAGCCCTCTTCGAGCAGCTGTAGCGTGGTTAAAATTTCTTAGTCTTCTCACAATGGTTTGATGGTTCCATTTTTCCCGCCCAAGGTATCATAGTTCACACCCCTGTCACAGTCCCATGCACGTGCGCTCTGAAGGGAGTCAGGATACAAGGAGAGCCAGGTGGATGAATCACAGATGATGATAGAGCAGAAGAAGAAAGTTTACACCCACAAACGACTGTCAAACAAACCAAATAAAAAGTTCTAAAAAGAAATGTCAATCAAATGTTTTCATCCTAAAATAAATCAATAAGGAAAGTCCTAAGAAAGTTTTTTAATATTATTTTTATTTTATTATTATTGTAATAAAATAAAATCTCGTAGTTGTCATTTCATTTTCTTTCAGTACATAACTCAAAGCTGATAAATAAATAAATTCTGTTTCTGTGTATTTTATTTTGTTTTGATTTTTTTAAAACTTAGTTGATCATATCGTACTCTGAGGCGAAAATCAATGAGTATCTCTGGCTGAAGAGAGCTAGTTAGCTAGTAATAGCTGTTTAGAATACCATTTACTTTAACAAAAATAGCTTATAATGTGAATATATTCTTTTCCTTACCCTAATCGTTATCTTTTAATGCAGTTTTTTTTTTTTTTTTCAAATTTGCAGATAAAAAAAAATTAAAAATTCCTACTTACAGTATAATTAAAATTCCGAACAGAAGTTATATGTAATTCCCTTTGCTAAAGTAAGCTCCAGTATTAATGTAATATAGATCCACCGAGGAAGTCCCGTTACCATCCGGGACGGAACTGTCTGTACTTATTTTAACTATCTTTCTAACTGTGTTTTAAATTTTAGTCTAGTGTATTCGCTTTTTTATACTTAATTTATTAAATATAGCACACGTTAATATTAAGCTCGATACAGTCTGTTCTTCAAATATTTTTTACTCGCAGAAAAGAAAAGTTTTGGCATCAATTAGAACAGTTGGTGGTTCACGAAGAAGGGGGAGGGAATTTATAACACGTTGCTGCTGTTATTCTGTAATTTTTTTATTATTTCTTTTATTTGATTGTGATAGGATAGTAGTCTTTTTTGTTTTGGAGGTTGAAAGGTATTCGAGAGTCAAAAGACTTTAGGCACCACTGTATTACATCACTATATTTCAAAATTACTAAATAGTTCCTATTTAGATTCCAATAGTTGAAGAAAATCAGGATTAAATATCACTTGAATGAACCTCTTTCTTCTAAAATGGCTTAAAGGCGAATAAATGATTTATCAAATAATATATCGTAGTTTCTTCTGGAACATTTCTTAAGTTAAAAATCATGTTAGGTTTTCTTCTTTTTTAAGAAACAAAATTGGAAATCATCGTTAGGTTAAAACTGTATATGCAATTGAAAATGCTGTTTGTTTTTTAAAAGACTTTTGTTTATTTTTTGCCCTTAACATTATTAACTAAAATGTCCTGAACTGTTCAGTTACTTCTAATAGGAAAAAACTACTAACAAAAGAGCTTTTAGGAAGTTTGGAAGTTCCTACTTTGCTACAAGAATTTTAGAATTGGATTAATTTCCTTAGATTATGAAAAAACTTAATATAACTCTAATTACATTAGTTATTATCGTCGGAATCAATGTGGGAGCCATTGATATTAATTAGTTATTTTATTAATTATTCCTGAAACTCTTTAATTACGTGATTTACCTAACAATTCCAGATCGAAATTACCTTGTGTCTACATCTATCTATTTTGATCGTGAAAGTTTTGTCTTTGGTAGATGATATTTAATGATAGATTTAAACTCTTCAATTTATGCTTATGCCTATTATTTAGGACGTTTCAAAGTACACCCAAAAGTTTGAGAACCATCATTACGGTCGATGCTTCCCCTGCAGATGTTTGGAATTTTGGAAAACAAATGAAATGCTTTACAAATTACAAATTGATATTAA
>JAFIDM010012231.1:84460822-84488202 GCA_023159025.1 Thereuonema tuberculata
AAATAAATAAATAAATAAATAAATAAATAAATAAATAAATAAATAAAAATAAGATAAAATAAAATAAAATAAATAATTCCTCTCCTTTTTCCTTGTCGTTGTTTATTAGTTAATGAAGGGGTTGTTCACTATCGCCATCTATGTGCCGTCGAAAGAAACAGAAATTATTCACAAAGTTGATGAGATACACTTCGATCTTATATATGGTCGTAAATTAACGGTAAAAAAAAAAAAAAATAAGAAAAAAACCTGATTTTTAATTTCTGATTGTTTAATTTTGGGTTGGTTAATAAATTTTGCTGATTTCACTATACAATAAACAGCGATCAAGTGAAAATTCGTATGAGAATCTCTACGAACTGACAAACAAACCGTCAATAACAGACGATTTTAGCGCTTTTTTGAGATTTTTTAAGTGTTAACGCACCTAACAATTCCGTTCAGAATTTCATAATTGTGTTTTTCGTAAAGTACTGAAAAACACAAATCTATCTCATTTTTTTTTCTTCTGGGACATGAATTTATATTGTATGGATGACCTAAAACCCGATTTTCATTTAATAATGCTTGTAACGTTTTAAATTATAAAACTTAAGATTTTTTTTCTCATATATGATCAATGTTTGATTTGCCAATAAAGCTGGCGATGATTTAATCCAAATGACATAGTAGTGATCTCTTCTATGTTTGTGTCAGTCTTATTTTTCAATATTGGCATTCGATATTTCAATCGGACAATTGCTTATAATTGTTCATAATGTAATATTAAACATGATACAAAGTAAAAAGTTCATTAAATTTTGTAGTAAAATAAAGAAATTGTAGTAAAATCAATTAGGAATAACTTTCCATTAGAATTGCCAATTATTGGCTCATTGCATCAGGGGATACGTTAAAGTTGAAATTCTTACACAGTCTTTGTAAGGTACTTGTAAAGGGAGTGGATTCGATTCCCGGCTGAAATTGAGATTTTTCCACATTTATTAATTCTCTAGACGGTACTAGGATCCGAAATGATTTATCAGTTTAAAGGTGAACGAGCGTCGGAATGATCTGTAGATCTGAACTTAATGTCCCATTGGTTTAAATTACTTCCCAGCTCTGTTATGCTTGAGATGTATGTTGTTATATTATGTGGTGAGTGTGGGTGGCAGGGAAGCCGAGAACCGCGATCGTAGGTTTATTGTGCTATCCCACGGAAATAAGGACAGACGGAGAGAAAGACTGAGAAAGTACGGTGGGAGAAGTGCAGGGGAAATGGGAGAACCCCGAGAAAACCTGCCCAGCGCGGATCGTTCACCATCACGAAACCCACATGAGAACCGAACCTCGGTACTCAGCGGTGAGAGGCCAATGTGTTAGCTATAACGCCAACCGCGCGACTGCTTGAGATGTAAGTATGATGTATAATTCAAGCTTAAGATATAAATGCTGCTGCATTACTTTTCACAAATACTCTAAATAGCCTCTAGAATGGATAAGTATTTTTCCCCAGGTTTTGTAGTTCTCTGATCAGAATAACCATAGTTGTACCTATCCAGAATCGATTGACATTTCGGTCCTTCTTACATTAAGAGGAAAGTCAATAAATTCTTTTGTTCAAAGTATACAATAAAAGGATAGACACGAACTGAAAACCAGTTGGAGATCAAATTAGACTTCGCGAAAACTTCTTAACAAGCAATTTCCATTTCCTAAAGGAAAAAGATGAACAAATAAGGAAAAGAAATTCCTGTTATTCTTGGGAATAGAATCCATGGATTATAAATTGAAGTAACATAACAATAGTTACGATGGACACATTCTTTAACTAAAACTTTTAAAATATTCTTTCAAGCCCATGAGGCAATGGAATTAATGAGAAAGTAAATTTTCCAATGAAATACTTACATAACTTTTTGTATTTACTTTATTTCTTTGGTAATTGAATATTTATTTACTTGATTGTTAGAATAATTATTTTTTTACAGTTTTACGTGATAATTTCTCTTATTTGCAACTTTCTTTAGATAATAAAATTTAAAAAAAATCACTGATTAATATTCAACTTTAACATTTTATTTTACGATACATAAAACCATATAAAGTAGCTAATCACTTAAATGAAACACATTATTAAAAAAAAAAACTCAATTCAAAGCATTCGAAACTAGTCGAATTTTAATTGTAAATATGTGGATTTTTCATTTTCTTAATAAGGATCCAAAAGAAAAAATATGTAACAAAAAAGTTAAATTATTTCTTGTCCATTAAATCTACAAGTCAAAGTTATTGAAAAAAGATCACATGCAGACTAATTGCAAATTTGATGAGCCTCCTTTTCCTAGAAAAGCTATTACAAAACACAGAATTGTATTGGTCAAAAGATTAACCCCATCCTTGAATTTGGATTGGAAAAAAATTATATCTGTAATTGAAATTTGTCTCAACCTCAAGGCAGTGAGCAACGAAAGCAAAGCATCGAAGCGCCAATAAAGAAGGGAAAGAAGGCTGTGCTGATGAATCGAGTTGGAAAAGCAACCTTTATCAAGGGAGGAGATCCTACAATTCTAAGAGTTTTAGTGATTTTGACCATTTCTTTTGTAATCCTTTGTAGTTATTTTATGTATTAAAAATATTATTCTGAGAAGGAACCCCTGTAGGTTTCATCTGACTGACAAAAGGTCCATGGCACAAAAAAGTTTAAGAAGCCCTGATTTAGAACATGTTTTACACACTTAGACACTTACTAGAAGTTCAGTGGATTTCAATTAAATTGAAGGAAATAAATAATCAAATGTATGAGTTTACGAATTTTTTTTTTTCTTGGATTAAAGTTTTCAGAAGGAAGCATTGGATTACATTTCCTGATATCTAAAACTGTAAATAGACATTTTGTTTTCGTTCAGGCATGTCTCACTTTGAAAACAAACTAGAATGTAAGAAAGAAGTTAGGAAAATGCAACATTGGTCTGCATGTTGCCCTAGAGTAACGACATCCAAATGAAAAAAATGTTTTTGAAAGTGAAAGTTTTAACAGAAGTTGTTTGTGTTTTAATATTCTGTTGTCATCGAATGACATAAAGTGTGTCCAATTTAAGCAGAAGTTACTTCCAAAATATAAAAATGTTTTCATTAGATTGCAGAGCCGCGCTAAGGTGATATAAGGGTGAAGATATTTTCCTACTTCTTCCCCCTTCCAGTTCCAACAAATATTGTGAACTAAAAAATATATTGAGGGGAAAGTGTGGGTAAGTTAGTGCCTGAGTTCATTATAATTATTATCCTGTTTCCTGATTAGAAATGATCAAAAGAATGAAGCGATTTTATCCAAATGTAGATTTCATCGATGAGCTTTTTTTCTTAAAAAGGCTTAATACATCAAATGTGGATTTGCTCATTAAAATCCAATCAATAGGAATCTAGTTATTTCAGAAGGACGGATGAACGGACATATCGAATTAATAGATGCTTTTGTATTTTCTTTTAATTCTTTGAGAACGAATCTAATTATTCTTAAAGCAATTTATATTCTTTTTTTTCGAATTTAAAATACATAAAAGTAATTTAGTTTTCCTAATTACTAAATTTAGCAACAAAAAGACCTTCTCATCTGCTCAAAATTAAATTAAAAAATTTATTAAATTAAAAGGAAGTGTTTAAAAGCATGAAATTTTACATTTTGTTCTTAAATTTTTTTAAATTAATTTCGAAAATTTTAATTTTTAAAAGTTTCTGAAATCTTAAATAATTTTTAAAAATAATTCCATTGCATAACATATAATAATAATAATGCATCGAATTATGTACGAGTCGTACCAGAGTCGTGTTGGGGTAAACTTTACAGTTTGTAAACGACTAAATCAAGTTGTCGAACAATGATTACTATAATAACATTTTTATATCAGGAGGAAAAAAATACATTGATTTGCTTATATTATATTAGCGCCGGATTTTTTTTCTTAGTCCTTTGCTTAATCTACAATTAAATTAACTTTATATTAAATTAAATACACAATTAATATACATATATCAGAGCATTTACAGCTGAACAATAATTAAAGCATAATTTGCAACAAAATTATGAAAATATATTCAAATTATTTCATTTAGGAATTAAAATAAATTATAATATTAAAATTAATTTTTTTAATATAATAGAGGCATACCTCATTTTATTGCCCTTCGCAGATATTGCGGGTCGTTTTTTTTAACAAATTAAAGGTTTGTAGCAATCCTGCTTCGAGCAAGTCTATCGATGCCATTTTTCCAATAGTAAGCGCTCATTTCGTGTCTATGTCATTTTTTGACAATTCTCGGAATATTTTAAAACTTTTTAATTATTGGTATACTTGTTACGATGATCTGTGATGTTAGCAAATTTTGAGGTTAATAGTTTTTAGCAATGACGTATTTTTTAATTAAGGAATGTACATTATTTTTTTAGACATAATGCTATTGCACACTTAATACACTACAGTATATTGTAAACATAACTTTTATATGCACTAGACACAAAAAAAAGAAACTCGTGTGATTCTCTTTATTGTGATGGTTTGAAACCGAACCCGCAATATCTTCGAGATATATCTTTATCTAATAATTCTTAGAAAAATCAATGAGTAAAACCTGAAGACTACTCAAAACAAAATGTAATTAAAAAAAACAAATTAAACATCGTAATTAGACAAGATAATAATGACTCGTCTTCCTTCCCATTTCCCACCACATACTTTGTCTCTCGTGCACACTCAATAAAAAAAAAGACAATGATTAGTCTATATGTTAAATTAGAAAAAAAAAATCCTAAAAAGCAGAAATCGATTGTAGGAACATAGGAAATCTTAAGTATAAAGCATTTTTTTTTTCATTTCTTTAAATGCGGATAATTATTCTTGAGATGGTCTTCTGGAATAATTGCTACATGGTAAGGTCTCTTATACTCGTATATCAAAAATCACTGAATTTGAAATAATAGGAAAACTGGAAAGATCTAATCTTCATTATTATTATTATTATTATTATTATTATTATTATTATTATTATTATAATTATTATTATTGGATGTAGCTACTAATCAATTGGATTCCATTTGTAAAGAAAGAGTCTTTATTTTAAATATTTATCATTAATTATTAAATAAAACGTTATCCTTTCTCTTAAGTTTTTTTTTTTTCTTGTATGTCTTATAAATATAATTTTAAGATATTTCCATTTTTAATTACTTTTTCTAATGTGTTTTTGTTTAATTTAGTCTTTTCTTCTAAGCTTTTAAATAACCATTTTTTTATTTTTTTTTTTATTTATTTTGTATTTTCCTTTTTTTCTGTTTTTTACTTTTTATTTTTAGAGCATCATATTGATGTAAATTTTAGAAACTTACATAAAGTCGAGTATCGCATGAGAACTGGAATTTATTACTGTTATCAGAAGCAGAAATTCGTTTATAAATAGAATGATTTAAATAAATGTTTTCGGCGTTCACAATTTTCCGTAGCACAATTAAGGGGGAGGGGGGAAGAACGATCCGGGATCGTATTTGACAGAGCTGCAAAATAGACTTCTATTATTTTTTTGGTTGGAAGACAAAAATCTCAGATCTTGGAGCAGCATTTGGATCATGCGTCCCTGATGCCGAAAGCCTATCTATGTCTCTGCAAATCTTCCACCTACGCTCCCTCACAAATCTTTTGTCATCCCTTGTATCAGGTATCAAATTATAGCGTCAATAGTAACCAATAGATTTATTAAATTTAAATTTAAATTGTCTTTTATTTACCTAAACCTTTTAAAATTAATGAAATTAACATTTATTTTTAATTTTTTTTGCAAAAACAAATGTATGTCAAATATCTTGAATCTTCTGTAAAAGAATGAAAACAATCCCTCGCAATTCAAAGAAGCTCAAAGATAAAATCATGGGTCTAATATAAAAAAGCTTCCTTCAGTCTTTCTTCGACAAGGATTGAATTGAATTAATTCGCTTATAATTTTCAAATTCACATATCTACTTAATTTCTTTTTGAAATTCACCATTTGATGTAATTCAAAGAAGTTTAATTTTTTTCCAGTCTTTTTGAAAATGTAAAATTATTTTCCCATCTTCCTTACATACAAAATTTCATTTAAAAAAAGTATCTATTTTATCTACTTTCTCTTAATTGTATCATTTTGAACTGAAAACATTAGGCTCAGACATGATGTGATTATCATGTCTGTTATGTTTGTCTGAATTTAGATTTTTGTCTTCTCTTTGTGTATTTGTCTCTTAATAATTTTTGAGCCAGCCTTCAAAGATTAAAATTAAAGAAATGTTGACTAGATGAAATCGGTGAGTCCCTTTTTTGTATGTGACAATGCGTACGTCACTCTGTTCCAACTCACGATCAACCAAACACACAGGCCCGGGTGCTCAAAAATAAATGTTACAATAACAGTCCAACGACGAGATATACCAATGCAATAAACTCAAATAAAAAGCCTATTATTTAATTCGTTTAAAAAGTACAAGTTATACAAACGCTGTTATATCACACTATCGCGTTTTTTTTGTTTCTTTGTTGTTGTTGTTTTTTTTTGTTTTCTTTCAGAGCCGCAGCCTATATAAAAATAACCTTGTTCCTACTGTATCTAGATAACTCATGCTATAGATAAGAAGCTGAATTTCATTAAAAGATCAAGAGATCTTTGTCAAAAAGCACTTTCTCCAAAAATTTAAATAAACGAATGACCTCTCGTGTTTACCTAAAAGAAAAGATTTCAAATTTATGAAAAACAATTAAGTGTTGACTCAACTGATATAACGAAGAAAATATATTGTAAATGATGAAGTGTCATTGATAACAGTGCAAGTCATTCAACATTATATAATAATTTTACGACATTATTTATAAAATCATCACAAAGAAAGATATCATTTCAGTTTGAAAATTGCTTTTTTTTTTTGAAAGTTTTGAAGAAAATATAATAAACAGAAAACAAAAAACAGATAATCTGAATTATTTTAGGACCGATTATTGTTCAGATTATCAAACAAATCATAAAGATTCAATTCTATCCTTAAGGAAGAGGGTGAAAACTTACAAATTTCGTTTTAATTACTTTAGTGTCTTGTTTTAAATTTAATTTCAAAAATTAAATATAGGTTTTAACTGAAAAAACTCGAACGAGATTAAGAACGATTCGTTCGGATAATTGATTTTGGTATAATTGATCTTCCGGTTATCGACGCTTTACAAATGATTTTGATATTCTTTTGATATTCCGAGGGGAAAACAGCCTCGAAATTTGATCAAGAAATATTAAATATTCGATTAAAAAGAAATATTCTATTAAAAAAATATGACTTCAATTATTGCTAGATTTTTAAAATTAAAGCATACATTAATAAAACACTTATTAGAGACTATTTAAAAGTTAATTACTGTATAAGATTTAAAATTAATTTACGTCCTCATTTGCTCTCGAATTTTCCCTATTTCTCTGAATTTGCTGGTTTGATGCCCCTCTCCTATAATTTCAAGAGAGATTTCTTCAAATGTAAAAAAAAAAGTGAGAAACAATAGAAATCAATGAGTTGTAAGGGAAAAAAATGTGTTTAACGAGACTTCACGACCGAAATTATCGGAGCCATTTTTTTTTCTTTTTTTTTAGTGTTGTTGTGTCGACTTGTGTCTGCCATCGCCATAGTTTATCATTGTTCCTATCCAGTCAAGAGTAATTCGACAGCGTTCCTCCAGGGGGACAGGGCGACCTTTTGGAGCAGGCAAAGGTGCAAGGGGTTTGCAAGTCATCAATCCAATTTCGGGTTCCGAAATAAGCTGAGCTCCAACACCCGGGGGACGTATGAGGCCAAAGTGATTGCCGTCATCGCGGCTAACGAGGCCACCTTCCCCTTGCCCCAGGGACGCCGATAATTTTCACCTCCCACCCACTCCATTCTCTGCTTCCCTAGAATTAGCATGCAGATATAGTCACCATTACCCTCGGTTTACACGCAGTTCATAGTTCTGAAGTGTAAATACATTGAAAAGAAGAAAAAAAAAAAATACCTACCGCAAACACCAAATTTCACTCATCGTATGACCTCAGTTGTATTTCACAAAACAACTAAATAATAAAACAACTCGTTAGAAAAAAAAAAATCAGTTAAATTTTTTTCTTTGAATTCAGTGAATCATATTAAAGCTTTCTCAATTGGCTTATATATTAAAAAAATGCATAGATTTCAAAGGCTTAATAAATTCATTTGCGATGAAATTTATAACAAAATGCTGGTAAAAATTCAAATATAGAAAAGAAATTAGGAATTGAATTATTTTTTTTGTATTCGGAACTAACTTGAATACTAATGAATTCAACATTTAGAGTACTTTTGTTTAATAATAAAGAAAGTTCTTTTTTGAATTCGCTGTTTAACATTCCAAATTCAAATTTTACAGAAGCACTTAATTACGTTGGTTTTTTTTTTTAAATTCCCATCATTCATTTAAATCTTAAAAAAAAAATCCTAGCAGTTGTCTTTTGTTTAAACTTCACGTAACTGATAAAGTTTCAAAAGTAATTTCCTCAGTTTCTTGAATCACTTCTTACACAAGTTCTTAACACTATCACTGAATGGTTTGACTGCGAGACGCTGCAGGGAAGCCGATGTTCCAGGGGGTCAATTCGGTTCTCAGTAGGTCTTAGCCAAGTAGCCGCTCACTTGTTGAGTGTCTGCATTCGTATTGTCGTCTCCTGCATCAGGTCAGAAGTCGTAGTCAGTCTCCGAAAGGAGGCGGGAATCCGCTGGAGCCCCATCGGCAGCCGTTTCTTTCTCAAATGAAAATGATAAAAATGGCTGGAACTCGTTCTGCTGTCGCGCGTCGGCGTCTTTAAAAGGCAAAGCTTCAATCAGTTTTGTGACATTGACGTGAGTCATTTACACCCTGTGCTGATGAGAGGGGTGAGACTTTGGAATGGAGGATGTTAATCAATTCAAGTAAACACCATGAACAAGTTGCGTAATTTTCTCCCAAAAAAGCTGTTCGCAGCTTCCGCCTGCCTCTAAAAACTATATCTTCAGTTTTTGTGCAGCTATTGTCCTTTTTTTTTTTCTTTACCTCTCCCCCCTCCTATGAATTGTCTAATCCAAAATGACAGAATATTCGTCAGACAACTGAACCACCCTTTTTTCTCTCTGCCACGTGATCTCTCCCTTCAAAGTGTATTTTCTCATCGTAAAACGACGAACGAATTCCCACCCACTGATCACGTGATCTCACCTATTTTCCTCTCCCACCCTCCATTTTCTTTTTCTTTTTTTTCCATTCTTCGAACCAATTCCAACACATCAATCCTTCACGACACACTTAATTGAGAGAAATGGATTGAAAGAAAAAGAATAGGCTTAAAAACTCAGTACTACTACCTCCTACATCATCCCCTTTCTTCTTTTCTCCTCACATCATTCTTCTTGGAATTTTCTCTCAGGTGTCTTTTTGTTTATTTTTTTTGTATGTCTTTTCCCTTCCGTCATTTTCTTTTCTTTTCTTTAAGCCATTCATCATGTTCTGATTCGAAGTTTCACGTTGCCTCATTTATTCCTGTTCATCATTCTCACTAACTCTTTCCTATTTACTTAAGTTATTTTCGTTTTTAATTCGATTAAACAATAATATGGAAGAAAATAATCAATAAGCAGCAATATTTCTTATTCAAAACTTCCTATTATCATTGTTACTAACTTAAGTTATTTAAAAAATTATAAAATAATTATAAAAAATCTTGACGTTAAAGTAATTCATAAACAGTGCGAACAGTTCATTTCTCTGTTTTGTTTGATTCTAAATTAGTAACAGAAAGAGTTACTTTCTATTTAATTCTTTAAATAAACAAAACCAAATTTAAGAAGTTTCATTTGGCTATATAATAGAATTTTTAAATATTATAAAGCTAGGCAAATTATAATTTGCAAAGAACAATAATTGTGGATAAAAAAATAGTTCAAAAGTGAAGATAATTTTCTTAAATGGAATGCGAAAAACAAGTCTTTTATTTGCTTCGAGAGTAAATAAATTAAGTAGGAGACAAGAACTTTTTAAAAGAGCTTAACGTGTCGCAAAATAAATTAAATTAAATAAAACAAGAACTTCTTATTTGATTAAACTTAGATATTTACTAACATTATAAATTATTTTTAAGCATTATTTAAGTTAATGATTCATTAAAATAAATATCTAATCTTTTATTGTCAATCTATAAGTTACGATAGGCTTAGCTTTATAGACCTTTGTAGTATCTAGACAGAGTAAGTAAATAGAATCTTTCTTAGAGGTTAATGCTTTTTACTGACCACATTACCATGGCTAAAATATTCAATTTTAAAGCTATCAATTCTAATTAATTTAAAACAGAATTAAATATTTAATAATTATAAAATCACTAATGAAACATAATAACTTGTTGCATGTCGGATATCCACATACTAAAGAAAAACTTCTATTTCTAACAAAGTTCATCTTCTTTGTCTTTCTACATGTTAACATCACTCTGTAAATCATAGTGACTACTTTTCTTGTTGTGTTCATGATGGCGACGTTCAATGTTTTCATTCGAACTTGCTTGTCGCTCTTAATTCACGATAGTTCTATGTCATCTGTACATATCACTACTGTGATGATATTTATTGTTCTTGAATATAATATTAGATGAACATGTATGATATGGTCCAATCGACGATTCGTCTCGTCCAATCCATTTCACTATTCCCGATGCAATAAACTACAAGGCATCTTCGTTCCCCGTTTCATTGCAATAATCATCACATCAACTTGTTTTCCACGTGTATTACATACATGTTACATTACAACGCAAGTTTATTGTTTACATTAGACTGTTGTTAATGTCAACACTATTGTTGATACCAATAACAAAACATTGTTTTCACAGCATGAATTGATTATGAAAAAAAATATTTAACGCAATTTAAATTTTAAATATTTACCACAAATATTTCTCTAGCGTTCCTTGTAAAAATGTTTGGTGAAAACTAATCGTTTTTTGGTCAAATTTTGGTTTGGTCGGCAATTTTTAAGAAAAACTGCTAATATCAAGTTTGTAAATATAAAAGTCGCTGTTCGCAGTCCGATCTTCAGAACTCTTGGAAGTTCTGGAGGTTAGGAATTAAGCAATTCGGAGACTACCCAATTTCCAGGATATCAGTCCATAGAGATTTTTATAATAGTAGATGACAATAACGGCAAACAATAACGGCAAAAGTTAGTATTGAGGTTCTAGAAAATTACTATACTATCATTTCCGTTCCTAATAGTTACAGTGACGTAAGCTTCGAAACAGATATTCTTTTTATTTACTTTAATTTATATTTTACGAAATCTGAAACGATATTCATAAATGCACAGCCAAGCAGTCACAGTCTGCATTGAGATTGATACTCCTGTATCTAGGTTCGAACCCGCGCATGGACTTGGATGTTTCTTTTTCTCTTCGATCTATTCTGGTGCGTTGCTTTCCTTTGAATGTTTGTTCTTGGTTTCATACCTTGTTCTTGCCATTCTTGAGCAATTTAAAACTACACACTGAAATCTTATATGAACAAACAAATATTCATTAAGAAAATATTATTACCTCAAAAGGCTTTTTCAAACCTAGTAATGTAGAACAACAAGAAACTATCTATTAATATAAAACTTTCTTTTTTCTTTCCGGTTCTTTTTCTTACCCGAAGTCCACTTCTTTGTTTTCGTGGCATAAGTTGATTAGATTAGATTTTGAAATTACAGGTTAATCCATCGATTTGCATGTGTAAGGAATGCTCTAAAAAGTAATAAAGAGAAGAAACACAGAAAGAAGAAAGGGAAACAACAAAGCCAGTTCAGAGCTGAATCTGCGTCGACCAACTCAGCACTCGAGCGCATTCGTGGATGATTCGCTGATTTTATCAGAATTTCGTAATGCTAAAATTAAACGTTTTTAAAATTCTCAATTAACTGCAGTAAATGGAAATTGTTATTGAATTACTTTATACCATCAATGTAGTATTTATCTGTGAGTGCCTCCTTCAATCCATCTCTGCTATTTAAACCCTCTTCCGTTTTCGTTCTATTGATTTAATTAGCTTTCCTCCAGTTTGTTTCCTTTCTTGGTCATTACTTTATGTTTATTTCGCCCATTAGCTCAAATCCTGAGCGCCTTCCTTCCATTTCTTGTGCGGATGTTGCCGCCAATTAAAGGGCGTCCAACTGAAAAAGCGCTTCTTCCAATTCGCCCTGGGAACCGGAAGTAGAGCACGGCCCACAATAACTTTCCGACAGAGAACTTCCAGTTCTTGGTAAGGAAACAAAAGAAGTCAATAAAAGCCCGTTCGCCCTTAAGGATACAGGAAACCGAATATTTGGTCGGAGACCACAGGAACCCCGGACATTAGAAGCAAGAGTCTCTCCTTCCCTCCTAATGTCCAACCCATCTAACCCCAGCCACTCATCCGCTAGTGGAAATTGAAAGGGTTGCAAATAAATGGAATATTCCTTCAGTAAATATGCCATTTGCAATTTATTTCATTCAAATTCATGCCTTAATTCAAAATAGACTTAATAAACAAACAAATCAAATATGATTTTTGATTTATAACAAATAAATCAAATAAAGCTTTTTATTTATCCTGTTGCTCACTAACTGAACATTTTTTTTATTACTTCCAAAGAAGCAAACACATATAAAGATAAACAAAAATTTAAGATATTAGATTTTTAGTTAGATGTTTTAGTTATCCAATGAAACCAATGAAAAACAACAATAAAATTAACAGTTTTAGGTTTTCATTTTAAACAAATTAATTACTAGATTTCTGTCTTTTTTTTCTGCTTTCAGCAATATTTCCTCTCATTTGAAAATTGAAGCACTTTTTCCAAATGCAAGATTCTGTGTTGATATTTCAGCCAAAAAAAATCCTTAATTGCTTATTAGTGTTCCTTGGCCACGGATTTTGTATCTCGATGGTGATTGCGCATGACTATGTTGGAGGAGCTGGATTCGATCCCCAACAGACATAGGAAATTGCTCTCTTGATTGTTCCTCCTCCATGTTCCAGGGTTCGCCCAACTTTCTCTCAAATGGGACAGGTTCTTTATTGGGTCAAAATTCTTTGGAGCCTCATGACCTCTTCTTTAACTTTTTAACCAATTTATTAACTACTATTGCTTTTGAAAATTTAGTATTAGAAGTTCTCCTAGTTAAATTATTATGCATTATTATTATCCATTATTATTATTTTTATTATTATTATTATTATTATTATTATTATGTTTGTATGTTTCAAACCTTGGGTTTCCCCAGCAAAAACAATATGGCGGGTCAAGGACCAAAGCACATATTGCCAAGTGTAAAGACGTGTGCAAGAATGATTAGGGATGTGTGGTTGTGTCCATAAATTTCCTAACTATGCGTGTTGTGTTGAGTACTGCAGCCTTCTGCAGTTGTGCATAAGTGTTTTTGTGAAGTCCTAGTGTGCTGAGACTGTGGTGCAAAGTGTGAGGTACCAGACCTGTGGCGGACAAGACGATGGGTACAACACGTACTCGTCCTGCCTCCACTGCTTCTGGAGCTCGTATGCTAGATCGGTGTATTTACTGATCTTGTCTGCGTTATTATTATTATTATTGCAATAAGAAAAAAAATTAATATTGGAGTTCCTCAGGGATCTAACGTGGATCCTTTATTATCATTTTATTATAAAAAAAAATTGTCTCTTATTTATGTATGCAGATGATATAATTTTAATAAATAATGATAAAACGTACATAGAGCTGCCACAAAAATACAAGAAGATTTCAATGAAATACAAAATTGGATGCATGGTAATGAGCTATATAAATGGTAATGAGCTCTATTTAAATCAAAATAAAACAAAATATTATTAATTCATCTGAAAAAACAAAATCCAGAATTTCTTCCTAACATTATAATTCATAATCATTTATGTTTACAAAACAAATTTAAAAAATGTACAAATTGTAATAGCATTTAAAGAGTAAATAATATTAAATATTTAGGAATAATATTAAATGACGCGTTTACATGGGATATACAAATTAAAAGTTTACAACAAAAATCAGTTTCTTATATTTTTCATCCTATAAAAAATATTATACCAATAAATTATAAAATAATGATTTACTTTTCATTTTTTGATTTTTTTTAAATTATGCAGATTCTATTTGGGCAAATACAAATAATGGAAAACTTAAAAGCATAAAACAAACAAAAAAAATCTTAAAATTAGTAATATATTCTAAAATACTACAAATAATAATAATGTAACAATAATATAACTTAGTACATACGTAATAAAATACTTACTTCGGAACAAAAACTCTTTTATAACTTAATAATTAAGAATTATTATCAAGTAATTAACATGAAAAATACAATTTCGAATAACAATTATAATCTTAGAGATGTAAATAACTTTAAATTGGGATATCCAAAAATTTATAATAATTATGGAGAATGTCACCCAACTATGCTACAGGATTTGATAAATAAAATAAATCTAAAAATTTTGCTAAATTTTCTAAAATTTCAAAATTAAAAAAAAAATCATTAGAAATTAGTTAATAATAAATTTAGATCCATTGGTTGACTAGAATTAAAATTCTAGAAAAAAAAAAAATTTCCTCACTTAGGATAATGATAATTTTTGACTTTGTGATATTTATATAATGTATATGATTTATTACGTATTATTTAAATGTTATTTTTGTATTTTAATTCCTAGCACCTGTTGATGGAATTTATTTGTAATCCTAACAGGGCTATGTTTTGTAAAAATATATTAAAAAAAAAAAATATTGGGAATCCCTCATGACTTTCTTTTCTTCAATTCATAAGAAACGCTTATCATTTAGTTTATATATATAATTCGTCTTTTCATTGTATGTATATTTATATCAATGTAGGCTGTATTTACTTAATTAAAGAATTTCATGACACTTTATAAGAAAGTTATTTGAAGTTCTTTTAGTTCCTTCAAATATCCTAAATTATAGTAACATCTCTGTGGCAAACCTAATCTGATAATATAAAAATCATTGCTAAAGACTAGGTCTACTGCTATTGTTATTTCTACCAAGCTTAATAAAGCAAAGAAAGGTGGGAAAGCTTTTTCTCAAAATTATTAAAATTAAGTATTTTATTTAAGTATTTATTATATACTTGGTACTTTTGTGATTACAGAATTAAAAAAAAAAAAAAAAACACTTTCAGGATTAAAAAAAAAAATACTGGTTTACTTCAAAAACAAATTCTATTGTAAACTTGTAAATTAGATTATAAATTACAAACAGGATACAATACTTTTTTTTTTTTAACTTTTAGTTCTCTTTTCAGCATTAAGTCGCTATTTCTAACTATATCGTTCGGGAATTGCGAAAGTAGCTTTAATTAACTATGTAGAACTTATGTTTTCTTTGCAGGAAACTTCATGAAAAAAAAAATCACATGTTTTTAATTATTCCTACATTTATTTAAAAAACGAAAATTATATTTACCATATTGTTAGAGAGCGAATAATGGTTTAGCGATCTATGAAATGAACTACAGTAGCACCTCGATTATCCGACACTGTTTCACCGGACCCTCGTTTAACCGACGTCGGTTTCCTTAATTTGTTTTTGGTAAAGAAACAATTTCTTTCCCTCCATCCCCCTTGTGCTCTGTCTTATGTGGAATTTTCGAGTTACCGACGGAGGTCCGGTTCCGACAACTGCGGTTAATCGAGGTTCTACTGTAATACATATACTTCCATTATACATCCTCTTGCATTTGAGGACCCCATTTGTACATCACTAAAAAAAAAAAAACTATTATACCGATCCGAGAAAAAAGATACAGAAAATACAAACTTCTTCAAAATCAAGCCATTTCAAAATCAACTTTAGATTTATTTTTTTTTCCCTAAACATCGATTTCAGATTTACTAAAAATTAACTTGAAATAAATCCGATAATTAAATATTACAATACAATTAATATAGTGTTATTATCTTAACATCAAAAGAGATAACGTGAGCTTTATTTTAATAAATTATTTACTTAATTTGTAAGGAAATTAAAAAAAAAGTCTATTACGAGGAGTCAGTTTATAATAATAATCAATAAACGGTGGCAAAGGGCAGAATTTCATTTCCTGTCCTTATTTTTATGTGAATCCTATTAAAATTGCTTTCAAATGAGGCCAAAAAAAGCAGCGAGGGTTTTTCTCACGGAACTTCATTCCGGTCCAACCAATTTAACTTAGTTACTCTGCCCCGGACAACCTAATGGAGCAAAAGTGATGCCTTGAGAAGTTGAAAAAGCAGAAAATTGATTTAGAAAAAATGAAACCTATTTAGAAATAAGCTGAATAGGGAAAGAGAAAAAGTACTTTAATTTCTCGTAGGACTTAGAAATAACATGAGAGAAATATAAATTGGGTTCGAAATAATTAAGAAATGCTTAAAAAATTTTATTGTCTGTTTTTTTTTGGTTGGGATCTACTTATTTAATTTTCTAAATCCAATTTCTAAATGCAAAGAATAATAAAACATGAACCTAAGCATATAATCTGTTTAATTACCTGAATTCTTTTTTTATTATTATTATTCCTATTATTGTTAAATGGCGGATAAATACTGTCTTGTCGCTCACAGTAAATCTGTTTGATCCAGTAATAAATGTAAGAAATTTAAAAATTTATTTTTGTTATTACTGTAGCTTATTTGTCTATTAGAAATAATACGGGGATAATAATGGAACGGTTTGTTTGTTTTTTTATCCAATATCAACATCAACATCACGGCATTGAACAAAGAACTGCGGTTTTAACTTTTTCAGCTTTCATTAACGATGGGAAAATAATGTTAATCTAGAAACTAGTATTTGAATTAAATTATTTATTTAAAGCTTAGTTCCTTAGGGCTGTTTCAAAAATTCAAACCTTAGAGAAAATTTAAAATCACATCATACTGCCAATAGTATTTGACTCTCACTCTAGAGTGGCACCACCGTCGAACATTCCTAAATCACATTGGGATTAAAATAGTTAGCCGTAAGGGTTCATATGAATCTGCCAGATACGCGTCATCACATCGTCAATATTCGTCTGTTTTAGAAGCACTAAATAAATAAATAAATAAACAAGCTTACCTGTGTTTGCTGAGATAAGAATGAAGTTAGAATCATACAGGCAATGACGATCGGACGAAATGTCAAAATGTCATCTCAAGACCCCAAGATCTTATTTTCCACCGAAAGAAAAAGGAGGGATCGCAACTTCTAACCAAAACTAAAAAAAAAAAAAAAAATAGATCAGGACTCCATTTTATAATACAATAAATCTGTTTCATTTGGGTCCATCATTAGGTCAGATTCCATTTTGGACCTAATTGTGTTTTTTCGGTGCCGCAACGAATGGAATCCAAATACGACGATCGTTCCTATTAGCCTCTGTATCGAGACCACGCTGTTTACTGGTGACTGCTCCTAGCTGATGATCGCCAAAGAGCGTGAAACAGATGTCTTAGGATGTCACTCAGTAAACACTTGGTCTCACCCATTGATGTTTATTAATTTCAATTTCAATTTATTAAAATAACCTTTTTCGGGTAGGACTGGGGAAGGCAGCCATAATAAAATAAAATAATAGTCTACGAATAGATAAAATACCCTTCACTGGAGATTCGATTACAATATATTTTAACAACGGATGATTGATGTTAACATGTTAAATACTTTGAGTACTTCAATAATCCAATAACATTGAATTGAGGTTGGATGACCGGACGGAAGGAGAATCAAATGTAATCAGCTTTATTTATTTTTAAAAGTGGCTTAAACAAAATCAAAGTTAAACATTCACTGAAGTAATTACTTCTTTGTTCTATCTTTTATTGACTCAAGTATATTTTGTTACTTTTTTAGTGTATCTCTGTTGTTACTATTTTTGTTATTGTTATTGTTATTGTTCACGTGATAACTCCTGCTCATTAAGCTCTTCTTTAGAGGTATATTCATCTTTCCTAAGTGGCTATTCTTCAAACGGACTCCCTCTCTTTCTGCTTTGGGTCCATCATTAGACCAGATTCCATTTTGGACCTAATTACGTTTTTTCGGTGCCGCAACGAGTGGAATCCAAATACAAACTGCACAGAAGAAGTGATGTTGCCGTTGAGGGACCATGCACGTAACCTAGCAACGGCGACACATTTTTCTCGCCTCGTTAGCAACTCGAGTCTTTTTTTTTATTTATTCTTTGTCGCGTTTTGCGTGTCTTTGGAGACCCGAGGACAGCTTGGCAATAATGTCAAAGGTTCCACGAACAAAATAAAAAAATACCTCCGAAGAGGTGTCGGTTGTCGGGAGTCGGGCATCGTGACGTTCTCCTTTCCAATTGAACTTGTTGTGAAGTCAGTCCGGCAAAAGCAAAATAAGTGTCCCCGACGCCCAACAAGCAACGAGTAATGCACTGATCGGCTAATCATAGCTCTACATCAGGTGGGAAGGAGGTTTTGAATGAAAAACAACCTTCCTCTGCTTCATGGAAAAAACGAGAAAAAGATAGATAAGGGAAAGAATTTATTCGCCATGAAAAACATATTTGTTTTATTGCTAATTCTTACTTAAAAAAAAGAGAAGATTAAAATGTGCGTAATTTTAAGCTTTAATCTGAAGCTAAAATACGTAAATTATTTGAATTGAATTAAATTAAATTCAACTCCAAACTTTTTTAAATAAAAAATTGAAATTTGGATTAAAAAAATTAGAAAACTATAAATAAAAAATATAAATAAAAAATATAAATAAAAAATTAATTCATAGTCTTACTTTCTAAGACTAAAACTAAAAGCTTTTCACTAACTAGTTAGGTTTTCAGCTGGTTCGGTTCTCATGTGGGTTTCGTGATGGTGGACGACCCGCGCTGGGCAGGTTTTCCTGGGGTTCTCCCTTTCCCTGCATTTCTCCCATCATTCTTTCTCAGTCTTTCTCTCCGCCAGAACTTTTTCCCTCAGAGCTTTTTGTAATTGTTAGGAGGTTAAATCTAAAAATACTAATTATCTCGGGTTCTCCCGTTTCCCCTGCATTTCTCCCACCATTCTTTCTCAGTCTTTCCCTCCGTCTGTCCTTATTTCCGTGAGATAGCACAATAGATCAATGGTCGCGGAGCTCGGCTTCCCTGCCACCCACACTCACCACACTTAAACATAAAACGTAAGTTTTCAGCTACAAATTATCTCGGTAGAGATAATTAGTATTTTTATATATAATCTCCTAACAATTACAAAAAGTTCTGAAGAAGTCAAAATGACTTGAAACCAGCATCAAAATTATATATTAGTTATAGTATTCGGCAAACAAACAGTAAAGAAACATTCCACAACCCCATCCCCCGCGATAACAGGGAGCGTCTGAACGTTGTTGTCTATTTGAATATAAATTATATAGTAACTAGTATTACAAGATTTCGTATGGTCTAGGTCGAAAAGATGGACCCAGCCTTGCAAATGTGAAGGTTTCAGCTTACGCTTCGGATCCCCCCCCTCCCCAAGTGACAACGTGATTCTTGGCATCATCCAAAAATTCAACGGACAGATAGTGTGCTGGCACAGCGTAAAGGGTGCACGGGACGGCCATGAGCCATAACAACGAACGAGAATCACGGCCATCTCTTGAAACAAGTTCTTACCTGTTATATAGCTCTGGCGTGCAGGCAGTTCCTTCATGAAACTTTCATGGCAGAAAATTTGCAGGAGCGGTATGAACTGTGTGACTGCCATAACGGCGAACTTTTAGAACATCTTTTAGTACGCATCTTGGATGAATAGCGCTAAGTTAGGATACTCCTGTAGTATGTAGTTGATAATTAATTATATTTACTGTTCTCAGTCCTGGTTTGTCTTTCACCACTGCTTGTTTTGCCCAATACTGTATTAGGAAAAGACTGTCTAAAAAGCCTTAAGCAAAAAAAAAAATAATCAAAAGTTATTCTTAAAGTTTCAAATTCGACATTGTATTGCCTTTGATTTAATTTCTATGTCAATGAATCTCAATCTGTTCTCATATCTGAATATCTAGATTCTAGGATAATCCATTCTTATTAACTGTATCCCCACATTCTGCGAATATTAATAATAAGATAATTGTTAGGTTAATTATTAATTAAGAATGCTTCACACAAATATCTTTGTGTGAATGATATTTAATATCAAAGTTGATTGTAATACATTTATTTTTTTAAGTTACAAGTTTGTTAAAGTTAAAATTAAAAATTCGTGAAGAAATGACAATGCAATGTCACAGCAGTTGATGTGAGCAGTAGAAACATATGAGATGCTGCTTCCACAATTTATCTCTTGGGTGACAAGAAAAGAAAGATCAAAAATGGTGGATGTGATGTTTTCCAAAGGAAAAAGACATTTATTTTTATAGAAGGAAACTTACAGTAACGTGGAAATTATTAATAAAAATGGAACGGAAAATAAAGAATAGCTCTAACCAGAGAAAATTGAATCTATAATAATGAATTCTGGAAGTGTGGAAAATATTGAGATTTAAGCAAGGTAGAGAGAAATTACTCATTAAGATTAGGAAGTCATGTCAAGAATATTGTAAGGAAATTCTATTAATAACTGTTATGAACAATTATATCACGAAAGCTGCTGTGACAAGATATATTAAAGATGAAGTGTTTTATACGAAGATTTAAATATTTATAGACGTCATAATTTCATAACGATTCCCACTAAATTTAATTCAAAATAAAGAAGATATTATTTTTAAATAACAAATGGATAATTTGCCAATCAGTTATTTTAATAATTTCAAAGTTTATTAGAACCATTCTGCGAATTAAGATACATGGTGTCTGATGAAAGCCGCAAGAGTGTTTTTAATATTTTAATTTTTATCCTTCCTTCCTTTCATCAAATTTGGCCAACTAGGGACCACGGAACTAGCCCAACCAGACAACGTCAGAGCGAAGCTAGTGAAAGTCAAGAAGGGGGGCGAGATTCACATCCCGTCCAGAATAATCCCGAGATAGTTAGTCCAGGGAGAAACGAACGAAACACAGAAGAAGAAAGAAACAGCCATGCCAATGCCGGGATTCGAACCCAGGTTCCGACACACCGGCTACACGGCAGACCGCCTCTAGACCGTTCGGCCATGCCGGAACGGCTTTAATGTTTTTAATGTTTTAATTTTTTTTTCAAGTCGAAGTCTGTTTCAGTTTCTCTTTGTTAATATAAGATATATCTTGATAATTATTATTGTAGTTACTCAAATTGGTGGTAATCTTACACAAATTATATCTTTAAAACTGCTTTTTTTCTCTTTCAATTATCTCTTTCTCTGTTATTTTCTGTCGTTCTCAGTCACTCTTCCATTGGATATTTTTTCCAAAGCACTTAAAGGCTTGAATTTTTTTTACAGATATTGAAAAATGTAGATGTTTCCCTAAATTTTGTAGTTGAATTGTTCATTGAATTTATTCTTCTCCAAAGTTCTACAAAAGGTAAATTACGTATTTTGTACTTACATACACTACATACATCTGCACATTATCTGTCCAACATTTCTTTCCGGCATATTCAATCTTAGGCGCCGACTCTAGAGGGTCCAAGCATTTTGACCCCTTCCCCAATAATTTTGTTTGGAGGACGGGACTTTTCTATATCAAACAATTATAATAAAGATCTTTTTTTTTTACGATAATTATTTGCCTACGAAATCCCTTATTCTTTTAAAATGTACTGTACTCGTAACTTCAAAACGTACAGAAACAAACTAAGCAACAGGTTAGGGCCTCTCCCTGTAAATAACAAAAGTCAGATCTAGAATATTCGACGACTCTTCTTGAATCAAGGTTAAGAACTACTATTCAATAAACTTAATGCAATATCTCTGGATTCCATGCAGGACAGCTTTGCTGTTCAGAAAAAAACAAATCTCTTTTCTTTTATTAAAAAGAGACCCTCACTCAAACAGAGAATGCGAATCTCAAATGGGAATTGTTATATAACATTCTGTAAAGTTTTCTTGGTCTTAACTTTTGTAGTTTGAAATATCAGGAAACAGTGAACAAAGATAAACTTTCTAAAATCGTATTAAAAAAATCCTGATTGATCATTGTTCCATTATCATATAAGGAAGTTTCAGAAAACTTTTCAGGTCTGAAATTACATTGTAATATTCGTTCCAAAGAGATTTTTTTTTTCGTGAGAGAATTTCAACCTTAATTTATACTTTCCTTTATAAGTTTATACTTTTACATATATTACAGATATAAATGCTACAAATTACGAAACTAAATATTCCATATTTCGTGGAGTTTTTAAACTTTCAAAGACACTAAGCCAAGTTTTCAAAATTAAAAAAAAATGACAATTTTTATACAGAATGATTTTGCTAAAATAAAAAAGTGAAAAAATTAATACGTAAATTCTTAATGATTACTGTACTTAGAAAATCCAGTAATTCCTTTAGATAATGGTCAAATTCTATTTTTTTTCCTTACTTTTTTCAATGTTTATTAAGCTACGCTTTTTTTATAATTTTAAAATATTGATTGTTCTCGTTAAAATTATGATATTCGTACAATATCTAAGGAATATTTCCAAACGTTTTTGACTGTTACATTATCAAAAATTTAAATTTTGCAAAATAATGAATTTAAAACAAAAGGCGAAGCTAATAATATATTCATCTAATCATAACAATGTACTCATCTATTTCATTAGTGGTCCTACATCTTCTGTTAACACTTAAACGCACTTTATTTCATAAAGAATTATCTTTCATTAAATAAATAAATATAAAATATTAATTTAAAATATTGTTCAAAAGCCCTCTCAAGTAATTCAATAATTTCCAAGTTAAATTCACTAGCTTTCTAATTCCCTAATTAAAGTCAGTTTTTAAAAAAGCCTTTTTTTTTATTATTTTTCTTTATTTTTTTTGTCATTGTTTTCTGCTGAAATAAATTTTCCTTCTTTTTCTCGCTAAGTTCACAGTAAGTTCATTTAGAGCCATCTAGTGGCAAACGCGGAAAAGAAACTGCAGGAAATTTCAGGAAGCCTGATATCGAATGCATGTCATTTTAATTTGATATTAACATGATATTTGTAAATTTGAAATGATGAAGATTAACTGAATTCATGATTACATAAAATTTTCTAAAGCAAAGATATTTTTTTTTTTCTTTTTTAAGATTTTAAGATGTTATTTATTTCTTCTACTAATGTTATGACTGACAAAAATCACTCAAGTCTCATCATTAGAAATTAAATTATTAATTTAATAATGAAATATCATTAAAATCACTGAAATTAATTTTACAAAATTTAAATTATTCATTAGATATGAATAATTTCTTAAAAATAAAATCATATTTCTTAAAAAACAAAAAGGACTTAATCTTTGTCAATTTGTGTCGTAAGTAAAGTAATTTTGATATATCTGCTAGTTTTCTAAAAATTGTCTCGATAAATTTACTTAAAAATAAGAATTCATTTATATCTAATTTAATTTGCCATTTTGTTTGTAAGCTAAGTTCTAATTTGAAAAAATAATTAAAACAAATAATAATAAATTTCAGAATTCTAATACACGAAGATGAGATAAGAGACATAAGACGTTATGCTTTAGAATTACGGTATCTAAAACATTGTAATATATTAAAAGAAATTTAAAATATAGTTTCCAACTTTAATTTCATTTAAAAAATCTTAAAAGAATAAAAGAATAACAATTAAAGTAATTGTTGGTTTTTTTTTTAATTTTTTGTTACTTTTTTTTCCATTACTATATTTTTTTATTGGGTAAAGAAGAAATGGATTCTTGGCATTAATTGATTCGAATTTAACCAGTTCAGATTTATTCCTCTCTTACGATTAATAACTCTTTAACAAACTTTCTAAAATTTTAGCCAAAATGATATTGTTTCATCTTATGAATAAAAAGTATTAGTTTAAGAATTTAAAAATTTGATCTTTGCTTAAAGTGTAATAAAAAGTTCGGCTTTAATATTGTCAAGATATTAGTGAATTACTTCTACTCCAAAAATAAAGAAAAAAAAAATCATTTATCGATGGAGGAATGACAAAAACAATAAAGTATTAATTTTACTTTTACAATTCATAGAGTGTTCCTTTAAAAATGCAAAAATCTTAAATGGAATCATTTCTTTGGGTCTATCTTGCGATCATTGGAAGTTTAAACTACAGATCAGTAGAACGTTAGTTAAGCAGCTTTTCAGTAACTACAGAATGTGTTCTAACAATTGCTAGCAAAAATATTGATGGATTTTACTTATTACTTATAACATTGATTATTATTATTACTATTATTATTATTATTATTATTATTATTATTATTATTATTATTATTATTATTATTATAACTTAACTTATTACCATGATTTACAAATGAAAATTAATTTTCTATTTTTCTTTTATTAACTACTACTTTCTTATTAAAAAGTAGCTGATTATCTTTAAGTTGATTCTCTTTCTTCAAGTCCAAAACAGTAGCGAAGGCAAGAAAAAGAAGAAAAAAAGAAAATGTCAGTCTTCACTTTCAGAGATCACTTCCAATGGGACAAAAAAAAAAAAGAGGAACGAAACGAAGAAAGAGGGCGCGAGAGAAGAGACGGAGAGGAGGGAAGGGGGATAGAAAACCCTTCAACTCGGTTAGATAGAGAATGGGGGTGAGGAGGGGTTTGGGAGGGATTTGGCGCCTTCCAGTCTCTTCTGGAACATTTTCGTCCGGTATGCGATGGGATTTCTCTCTTCCCTGTTTTCATCATATAAAAGCGGACGATCATTCTTTTTTCTCTTTCTACCTCTCACTTCCGTTGATGTGAGTGTAATTCTACTTCGGTGTTCATTGGGACGACAAGGCTTAGCAGAGGACGTGTTCGGGGCACGTCTTAGTGCATAGGGAGGGATAGGTGCTTTCGCTCTGACGTCGACTTTACAAGGCATCAAATCGGGCGGACGACCTCAGACAAGTCGTTTTTCCTTGGAGATAATTCGAGCATGGCGGCCGCACGAGAATTCGGCCCCGGTGATTGGTGAGGGAGGCCGGCGCAGCACTCGGCTCTTACGGCATCGTCGGCTCTTATCCATCACCGGGGATTAGCGAGGAGGAGGAGAGGAAGGGGATAACACACACATACACCTGCGTTTTTTGTAGGGTGCCTCATTCACAATCCGAGAGCATTTCCGAATTCATTAAGAACAGGCCCAAAGTAGATAAGATATATCTAAAACCCTCTCGTTCTGATTTCACAGGTTTCCTTCTATTTTTTTTTTCTTCTTCTCTTTCTGTCCCACTTTTAGGACTGGAGAACTTATGTATTAACTGTCAGCTTAAGTTAAAGCTACCGGTATTAAAAATAATTTGAAACATTAAAAGAATAAAAAAAAAAAAAGGAAGTGTTTTATAGTTACATCGATCAAAGAAAAAATTAAAAGAGGTAGTTTTAATAACATTGACATCTTTTTAGATAAAACAAAGAAAATTTACGTAATTTGGACAGAGGCTGTACTCAAATCCTTTTCTCAATGTTGGTAATGATTTTAATCTACACTATATTTTTGAAAACATCAATTTTTTTCAGGCTTAAGAAAATGTAATAAAATTCTCTTCACATATATCAATTTAATTTAAATTTAAATTGGAGAATAGAAGTGGAAAAAGTTACATGTTCATGAAATCTATATCTTCGGCGGTTTTCATGTGAGTTATATGGTGGACATTCCGCATTGGGCAGATTTTCACGGGATTCTCCCATTTCTCCTGCACTATTTCCATCAGTCTTTCTTTATCATTCCCACCGTCTATCTTTCTTTCCGTGGGGATAGCACAATAGACCTAAGGTCGCGGTATTCGGCTTCTTCGGCTTCCCTGCCACAGACATTCATCAGACATAAAATAACATATCTTCGGGCCCCATAAGCCAATGGCGGTTAAATTATGAGAAATACCAACATACTAGTATCTCCATGTTCAATTCACGTCCAAAACAAGCAAACCGTAACATTTCAAGCTTTTGGAGTAGAATCACTCACGTGTGACACTCTTTTACCTTTTAACTGCGAAGTTACAAGAAGAGTGAAAGTAGGGAAATCATGTAGCCTATTCTTCTAGCAATAGACATCCAAGTCTGAATGATTTTAAGGTTTTGACCGGAATTTAAGATGGGGCAAAATGTAGGATTTTATTTTGGGGAAGGGGATCAAGTTAGAGAATTCACTATTCAAAAAAACAAAACTCCTTTCAACTTGCTATCGAACCAAAAAAAAAGCGGAAATAAATAGAGATAATCTGTACATTTTGAGATTTCGATGGAGGGGGGGGGGTAGGGATGGAGTCCCTAGACCTCTCCCTCCCCTCCATACATGCCTGATATAAAGAAATGTCAGAAAAGTGAAATATCATTGAGATATAAATTCCTCAATTGACATGACGACCGGTGATAACCACTATCTTGCCTTAACAGGAAGATACCATCGGGTAACTTTCTGGAAGTGTTAGCTTCGATCGCTGGGAGAACTTTTCAAGGCAAATAACAATATTTAACGGAGTGATTTCTTTAAAGAAGTGACCTCGTGTAAATTGCTGTGAAAGATAAGGTTTCTCGACAATGTTTCATGGGGATAGGACAGGAATTATCAATCAAACATCTGCAAAATTGAAACTATGAATGCTATCTGATTTGGACGTTTGATCACTAAATGTTTGGAAGAGATATTCTGTGTTACAGGATCTTCATACCTTCAGGAATATTATTTGTACCAATTTATTTTTAGAATACCTTTTTTTGTGTGTGTGGAATTCAAAGCTCGCCTGCAAAGGGCTTAGTTGTGAGTGATTCCTTCAAGATATTCGACAGATGAATTACCTAGATCTTAATCTGTTAGATCTTAATCTTGTTTAGAAGTCTTTAGACAAACATGTTTCAAATCGTCACTTTCTCTTAACTTTTTTCTCAATGTTGTCAACATAATGTTAGTTCTGTAAATATCTCAATTCTTCAGTTTCAATGTTAATAGATATATTGAGATATTCTTTTACAAGACCGATGATATAGACTTGAACCACAACATGATTTTGTATAATACATACAGTTAATGATCATTATTCTGTGCAAACAGGCTTTATAGAGGCAGTAATTGAAATTCGATCCACCTATTAGTTGAAGTAAATATCTCTTAGCTTCCAGGTATGCAGTGTTTCCCAACCTTTTTTGTGCTATTCCCCACCTAAAGTATCTAAAGTATGCTATGCCCCACCAAATTAGGTATAACTTTCACAACCAAAAAAAAAAACGACTTTTTAACTTTTACAACCAAAGAAAAAAAAAAC
>JAFIDM010012231.1:84488414-84556702 GCA_023159025.1 Thereuonema tuberculata
CCAAAAAAAAAAACGACTTTTTAACTTTTACAAAAAAAAAAAAAAAAACAATTTTCCATTTTCCAATTGCCCCCCTTAACAATCAAATTGCCCCCATGTGGGGCGTGCGCCCCACGTTGGGAAACAGGGAGGTATAGCAAACAACATTCCTTCAGAAAATAAATTAGACTAAACTAATGGCTAATTCTAAGAAGAGTTGAAGATTGAGTTACTAAAATGGACTCTTACTCAAACTTAAAAGTATTAGAAATTGCGCGTTATTCTGTATTTTCTGATAGAACAGCAAGAAAAAAACTGTGCCAAAGAGTTTATTTGGTTTTCAAAGCCATTACTAATTATTACTTAAAGATCTTATCTTTTCTCAATAAAGAGCTTGTTTTGCTGTCAGTTCTTCGTTGCTATGACAACATCGTTTCACACATTAACTAACCCACCTTCCTGAGAGCATTCTCTCTGTACAACTTCAAAGGTGTCTTCAGTCTAATCCTAATCAAATTCGAATTCGTGTACTGAGAAGAATACTGAACAACCATTGTTTACATTATAGATTTATCGTTGCCAAAGCAACGCAATCGATATTAATAAATCCAAAAACTATTTGAAAAATTTTCACAATCACAGCGTAAAAAAAGTGTTTATTAAATAGAATTTCTTACTGTATTTCTTATTATGACTAAGGTTATAAAATAAACGAATTACGTAAGTTAGTTTTTCAATTTACGGTATTTCCAGTTCGTACTGTTTGAAATCAAATAGAATTATGCTTTTCTGACATCCAATCTTCAGATTTCAAAGATTTGGTAATTTTAAGATAAGAAACTCAAATCTTTCATCCTTAGAGTTTAATAAAAAAAAAAAATCAATATTTTAAAAAAAAAAAAAAGATAATAACATACAGTTTTTTAATTTCCTTTTTTTTTTTGGCAAAAAAAAAATCAGAAAACATTTTATACCTATTTCAGTAACCTTTACTGATAGATCATTATTTGCACAGCAGCGGAGGCTGAAACTTTTCCAATTGGGAGGAGAGCAAATGCATTTACCCTGTAAAAGAAAAAGTATATATTGAATAAGAAGAATCGGCAAAAATAATTTCGAAAAGAATTTCATTTCTTTAAATGTTCTTAAAAGCCGTTGTGTTTTTTTGGTTTTGGTTTTTTTTCCAAAGTTATAATTATTGAAAGAAATTTCAGGAGAGAACAACATGTAATAATTTTTCCTTCATTACAAAATTACATTAAATATTAAAATTTTGAATATAGTATCTGGATAAATCAACGATTAAGTGCTTATAACTGTTGTGGAGGGAGCCACATTTGAATTGCCAACATCAGGCAAGAAATATTTGAGATCTAATTCTGTCTTGTTTCTTACTTCCTCTCACTCTCACCTCTGAGTAACGGAGTTCGGTTCTCATGTGGGTTTCGTGATGGTGGACGATTCGCGCTGGGCAGGTTTTCTCGGGGTTCTCCCGCTTCCCCTGCACTTCTGCCACCATTCTTTCTCAGTCTTTCTCTCCATCTGTCCTTATTTCCGTGGGATAGTGCAATAGATCTCCGGTCGCAGTGCATGGCTTCTCTGCCACCCACATTCACTACATAACATAACATAACATAACATAACATAACATATACGTCCTCTCAACTGAACTTTAAAATTAATCAATGTATTTTGTAACCAAAGTCCAAAATTTTGACTAGTTTTATCATTTTAGCATAATTAGTTAAGTAAGTAGTTTATTACTAAAGTTAATTATATTACAAGTATCAATAAAATATTGCTCTGGAAAGTTTGGTTTTCGTTATATCTAAAAACATAGAGAAACAGATGAAAGACGAACATCAGATCTTGTGCTGGCAGTGATCGGTGGATGACTAGTGTCTTTTGCAGTGAGTGCTGAATGTTTTTTTATAGTGAGTAGATTAGTGAATTTTTGTATCAGCTCTATTTATCAGCCAAACTTTTATAAGTGTCCATTGCTATAGGTAATCACAAAATAAAAAGTTAAGTAGAACGATCTTGAAATGACATCATCTAACTTAGTATGTAAACAATTCGACCTATTGTGTTTACATATAAATTTTTTTTTTTTTTTTCAATAATTTCTATTGAATGTGACTGTAACATCACAACGTGATCTATTTAACACAAAATGATAAAACTGTTATTTCAATGATACAGTTTTAGTATCATTACAGTACCTTGCGCGAGCCATAATAACAATCTTCGTTTTTTCAGAATGTACTAGAAACAAACCAAACAATCTGTTATTTTATTCATAGCATGCGATACCCATAGATGAAGAATATGAAAAGAAATGTGTAAATTTAAGACAAAAATAAATTAAGCACAATTATCGTTTTCAAAATTCAGGTGGTGTTACAACAAGTCTTACAAATTCAATCAAAAATTAAAAGCTTGAATTATGAATTGCTTCTCTGTATTTCTGCAGCCGCAAATCAAAAGGAGGACTTATCATTGCAACGTTATTATTCCATTCTGAATCAGATAATTCACCAATCAAGAAAATCTGAGTAATTCTTTATTGTTGATACATTGATTAAATATTATGGAAAGCAATTTTTAATTTGAATTTCTTAATTGACACTTGCCCATTTTAATGTCTTTTTATTTTTATTAAAGAATGGATATTATAAACTAGAGATAGAAAGCTGATTTAATAAGATCCACTAAAAAAAAAATATATGTGGGTGTACAGATTTAGTGGATTTTTTTTTTTTTTTGGGGGGGGGGGGGGGGGGGGAGGAAGCATTGTTGTTTATCAGTTCGTATTCTCTAAAATTTTGTCTCTTTGCAATTTAAATAACGTATTTAAAAAATATTGACCTTCAGCCTTATTATTTTCTTAATTTCTTCAGGTACATTACACAGGAACACTACGAAAAAAAACTCTATCAACTTAGTTTATTTTTTCTTTTTGTGGTTTTTTTTTTTTGTTTGTTTTTAATTACTATAAAATGGAGAATTAATAAACGCCCTCAACTTCATAACTGTAAGATTACATTCAAAAGTTTATGTAATGAATGTAATACAAAATCCATAGTATTAAAAAAAAAAAAAAAAAAAAAGAATAAAAGTTATTATCGATTGAATCGTAACCTTTGAGATGCTATTATAAGATCTCACCTGCTTGATTATTATCTCTGTAACTCATCAGGAGATGTGGCGCAATAGAGATCTATAACTTACATTTCCTTAAAGAGGGTGATCATCCTCCGATAATCAGAGGATAATCCCACCTTTAGAAATTACTGTATGGTGTGAAGGAACGGCCTAGATACAGAAGAGGAGAATAAGAAAAAAAAATCGTCACAAAGGGAAGAGTCGACAGATTATTAATGTGGAAAACGAGTTCTTCTCGCAATGATGTTCACTCATTGTCTGTAACTCTATCCCGAAGGGCGAGTGCATCAATCATGGCAACAGACGAAACTTGAACTGTTCCACATACGTGTCAGATAAGAAAGCGACGACGAACAGTGTGGGGCTGCAAGAGAAGTTAAAAGGAAGAAAAATGCTTTTTCTTTTTTTTTTTAATATTATTTTTTTCTCTCAGATGCTGCGCTTGTTTACAAAGCAAATCAAACGAGAAGACGCAATTTTTCTTCTTCTCATTCATTTTGCCTTACAAATTCGTATTCATTTCTTTATGTCTTTTCTTCGGTGACATTTATCATTTGTAATTTGTTTCTAGGTCATTGAATACCTTCTTTCTGTTGCCAACTTCCTCATTCGGATTTAGTGAAATTAAAACTTTTTTTTTACCAAAGTGTTACAATAGATTTTCGTTCCTAGAAATTATAAAGCAAAAGATAACACTAATTTAGAAAATAGCACAGAATAACACGGATAGTATTATTACCAATCCTCTAATAACAACTAATTTTACTACTGTAAAATTATTCTCATTCATTTCTTAAAGAATTCAAGAAGTTTTTCTCATGAGTTATGTTGTCATCTTTCAATTCTTCATTTAATTAATATATAATTTTTTAAATCTTTTACAGACCTAATGCAAGAGATTTATTTAAATTAATGTATTTATTATTCTGAGTAAATGTAATATTAACAAATATTATATTTGTAAGTTAGTGTCACTACTTAGAACTACTTTCTTCTTTATGATGTTTTGTTATTTGTTGTCGTAAAATTAAATTAAACATTTTTCCGATTGATGGCCACTTACAATTATGTAGATTGATTTGATGAAACCAATAGGCTTATTATTTTGTTATTTATTAGCAAGATTAAAAATAAAAAATTATCAGCATTATAATACGTAAAATACATGGGATCATCTAATATGGTCTGAAAAATAGTATAGAAAGGAAAAGAGCTGTTAAAGCTACCCATTTATCCTCAAATATTAGTAAGAAACGCAGGAAATAGTTGCTCCTGAGATCATCAGTCGAAAAGGACGGAATATGATTATTAATGGTATTCTTTAAACTCTCTTACTTTGTTGCAATTTAAATCAGTCATCAGCTGTTTTTTCATCCATGAAATTAAATAGAACGAATTAATAAAATCTCCGCAAATTTATAAATCAAGGATAAAATTCATTGTTGAAATTCTTAATTTTCAAAAAAAAAAAGCTGAAATTAAATTAAATAAAAAAATGAATAAGATTAAAGCACTTAAATTCTTAATTCTTTATTTGCGAAAGTGTTTAGCAAAATGGCTTTTGGTGAAAAACTGAAGATGTTATTTCAATTTTCGTTTTTATCTCAATTTGGCATGAAATTCACATTAATAGTTTCTGAAAAGAAAAAAAAAATCAATTCTAGCTTCCCCATCCCTTCCTTTTTTTTCTCTCTCTCTTGCGATTTACGATGGATTGATGGGAAATTCCCCCCGAGTCAAAATGTTTAATTTTATTCCTAACTCGGAGAAAGAAAGTGTCAATTCCCATTGCGTAATTGTCTTGATTTACGAAAGCGATGGGAAGAAGAAACTTTCTAGGAATGCCCACCAGGGGCCGCTCGGCGCCAGTATGATTAATAGCTGGCCAATCTGGTTAGTTAGTGATTAATGATCCACCAATCAAAGTAGTTAATACATCATCCTGACGGAGGAGGGTTCTCCGAGGAATCGACTCCTGCTCCGAAGGGACCTCTTCGCATAAAAAGAAGGCCTCCCAATGTCTCCTGTGCGGATATCAACAATGGCTTCCTTTTTCTTTTGGTGGAGACATGTAACGACGCGAGTGACAATGGGGGAGGCAAGAGAGCATTAATCTACTGCTTTGTTTTTAATCCACGTGTACAACACAAGCCTCCGTTGGATTGAAAGGAAGGCGGGAACATCTTAAGATGCCTCTCAATTAATGAACATTTAAGACGAGATCATGAGCCGCCCAAGATAAAGGCTCTTTCTTGTGGTCACGTCATCGGCATCTTACATGACATTAAGATAATTCCTCCCACCATTCCTCAACTTAATAGGCTCTAGAATATTAATAATAAAAAAAAATTAAAAGGGCTGAGGAAAGGAAGCAAGCCGTCTGGAAATTTCAAACTCTGAGAAGCATTAACTTGCAGATATTTACTTACCGGATTTACTGCTCCTCTATTAAATCGTTGCTTTTTTTTTAATCTTAATCTATTTCATTGATTCTCAAAGGAGGGGGGGGCTTTTAAATTCTGAAAATTCTTTTATCCCTGAAATTAAATGTTTTATTAACATCATTTTCGTAAGGATCTGAAATAATTATTTAAAAACAGGCAGCTTATTATTTCTGACGGAACATTGAGAAAGAAATGTAATAATGTGTAATATATAAGTCTTAGGCTGATTGTTCATTTATCAATAAATTTGTTTTTTGTCCTTTCGAAATAAGTTACTTAATTTAGTTGTTTGAAGATGGTAGATTGTGCAAAGTAAATGGTTGCTGCTCTGATTTCTGGTGTAAGACAGAAGAAATGAAGGTTAAGTTAAGTATTAAGACTGAAGATTTATTTATCAACAAGATTTTTGTAATCTTAAGACTCAAAATAGGTCCTTGAGTTTTGAGCTTCTTAATAATTGTGTCATATTAAGTTTATCTTAAGACAAAATAAAAAATAAATTTAAAAAAAAAAGAAAGATTAAAATTTGTTAATTGCTGATGTATTTATTGATTGCATTTATTATAAATGATAGGAGAAATGAAACTTTCAAAAATTTAACAATTACTATTAAGCAATTTAAATAAAAAATTTTAAAAGTTAAAAACAACTTTATTCGTTTTAAACAGCATGTTGAGTCCGTAGAAAGTTAACAAGTTTTATTACAAGCCGTGAACTGAAAATTCACAAAAAAAAAAAAGCAAATGAAATGAGTAGTCATTATGTTTCTTATAGAGAATTATAATGGTAGCCTATGCTGAAGATGCCTTTAAGAATGAACCAGGTTTGCTAGAAAGCTACTATATCTCGTTCAGGTATTAATTACTAATTAAAAATCTTAATGATCAAAGTATAAATTTTCAATGGACAAAAAAAGAATCACTTTGAACCAAAAAAAAAAAAAAAAAAAAAAAAAAAATCAGCCATCCAACCAAAAACAAAAGTAGTAGAGACGACTTTTTTTCTTTGGTATCTTTCTTTTTTTCTTCCATTTTCTTAATTCAGTTTTTTCGTGGATAAAATAGTCGGATTGTAATAGTCAACACTTCCTCTCAGCATCCCATTGTGGTAGATCCTGGAATTGGATATATATCAAAATCAAAATTATTTTTTTTTAACTTTTTAACTTAAATAACTACTTAAAGCCCACCTCTAAATAAAGTAAAACCGTTAGTTTATTTAGTTATGATATTATTTAAAGCCGAACGATTCATTTTGGAAAAAAAAAAAAAAAAAAAAGACACCATTGTTGATTTAAGCTTAAAAGACAGTTGGTGTCAATTTCAAGGGCCAAAAAAAAAAAAAAAATCATCAAAAATCTCTAAACAACAAAACTGAGTTTTTAGTATTTTTCTTTTTTAACTACTAATTTTAAGTAAAAAGAAGAAAAGGAAATAATGTTACTGCAGAACCTGGAAGAAAGATGGAGAAACCACCTTTGCTGCTTATTTGCTATTTCCTATTTTTTTTATTTTTTTTTCAATATCTGAAATATCAATTCATTCCAAGGATATATTTTTTTGATTCGCCAATTCGCAGATACTAAAGCTAAAGTAAGTGAATCATTAATTTTGGATTTTATAAAGAATTCCAAACGAAATTAAGCTAAAATTGTGGTTGATCTTTATTTGAAGAGTGGTGTGACACACATTCTTCCCAATCCACTGTAATTTATTCACGAGGGAAGTGAAATCAAATAGAACCTAAAGAATACGTTTGGCTTATTAAAGAAAGCAGAATTTAAAGCAGAAATAAATGAATGAATATTTGTATGAGAGATAAGATGAAAGGGAATAATTTTAAAAACGAATTTTTATATTTTTTTTTTAAAGTTGTATGTTATGCTACTAATTAAAAGTAAAAATTACAAATTTATTTTGTAATACCGGTAGTTACTTTATTATTCTTCAGCACTGAAAAAATTGAAATAGAAAATAAACTAAATTTTGGCAATAAATGTCTTAAAGGGTGAGAAGTAGGAAAACTCAATCGATAAACAACGAAAAAGAACCATATTACTAAAAAAAAAAGAAAATAAATGAAAAATATCTTATTTCATTCGAATTAAATAGTTCGTACAGTCGACTTAATTAGAATCAATATTTTTTTTTTTTTTTTTTTTTTTTTTTTCAAAAATTGTCTTTTGTGAAAAAATTACAATTTGGTTTGAAGATTAGCAGACAATAGAATCGGTTTCAATTAAGTTTCCAACCATTAATATTCTCTTAAAAGTACACTTTCTTGAAGTTTGTAGGATCTAATCGCTTTCATATTTCTATTGATCATTCGGCAATGTTTAGCAATAACCATAATATTCTATTCAATTCTCAATCATTGTAAATGAAAGGCTAAGTTTTACACATATTTTTGGTGTTCAATATTTTCACAATTTCATTTAATTTATCCTATAAGAAAAATAATAAACACACCAGTACATATTTATTCCAATTACTGATCTGAATTTATGGGCTGAAACAGTAAAAAATAAAATATTTTCATCTATATTGTTGTAAGATAAGTTGTTTTTCTTTTTCTGACCCTATCTCCTCCAAAACCATAGGATACAAAAATAGAGAAATTCAAATAAAGTGGTGAATGTTAAGTATAGTATTGAGGATGCTCATATTTTCATTTTTATCTACGTGGGTCAACCGGATGTCCTAGACATCCGGGATCTCCCAAGACGGTCTCTGAGACGGTCTCCGCGATGCTCACATTTTCATTTTTATCTATGTGGATCAATCCAAAGTCACGTCCAAAGTTACGAACAAATATGAGGCCTCCGAGAGCCGCTCGCGGGTTGTGAAAAAGCGGTCGAGGTCATGGGTAGTGAGAAAATTATCTCAGAATCCAAGATCACGTGATCACAGTTTTGCTAGTGAAGTTTTAAAAAAAACTTGGACATCGCTAAAAAATTAAATTATGGATATTAATAACACTTTCATTTCAAAGAGAAAGATTCTGTTTGTTAAAACCAATTTTTTTAATCCAGATGAAGCAATGCAGAGTTATTAGTTATCTTGATTCCAAAGATAACGTCGGGAGAAACATTCCATGAATTCAGTTATGCCAAGAAAGCTTTTATATGAGAAAGATTTTCTTTCTCCTGTTTTTAGAATAAAAATCTTTCTTATAGATCCAAATGGGTAGCAGGTTTCTTATTCAAAGATGAAGATGAGATGGGGGGGTAGGGGGTCCTAGCTTTGATCTCTGGACTGATCTTCCTCCCTTCGTCTGTTAAACAAAAAGAGGTTATTCGTAAAAGGACAGCGGACGTGTCGCTTTCTGAAATCATTCTTACACTGCACGATGAGGAGAGAATTCGAAGAGATTTACTAATGTATTAGTAGAGCGAGGACTGTAGGCCAAAAAGCTGAATATGTTATAGTAAAACTAATAAAAATAACAACAACAATGACTCGTTTAATATTATCGACATTTTCGAGATTATTGCTATCGGATCCTATTCTTTCTTAACTTAACTCTGCTACGAAGATAGTTGAGAAGTAACTTCTATCATCAGTGCTGGCTGGAAAAGTTTAATGCCCCGGGCTCTACGTCTATTGCTATAAGAAGACATAAAAAAGAAAATACACAAAAAAAAATCCACAATTACATAAAAAAAAAAGAAATTAAAAATTATAAATCAGGAAAATTGGAGCAAAATATATAAAAACCTCGTTATTTCAATTGAAGTAAAAATAATTAGTAAATAGGATTCTCTGTATTTAGTTCCATCTAAGTAAGTTAGAGACCCCACAAATTTTACTTGTCCTTCAATTATTAGGATCAGCCTATTGCCTTACACAAACGCAAAATTAAAGGACAAACATATTTGGTTTTGTTTTTGTGCAATATATTTTTCTACAATTTATTGTTGTTTTTATTTTCTTAACTTTTGTATGTGAGGGATCATTTGTCCGATAATTTTTTTTTTTATATAGATTTTATAATCTTCGTAATTTGTAATTGACATTTGTCTATAATGTTTCTTCATTGTGCATTTGGATATCTTCTAAGATATATTAACTCAATTTTGTATAAGAAGATTTATGTATGTTCTACATTTTCCACAGATCGAAGAAGTGAGGATCTGATAAAATGTTTTGTACGCAAGCCCATCGGATTCGAAAATATTCTTAAATAAAAGTATATATATATATACTCCACTGAACTTTTTAACTGATAGAAAAATAACTGAGGGGGAAAAAAAATTTCCAGAAAAAGAAGTAAAAAAACAAAACAAAAAACCTCATAAAAGCCTCATAATGAATCTCAATCTCAATAATCATATTTTCATTTTTTTTTGTTTTTCCGAAATAGGTACAAATGTAAGTTAGTTGTAATGTTTTAATATTTTCTGTAAAAGATGCATCAACATTGCCATTAATATTTTTATATATTCTCTTTTGCACTCCTTTTCTAATATTTATTGCACTGGTGATATAATCAATCTTAGCAACTCTTCTTCATTTTAATATTTTCCAGTAAATTTATTTTGAACTTATGTTGTTGTTTATTTGTTTTTGTTTTCTTTAAATTTATTTTAACTTCACCTACCGGTAGTGTAAAAGTTACTGAATAATTTTAATTTATTTCCTTATAATTTTAAAATTACAGTGTCAAAAACTTTTTCTTTTTTTTTTAAAGAAGGAAAACAGAGAAAGGAAAAAAAAATATGGTAATAGTTATAAAAAAAAATGCACGTATATGTTAGGACGAATAATGGAATTGTTTTAGAAGATGCGCAAGTTTTAATCGTGACTTGTCTTCTCTAATCTATCCTTCAATCTTCTCTCCTCTTTTTTATCCCAATTTTTATTAATCTCGTCTGCGCCGCGTGACTACGACGCGATATGATACAACTCCGTCATTTTAAAATTTAATGAAAAATTCCGAGAGATGAGAGAAATTTCATATTTTGCCATCCAATACTGTTTCGCCAATATCTCATGAATAAGTTTTTGGCAGAAATTAAATTGACATGTTCCCATGACCCGGGCCGTGGACGGGCTCTTGCAACGAAATGCCGCATTTTTTTTTATGGCAGATAAATAATTCATGTCGCCGAGAAGGGCCTCCAATGATAATCTGTTGCAAAGGAGGCAATTTTATTGGATCTGCTTTGAGTAGGGGTTGGGGGTAGGAGACTCGGAACTCGAATATACATTATTGAATCTGCTTGGAGCCTTCCCTAGTGTAATTGGCACTGGTGGTGTTTTTCTCACACGTTCTCTGCTGCTACTGCATATTCAAATTGTATATCTCGATGGCGTGAATATGTCTTAATTGGCTCGATCGGAATTCTTTATCGAAGTCGACGTAAATATTTGGATCGGAATTTATTAGCACTTCCTCCAATGCGGAGACCTAATTTTATTTGGAAAATGGCCACGTTGCCGTTGACCGTAATTTGGTATTCTTGTCTTTTTCTTGGATGCCGTCACTCGTCCTCCAGATTCAATCTTGCACGGCGTGACGAGCGGCAGCCCTGGTGCGTGACCTAACCCGGCTGCCGACCAATCGATGCAAGCGGGCAGCTCGCCCAACGCCCAATGAGCGGAGAGCCGCGGACCGGCGAAAGGCGGGGCCCGGATACGTCACGTCCGAAAGAGCGGGGGCGGTTGGGGAGAATAAAGGCGATTATCACGCCCCTGCTCGTCTCCCTTAACCCTTTGATAAAGGTGGGGACAGTGAGAAGGAGAAAATAGTCACTGATACAAAAGAGCAGGGAAAAAAAAAAAAACCTCCAACTTTATAGTATTAGTTATGTAACAGTATTAGTCAAATTCAAAAGGGCAAATTTTATATTATATTATAGCCTATATTCAATTGGAATACTGTATATAGGAATTGCTTATTTCAGGAAATTTTATATTTATTAAATATTACTATCATAATTGTTTTATTTTTATTTTTTCTTAGATTAAAAAAAAAAAAAAAAAAAAACACTTAGATTTACGTAGCATAAATTATTTTATTTGAAAAGTAAATTATTCACTGGTGTCACGTAAAATGTTACCTGAAGCAAATAAATTTTTAAAAAAAGATAATAAGTCAAAAAAAAAAAAAGGAAAAAATATTAACAAGAAACAGAGTTCACTATTTTTTGGCAATGTTAAAAAATTAAAAAAAAACAAACATTTATTCAAATAGAGAATTTATTTCTTTAGTTATCAATGAATAGAAACTCTATATGACTGTTGATGTTTTATTTATAGAATGACTGGGACAGACACAGCTTCACAGTCACAGATCTTTATCCTTATACACAACAACAAAGTTCTGCAATTCAATGAACTCGTAATACAGACTAAAAATATTAACTCCTAATTCTAAAGTTATTTTCGTAATCGTGTTTAGCGGTGATCTGTAATTTTTATTTCTTTTCTAATATGGCAAAAATATATATGTAAGTATATACACAGGCTACATGTAGTCTACAGTATAGTAATAATCTATTTAAATAGATAATAAGATAAATTTCTAGAAGTTGATTAACTAGCATAAACTGTAACTAGCAACTATAAAAAAAAAAAAAAAATAAAAAAAAAAATTATTAGTCTAAACTAATTCAATCAAGTTTTAAACAAGCCAGACAGTATATGACTTAGAATTATATGTATTAAGAACTTGTGAAATTTGGTAATTGCGAGATTTATTTTATTAAAATTTATTTACACAGTTTACTAACAAAAAAGTTTGAATTCTCAAATATCATCCAAATGTAGTTAATTCATTTTTATTTGACCTTAATTAATTTCTGTGTGAGTGAAAATCCATCAAAGATCTTACCTATTTTTCTAAAAAAATTTTATTGAATACTTTTATTTATAAAATAAATACTTATAATTGTATTATTATATTACTTGTATTATAATTGTTTTGTATATTATTAATTTTTGAGATGCCACTTCCTTTACTACTTCTATAAAATAACGAGGAAAAAAATGAGGTCATTTACCATTTGTATTATTTCTTAACATGAAACAGTGGAATTATTCTAAAATAATTAAGATTATCAAATAGGCTTAAAAGATAAAATAAATAAATAAATTAATTAAAAATACAAATCTCTTGCTTTTTCTCAAAAAAAGTTATCTATATCAAAGATGTTCTTATATTCAGAGGACAAGCAGTTACAATACCAGAAGAATAAAAAACAAAAGCAAAAGAAATATTCCATCACCACCCCCACAAATACACCAAAGGATAGTAGATAACAATCTTCTTTTTCGTCTTCCCAAAATTATACTAAGCTTATATACATAATTAACTACTATTTTTTTAATTAAACTACAATTACTTCCAATAAAAATACCGATAAAAGTTCCTTTCAAAATGAGAATTAACATATAAGGTTTGTTTCTTTTTCCCACAGAAGATTAAATTCTCTTTCTCCATCCATAAAACTTTCCTCTTTAAGAAGCGTGTGGCTTTAAGAATGCCTCGCGCTTCTAATCTCGTCCGCGATTATGAATCGCAATCTTTTTTATGATCTAAAATTATTTCAATTGTAGATTAAATCGTAATTGTGTTCCGTGCTTGGAGTAATGTCGTCTGCCACATAACCGTAATCGTATAACAACCATTTCAGAAGGCTTCTGCTTGCAAACTAGGCTGACAGTGTATGTGTATGTGTGTGTACTTGGGCTCTGACTGTAATATCCTTCGGTCGGAGCTGCAATGTTGTTGGAAGAATGATGGGCATAAATTTGCCTGGTTTCTGCTCAAGAGCTACGATTTCCCATGTATTTGGGATTAGGCGGGATTTCAAATTAGCGAGAACTGTTGAGATTTGTCAAAGGAGAGAAAGGGAGGATAATTGGTTTTACAGCACTGTAATTATACCAAGAGCAGACTTCATTCCACTTGAAGATTCTCTCAATTGTGTTTCTGGCTTAAGTTAACCATTAAAGAACTCTACGACTGCAGTTCGCAAAAAAGAAGAATTGCACTTAATAATCTCGGCGAATTTCTTTTCTCGGCAAACGAAATAAAACATCTCCCGCCTCTTGAAGAGAACAGCTCGGGAAAAAAAATAATAATAATAAAATAAGGAGAGTAAAATCTAAGGTGTTTGCAGTTCTTCAACAATTCCGCCAGATGTCAGGCAAATACTTGCAAGAAACAGATTTATTGATTGAAGTCTTGCTTTTTCACGGTCATGTTGTGAATTGTAAGGCAAAAAAATTTTTAAATTTAAATAAGAAAAAATATCTAAATATTGAATGAATTTATAATTTGAAGATATCAAATACCAAAGCCTTCAAAGTTCTTAAAAGTTAATTGAAGTTATTAGCATTCAGAAAATGTGATGATTAGCAATGACTAAATTGAAAGTGTCAGCTAACAGTTTGAAGCAATTGCTTTTTAAAATCCTTGATGTATTTTGAATATATTTTCTTATCGGAATTATTAATTTTGAATGATTTTCTTATTAACTTATATGGTTTACGTAATTTTCCCAAATTTAAAATTTAAAATTTTAACATCTTTCAGTATTTCCCAAAAAATTAGCTAAAAATTTAGAAGAGTTTGATTTGCGAGATTATAATGATTAATAACTTTTAATGCTTAATCTTTGAAAGTAAATAAATAAATTGTCATATTATCATGAAATCTAAAGATTCCTATTGATAGCAATTTCTGCTGGCTAGATGTTGTGAGATGTAGGTAAGGTATTTCAAGACATACATTTCGTCTTTTAAATTCATCTTCATTCATTAATTCTCTTCAAAAATTAGCTTATTTTCAGATAGTCCAAGGAAATAGTAGAAGTGTCCCACCGACCCATCTGACCTTCGATGTTCTACGTAAGTTCACTTTAAGTTATTAATATTAGGTCTATTTCATTAAAAGCTTAAGGTTATTTCTTTTTATTATCCATCAAAGTAAATTTGTTGTAATGTTTCTTAAAAATTAACTCTCAGCTGTGTTTTTTTTTTTTGGAAACTGTGGCTAATTTACCTAACATTCTATATATTCAAAATATTTATGTTGATAAGCGCTTTTAATTCTGTCAAAGTTTTGCTTTACTTAGCAAAATTTCAGAAGAGATTTAGTAAAGCTCTATCTTCTTTTCTTCTTTTTTTCCCCTCTCGTGTAAATCTCGGAGGAGCTGATCTAATAGATAAGCAACTTACATTTTCAAGTAACGGCAACACAGGGTGTAGCCCATCCTTCGTCAATATGGACGCACACCTTATGTTGCAGACGCTGAAAAAAAAAAAGAGAAAAAAATTAAAGTCAACCGCCAACGCACAACCCTTGGAAAAAAGCAGCAGGGGAAAAAAAAAGTTACAGTAGATGATGAGGCATTCAAGTTAAGAAACTGTAACAAGCGCTTGCAGTGGTGTTGGGGCACAGAAGTTGCAGTGTCAGCAACGACCACAAATCAAAAAAGCCAGTCAGGTTTTGCTACCAACTTTTTTTTTAATCCTTGCCGTTCCTTTTTTTTTTTTTTTCCCCTAGCATCCCATTCTTAGGCGTCTTGTGGGGTTGGCCTCAGTTTTTATGTGAGACAAATTTAAAAACCTTGCCGTCAAAAAGCATGTAAAGAATCGTTTCTGCTTGTCATCAATGTTACGACTACGGTTTAATGTTACAATTATTCTTAGAATTGCAATTATAATTATAACATTAGGCTATTGGTAACTTCATCTTAACAAAAATAAACTACATGAAATGTATTGGTCAAAAAAATTGATTTTCTTGTTAATAAAATATTGAAAATTATAATTAAGAATTCCATAGATAATTTTGAGAATTTGAAAATGGATCTGTCTAACTTAGTATATGATAACGAGAATTACATTATTTAATTTATTTATTTATTTATTTATTTATTTATTTAATAAATTAATTGTTTTTAATCAATAACACCGGCTTTGAAGACTCCCTAGGCTATCCCTGAGCATACAGAGCTGTTTTTCTCTTAAAATATTACCATCGCTTCTCGGGTCAGAAAAAAAGAAATGTTTGTTTTCATTCAAACTAAAAACATTGTATGGAATTGATGTAAAATTAATATTTAGAATAATTTTGAAGAACTAATCTCTATAATATTCGTGTAACGCAGCGAAACAACATAGAGTATTTCGTTCTGAACTGACCTAAAATAATAAAATTCGGATCTGTAGGAAATACTGAAACATAGACCGTTTTGATCTCTGGACTGATCTACATCTTAAGAGGATTCGAAATACATAGAAAACTATGGAAACCATAATATAGATAGCAGAAGACTTACCTAATATAGCAGAAGATATAGTAGAAGTTAGAATTCTCCATAGGATGAAAACTTAGTCCTGTCTTCAATAAGAAGTGGAATTATCTTTCAACTAGTAATTACAATAATATCTTGTGATTACTACCCTACTATAACTTGGTTAGAAAACTTGAAAGACAAGTTTTTTTACTCCAACTCTGTGAAGTACAAAGGCAGTTAGTAATTGATAGCTTTCATTTTTATTATTATTATTAGCAGCGGTAGTAGTAGTAATCCATTGCTCATGAAATATTCATTCAGCCTTAACGAGGGATTTTGTCACCGAATAAATGTTGGCCAGGGATAAAACATAAAAGCACAGAAAGAAAATCGAACCAAGGTCTAAAATGTCATCTACATTACAGACCACTGCCTAACAGCTCGGCTTTGCTTGAACAGAAATAACTAATTCGTACGATTTAAACATAATTTTATTAATAGTTAGTCCCCGAAATCTAATTTTAAAAATATATTAAGAACACTTAAAGGCTTTTTTTTTTTTGAGCAACTATAAAAGTTGAAATTTACTGGGATTAAAAAAATAATAATAATAATAATTTTAAGATTATGTTTCTTATTTCTTGTCTTCTTTCAGCCGAAATTATATGGGATTGCACAAAAATACGCATTAAACAAATAGCAGAAAACTAAAAGACTGAGATTCAAACTTTAAATGCAAAGGATTTTTTTTGTTTTTTGGTTCAAATAAATTACAATTGTGAATGACTTTATTTATTATTATTTTGTTTTACATTTTCTGTTGAACGATGACTACGATGCTTCTTTCATAATCAAAAACTATTCTGCTGCTGTGAAGGAATCGTTAACGTGTTATGAACATTTAAAAGATAATAGGTTTTCGTAAATTGCACTCTTCGTAAATGGCTTATTTGTCCTCAGTTCTTTTTTCCTTGGATTCACTTTCTTGGTCCATTATATTCTCGTTTCGTTTAATTCTAGACTCGATTCTTTCGTTGGATTCGAGAATCAAACTGTGTGGCCTTGATTGTTCTGTTGCTGCAATGACTTGCAATCATTTAAATCAAAAACACAGAAAAACCAAAGAAAAAAGCATTCTAATGACGAAGAGGAATGAATATAGGTCATTTGACCAGAATTGTCCTCAAAGTATTATCTTCTGTTACAAACATCAATTTTTATTGAAATACAGCAATTACACAATGATCTTAAAATCTGGTAATATCTAGTTTTGGCTTTTACAAGAAAGAGTTTCCAGTAATGCTGATGTAATTTAGTTGTTCTTATTTATCCGATTTACTTTAACCTAAATCTTTACTTTAGATTTATTATTTTTCAAAACAAAACTTAATAAGAAGAATTTATATACCTATTCGGTCAAACAACTGTATTAAAATTAAACGATAAAAAAGTATTTTCTTTACTTTTCATTATTAACACACTTTCTATGTTTCAAACCCTACAATATTAATATAAAATAAAAAACTGAAATAATATGGAATTTTGATTTGGGAACTTTTTAAATTCAAGTAGATCTATCTGATCTAATTAGTACTTGTATGCAACATATCTCAATAAATATAATTAAACTATAAAACATTGTAAGAAAAAATAGGAGAAATAATTGGATAAAAACCTATTGAAAATAAAACTTTTAAAAGCCACTGACATTCTCTATTTGGTTTCTTATCCTTCGTAAATTAGCCTAATTGTTATTATTATTGATGCAAAAGATTTTATGCTTTTCCTAAGAAGGGACATTCTTTACATGCTCAGCTCATAAAGCTGACGTTGTTAAATGTAATCCTTTTTCTGCTTGTTAGCAAGGAGAAGACGATAAAGAAGAAGGGACAGGGGGAGTTAAAAAAAAGTACATTCCATTGGAAAAAGATTGGAGATTCCTCTTCTACCAACCTATTTTTTTTATTTCTTTTTTTTTTTCATTTACAGAAATGTCTGATCTAAAAGGTCATAAACATTCATATAGTCAATACCAAATCCCTCACTGCGTCGCCGTATATTTATTAAGCCCTTCGTTCTTTCTTCTAAATACCCCTTCTTCCTGTTCGAGCGACTGAGACGCTTTTTTTTTTTTTCTTTCTTTCTTTCCATCCATCCTTTCCCTCCTCCTCATTCCCTCATTTAAATATTCCGAATGACAGTTGCTGGGAACCGTGGCCTACTTCCATCGGTAACGAGGCCGAGGAGGAGCGGCCGCAATCGGCGTGGCATTTCAGGCCGACCGATCGCTTCCATCAGCAAATAACGATCGGCATGAATTATTGGAGTGGCGCAGTCATTCGTTGTCGCCGGGGCAAGGCTTGCTGCTGCCCTTTCCAGCAAGCGAATAACATTTCGCTCACGACTTGGCATTAAGATCTCTCTCTCCCTTACGACCGTTCCTTTTTCTCGCTCCAACCCACGCCTTAGCATTTTTTCTGTTTTTTTTTTTTTTTTTCCTTGCTTCTTTGATTCGCCTGAATGATGGCGCGGTGGCGTGGTAGTGCTTCGCCGTTCGATTTTTTTTCTCCCCTTTTTTTCAGGCGAGAGGTTTTTACAGAAATATAAAAGTCCATCATCTATTCTGGCAGGAAATAGGGTTTACAAAATTGCGGTGGAATTTAACATAGGAAATCCTTATTACCCATAATCTTTATCGAGAACCAATGATATTGCAGACATTTTCCCCTTATAGATATGGATCTTATAATAATAATAATATGATAAAGAAAATTTTTTAACACTAGGCTCTTTATTGCAAAACTATCAAAAATATGTAAAAAAAAAAAAAAAAAAATAGAATCCTAAACCAAATTCTTAAAAAAAAAAGAAGTACAAATAATTTACGCACACTTTCAGCTATTGGATGAAAGTTACATTAAGACATTAATATAAAACTTCCTAAGCTGAATGATTTCTACCAGCTATAAATTAATCGAATCTCATCGAATATTTAATAAACAAATTATTACCGAGATACATGGAACTAAAAGGCAGTAATTCTTTTCACTTTATTTTTGTCTTTACTAAGAAACTGTAATTTTTCTACAGACTGTATTTTAGTTTATAAAAAACTAAAAGATTCCATTGGCATTTCAAGACATAAAGGAATACATTTAAAGCCGAAATAAACCAATTGAACTGAACTTTTATCTTTTCGTTCCATTGGTTGGTTTCTTATTTTACGAGCGAGAGACTGTATCTCCAAGAGTAAAATCCAATGAACAAATTAAATGAACAGAATAAAATATATCCTGGTAACAGAAACTATCATAAACACTGAATATTCTTAATGAAAATGATCTGAGTTTCTTCCTCAATTTATTGAATAACATAAACTGAGTTTATTCATTAATTCAATAGGGTCTTGTATGCTGGTGCTATCAATAAGATAAATAACTTACCAACTTATAACATACACAGAAAATTTTGCTGACTCATAGAAATATGACATTAATATTTCAAAAGGGAATTTTTGCAATTTCTGCATCACTGCACTTTGGGGACAGAAGTTTGCTTTACTTTTTTTTGAAGTAAGAAACGAAATTTTACCGTTTTAATAAATCGTAAATCTTAGATGTCTTGCAAAAAACAAGGTAAAAAGGCAATATTGTTTTTGTAAATATTCAAATTCTGAGAAAAAGATAAAGTTTAATAAAATGGCAAAGTTAACTTTCCAGAGAACATTTGGAAAATGTTTATAGTTCACGATATAATAAATTAAAATTCACAGTGATATTAAAAATTACCTAGTAAATGTTAATAAATGAAGGGTTAATTTTTTTTTTTTATTTTAATTATAAAGTTTCAAGTTTTTGTTGCTTTACTGGGTCGAGCTAATTTGCAGTTGAGTACCTAAACATTGCTATTCGTTACAATCCTTCTCTATTTCGTTACTTGTCCAAACACAGTGTTGGTCTTCCTACGTGCTGGTGAGCAAAAAAGAAATTCTTCCGCTGTTTGTTCTTGTGCTGTCCGTGTTGCGATTCGCTGAGTTCCTTGAAAGCCAAGCGACCAAACCTCTTTTGTGTGCACTTTTTACGCCCTCGTCACGTGAATCCTTGTAACGTGTGTATTTTGCAGATAGAAGTGTTACGGCATATATACACAACGCCCCAGGAAGATCATCCTGCAGAGGGAGGGGGGGGGACGAAAGAATGGTTCGACAAATTCCCCATTTAATAGAAACACCGTTGCTTGAAAATTTCGTACGAAGTAAACACGGTGAGATTCTCTTTCGTTGCTGGAATCTAGTTTTGAAGTAAACACGTTACTGGGGATCGACACCAAGAGGAAGCAACCAGGAAATTAAAAGAGTTCTTCCGTGGATTTCTCTTATTACCAAGTGAAAAAAAATTCAAATATTCCTCAGCATCTCTTCCTCAATGAATTTCAGGAGATGTGGAGGAGTTGATCAAATTCCATAGATCTCAGTAGGGAACAAAATGAAGGGGGCTGTTTGCTCGTAATCTACATGAAATTTAAAAATTAAAAAGCAACTTTTATTATTTAATATTTTAATCGAAAGTTAAATAAAACTCCATTAACGAAAAGATTCTTAAGTACTTTGTCCAATTGAATTTTTAAGAACTTAATGAAACGATCTAATATTTGGGAGTATTGTAATATTTATCATATTCTACAGACACCATTTGTAGAGTAGATGAATAATCATGCGCTAAAGGAAAATTCAATACAGGAAGACCATTGAAAAGATGGAGTCATCAGATTGATCTGAATACGGAATAGGCTTAATGTGATTTAGCATATTCCGAGATTTCAGATATTATAATATTGGAATTTCGAGATTTACAATAGAAATGATTAACTTTTATGTTGTCATCATCGAATGACTTTATATTTTACTTTCTATTTTAAATGACCTTCAGACTAGCATTGTAATATCTAATTTATCTTGCTTTATAGCTGCCTGAAGAATAAGAGACAAGAACATTGATGTAAAAAAAATCAACAATTTTTAAATTGAATTTTCAAAAATATTCGCAAGATATTAAATATCTTGATAATTCGGTCATATTAATTCTCAAAATAATTTGTAGTTTTCCAAACCTAATAGTAAACTTCAGTTTCTATTGTTTTTTAAATTTTAGCTAAAGCTAAATATAAACACCCAAGATTAACTATGTCCCAAATTAAACGACCGAGAAACTGTCTTCCAAGAATTGAAACATAATATGAACAGCTATATTATCTTTATTTGTTTATTTTATTTTATTTTTAACTTTACTTTTTTACTTCATAATTTTTAAAATGAAACAGAAATATAACTTATGTTTATGATTGTTCTATTTTTTATATCCTTTAGACAAGAATTTTATTAAAAAGGAAGAAAGTTTTAATAAAATATTATATTTAAGAAAAATAAGCAAATAAGCCAAAGTTTAACGTGCTGTGAAATCAACTAAAGAAACCAAAATAAGACAAGGAAACAGCACCTGAATCAAATAGAAATTGCCTTTCCGATTCAATTATTAGGAGAGGAGTTGGGTACGGCCGTTTCGTCCTTCTATGGACTCAGGCTTATTTGCTTATTTTTCTTAAATATTATTCTTTGAGCCTTCAGACCAGTTCTTAAAGTCCTTTCATCCCTGAGAAAATGGAGGAAAAGGAGGAAAAGTAGGAAAAGCATTTTGTTGATGTCGTGAGACACAACATTTTATTTTTCTTGCTTTTCCTTTGTTGGGGGTCACTTCCGGGTTGGCGGTGACTCATATCAATAAGATCTTGCCTTTCCGATTCATTTCATCGGGAGAGGCAGGGTTGGGCTGATGAGTCCGTAGAAGGACGAAACGGCCGTACCCAACTCCTCTCCTAATAATTGAATCGGAAAGGCAATTTCTATTTGATTCCGGTGCTGTTCTTTTGTTTCTTTGTCTTATCTTGGTTTCTTTAAAATATTATATTTAATAACATATTATACAAAGTTATATGGTCGTTGCTATGGTCTCAATTTTAAGAAGTTAAAGGTTGAAGACAGGAATGCTCTTAAGAAATATTCAAGAAGAAATAGGAGAAGACATTTCAGAAGAAATATACAAGAGTCAGTGATTTTTATTTTACCTTTAACTTTCCAGAGAAACGAGACTATGTGTAATTTACTCATGTATTATTTAATTTTTCATAGGATTTATTAATTTTTGAAATTTATATTTGTGAAGTGAATCAAATAGCTTACTGATAATATAAGAAGATATAAATGGAAGTATTGTTAGAAATATATTTGAAAGATTAAAGATAAAATGTATGATCAATCGAAAAGTATTCGTATGAAGATTTTTCTTCTTTTTTTTATTATTAGAAAATGAAAGGAGCTTCCAAGACTCATCATAAAACACAACGCAATTAGTGGAAAAGAATGTGGTTGCTCCAGAAAATAAGTCATTCAACAGCAGCCCTGATAATGATGATGTGATAGGACAAGGTTGTCGTTCTAAGGTGATTGTCCTTGATGACAGAGTGCTAAAAAAAAGTGCATTAGAGTCACCTTCAGTTAATAACCTAAAAATTTAACAAATGATTTAGTTGGCATAATATTAATAATAATTCAAATTACCATTCAAATTTTATTTAATCTTATTAAAGATTAAAAAGGATTAAACCAAGCTCACGATTGAATGTTTTTTTTTATTATTATTATTATCTTTATCAATTTTTCCATAAGAAAGAATATTTTTGATATAGTTAGTAAATAAATATATTAAGGAAGCACACATTGGATTAAAAATGATGGATATTTTAAGCATAACTGTAAGAAACTTGTAGGATTTAAGTTATGTTACCAACTTAATTTTCCCGTGTGTATGTATTTTCAAATCTGGAAAAAACGAGACATGTTATGTTATTTTCGAAGGTAAATTTTTCAAGTTGTAACCAACGCAGTGTTTCCCAATAACGAATTCTGATAGATCTAGGGTGTGTCTCGACCTATCCAATCCCCCACCCACGAAAACATGAAGCGCAGATTTAGATCTACTAAAAAGAATACTACCAATGATTCATCAAACTTTCCAAAGTTTCATAACTGTCAGACTTTTTTTTTTCATTGGTTTGTAACCAAGAAAGGAAGGGAAAAGTTCAATGGCAGATGGGAAATAAATATATTTATATCATTTATTCATTTCTTGTAGGAGTGGAAAGCATTTCTTCGCCCCTCAGGGATTTTTTCTTTACAGCAAAAATCAAAAACTACGCTCGCGGCCACAATAAAACTGACAGTTGGGGAGGAAGACAAATCCGATTTCTCGCTTCAGAAATAAATGGCCCTTATCCAAAGAGGGAAGGTGTTTGTATGTTTCTTTTTTATGGTCCAATATGCCTTGACTTGTTTTTTTTTTTTCTTTCTTTGGGTGGAGAGAGACATTACATTCACCCCCTCTTCTACATCTGCTTCGTTGAAAAAAAAAATAATAATAAAAAATCTCCCTCGAGAAAAGACAGTTAATTCGTTAGATTAGTTGACTCCACCCTCAAACGAATAATCGGAGGGAATTAGGACCATTACGACTTCGTTGGCACTAAATAGTTAATTTTTATTAAGCATTATATAGTTGAACAGTGTCTATTCAAAGTCAATAAAGCTGAGGAACGGAAAGGAAAGCAAAGGTTGAAAATGAGGAAACCACGTTCACGATTGAATGTTTTTTGCTTTTTTTTTGTCAATTTTCCATAAAAAAAAGGATGTTTCATCTGGGAATACAGTTAGTAACTAAATATAATAAGGAAACACAGAGTTAGATTTACTAAATAAGCGCTGCCTTATTATAATTTCTGGAATCATCATCAGATGCTAAATGAAGATCTTAAATTGGTTTACAGTTAACCCCTAAAACCAAGGTTAGTAATAAAATTGCGCCAAACTAATGCTCTTTAATGCTCTTTAATGCCTTACGTCTTGAAAGTAAAAATTTTTAATTACAGATCAAAAACCCCTAATTTCATTTCCATCAAAATTGAAAACATTGAAAAATAATCAGAAGATTAATAATGTATATGAAAAATTTTAATCCAGGTATTAATTCAGTGTTTTGTTTTTTTTAAAATCATTACAAATCTATGTAAATGACAAAAATAAGTGGTTATTATGTTTAAGTTTTTTTAACAAGACCTACTTTTTATTAATTCCTAATATTGTAATAAAAAAAATTAACGAATATTGACACTCGTCAACTCCAAAATTAATATTTTTTCTTGTTATTTTCTTTTTTATTGTTTTAAAACAATGTTGCTGTGAAATATTGCTTTTTTTTTTTTAAGTGTATTATAATTGTGTACCATATATTTAGTATGTACGAAATATAAACAATTGTTATGAGCTTAAACTAATGCTTACACAAATTTCTTTATATTGTATAATGTTCTAATTTAATTCTATGCAATAAGAAAACATTATTTCACAAAGTCTATAGTTTATTTTAAATATTTCGAATTCTGTACTATTTAATACATAAATATCAGGTTTTCCTTAAATTCTGCATCCACAAAAATAATGAATTATTATTATTATTATTATTGTTTATTTGTCACAGTAAATAATGAATTAAAATATATATCTTCGGTAAATAACATAAGTTTTATGAAATAAGTTTCTTACAATTCGATATGTACGGTATTTATTGTTATTGTTATTATTAAGCTTAACTTGTTAGAGAATCAAGAATAAAGCTGAGCTGTTGGAAGTGGATTATAATCTTTACTATTAATGTGGAAAACAAGAAAACCACTATTGTTTACAGCGTGAACTCGTGCCGTGAATTTATTAAGGAGATTAGACTTTGCAGAACACACAAAGCAAATCCTTTCTCAAACGGCAGATACTAAAATTTATTTATAAGATTTTAAAATTCAGAGAAAACTTTTAGTTTATTAAACAGAAATTTTCTAATTCTTCTTCTCTTGGAGTATTGCTAAGTCCATTAATACTTCAGCTTCATCTAGCTTATAAGCGCCTACAAGTTTCCGGTATAGATCCTGTCTGCCAGAAGCAGGAGTGAAGAAGAAGACCCCTTTTACCCTCTCTTCTGCAGCAGCAAGCAATCCCCTCCTCTTTTCTCTTGCTCAGCCATCAAACGCACCTTATTCCATGCTGCATCCGGGCAACTCTTCCTTAGCAAGGTTAAGAGGTGCTCTTCAATTCCGCCGTCGCTCTCGCACACAGACTGGCGCCTTTAACAGCATTAAAAACACGTCCGACCCTTGCAGCGATCTGTGCTGAAGCAACGCCGCTCCAAGACGCAGGTCTGCTCTTGTATAATTCACGCGGGCTGAGCTGATAAGCGAGACGACGGCAGCCTGTCAACTCTTCCCGGAATAAGTTGATGAGGAAGGTGACGATGGAATGGAAGGATGAGAGACAAAAGGGATGAAAGGGGGAGAACAAGAATAAGAAATCCCTTATCTTGTTAATGGCAGTAGCTCCCGCTAGCCATTATGAACATCATATTCTTTTCTTTTGGGTTCTGACATAACAGCTCCCTTTATGTAAGAAATTCGTATTTATCTGATTGAATTTCCTGTAAAAATCAAGAGAAATTTAATACTTCGGTCATCAATCCAATAATCACTTTTATTTTTGGATTTTTAGTTTTTAATTCTCATTGAATGAATCAGATAATTAGCACAATTACTAATTCTTCTTCTGTAATTCTATTACCACAAGAATGTTATTGAAATCGATTGCGTTCAGGAAATTGAATCTCTAACTTCCCTTTGTTGTGAATACATTTCGGTCCTAAAAAAATTACAAAAAATATCTACAAATAACAGAAATCGGCAACTTTGAATTAATTCAAAGACAACAACACTCATCCCCAGAAGTCGAAATTGATAATTTTCGCTGATTTTACAAAAATTACATAACTGAAACTTTAATGTTTTCCGACATTACATAGGCTTTATTTAAAATTAAATCATAATTTCTAAAAAACCAAAAATAAGATGAGAAAAAAAAGAGCTTGCTAAGTAATTAAAACTGATTATAATACATATGAATTAAACTTACAAGTAGCCTTATATATGGGACATATAGAAATATATAGAATATTTGTATTCTATCATACGGCTGTAACAGTTTAATGTTGTTCACTCAACAGCTCGAGTTACAACTTTAAGTATATAATCTCAAAATGCTCCAATTATTATTATTATTATTATTCGAAACCATTATTCAATACTAAGATTAAGTAATATCTCCCTGTACAAAAATTTAATCTAATTTTCATTAGAGCCAAAATCAGAAGCTTTATTTGATTAAAGACTGATTCCATAGCAATCGAAAAAAATTTTTATATTTAATAATTTAAATATTTTTTTTATAAATAAGTAAAGTCCCTTTTTTTTCGTTTTATTTTGTTTTGTTTATAATTCTTACGAAAAAAAATGCGGTAAGGTAAGTTGTCTTAATTGAAAATTTGAGTTATTGGCTTATAAAATTTATTAAAAGAATTATATCCACAGCTTATTATTAACTGGTAGAACAACAACAACAAAAATCTTGAAAATGATAGACGATTTGATTATATTTGATTATAATTTCTATAGAAATTAAATTTTATATAAGATTATTTACATTTATTTTTTATTCATTTGAAAACAGAAATTTGAATTTCTTCGTTATTATATCACTTTTTTAAATCCTTCTGATTGAATTAAGAAACACATTTGGTAAATGCTTTATCATCTCTCTTCTTTTCTTTTAAAATAGTTTTTCTTATTTAATTGCAATTAATTCGTTGTAAGCGTTAAAAAAAAATTGTCAGATACAATCAACAAAATATAAGAATCAAATATTGATAATCTTCCTAAATAGAATCTGTTTTTATAAGCAAATCCTCACTTTCCATTAACGAAATCCATTTAGGAAAGAAACTAGTAATCAAAAGTGCAATATGCTTTTCGTTTGAATTCGTTCTTTTGTTGTTTCATCCTTTCGAGACATTTCCAATGATTTTTAAGCGATCCAATGAGCAACCAACTACGAAAACATTGAAGTTCACTGGTAAAAGGAGAGATGGTGGGAAACAAAACGAAAAAAAAAAAGGTTCTTCTCAGACGCATTTCTATTGGAAAACACTTAAAGAGCTGATTAGCCCGACATTCACAACCAACATCGACTAAAGGAGGTTTTTTTCCCTTCTTCTTCCTGACGTAATTTTACGTGTGTACTTATCGGTGTCATTGGCGGTTGATGCCCTAAGGCCAATCAACACTTATCACTCCATCATCTTAATTTATAATACTTGCTTAATGTCTTTTATGACTCGTTCCCTCAAACTACAGCTTTATTCAAAATTTAATGGCAGCAACAAACAGTAGATATCTTAGAAGCATTTCTGAATAGATTAACTCTATCTTTGTATGAATTATGTCTTTGGAAATATGGTATTTAGCAAAAGAAAAAAAATATTAAAATCAGCTATCGCAGAATAAACCATTGATGAAAGCTAAGTCTTTCCTTTTAGGTCCTTATTTATAGACTTATTATTAAAGGGGAAAAAAATATGCATAAAGATATTTGATTTTTTTTTTTTAAATATATATAGATATATATAAACTTTCTCTTTCTTTAGAAAAGAAGTTGGAAATTTATACAGTACGTCAAGTAACTATCACAGAAGTTCAAACCTTCATTTGTTATTGTTTAATGGTAATGTTGAAATTTAATTCTAATTTATTTTTAGTAGAGACTTATTCTTATTTTTGCTCATCAATACTCGACAGGAGTTCTTTATTGGTTAATGATTTGAAAGAAACTTCTATTTAGTTAAGATAGACTGTATTTATTTTTTAAAATTAAAAAAAAAAAAAAAAATTCTTTATACGACAAAGATAATTGAATAAAAATTAATTATTTTCTACAGCATTTATCTGATATAAATTGATTCAATTTGTAATTCAATCATTTAATTTATTAGATTAAACTGATGTCAATTAAATTGAATAGCCTTTTTTTTTTCCTTTCTTTCCGTTGAAGCAAACTAAATTTACTGTGATTTACTTTTAAATTAAATCAAATTTCATTATTTCTACTTTTTTATAAATAAATTTAGCTTTATTTCTAAAATCAGTCAATCATTAAAGAAATAGATTTTAGAAACTTTTATCTATGACTTTAGATTCTTTCGTTTTTTTTTTTTTAGATGTTCAAAACTTATTGATTTGTTCATTAAGAACTTCCCCTCCTGTTTGATTTATGAAAAAATGTCCGATCTTAGACTTCTCTCTTTCTTTCGTCAATTTATTTGCATATGTTTTAAATGAATTCAAAGTAGCTCGCCTATGAAAACGGGGTAATGGTAATCGCCAGCTTATCATCATTATGCTTACGAGAAGGGAAAACAAAGCGGTCATAAAGAGCGTCTACGAAAAAACAATGGTACTATGAGGCTCTCCGTCATTGTGTTAGTCTGCTCTCTCTCTCTTAACAATGGACCCCGGCGGGCCTGGCTAAAAACTTGTTAAGGGAGCAAAACATCTTCCAAGGCAGTCACTTCCCTTGGCCGACCCTTGCTGTAACTTCTCATCATAATGGGAGCTTAAAAAGACGGCGATCCATTACAGCCTTGCCATTACCCTGAAGCCCACGCTTGAGCCAAAAGAAAAAGCCTATTAACTCAGGACCGGATGCTTCGTCCGAACTTCTGGATTTTTTTTTTTTTAGTGGCAAGATCAGAGACGAAAAACAATTTTTCAAAAGAAAGAGGAAGTTAAAAGGGCAATTTATAAGGCATCTTATAGAAACTTGAACGCTTAAAAACTACTGCGTTAGATAAAAACAGAAAGAAACTTGAGACACTTTTCTTTTTTTTTTTGTTTAAGTAATGCTGCTAATTAGAAAACTACAGACATCATTCACAGAGAAAAGCGATCCGAAGCTTACAACAATGAAAGTTAATGTTTCAATTTCTTAGGTATAAAAATATAGGAGAAATTTTAAAAGAAAATACGACGTTTAGTAGCTTAATAAATAAAGGCAAATCATAAACGTATGCAACCGGAACCCTTTTAATAAATAGAAACATGTAGTCTACATTTAATAAATTTCAGTGACTGTTCTTCGATACAATGTTAAAGCTGAACAGTCAAATATTAGAAACTGTTATTGAAATTTATGAAATGTTTAACAATACTGAGTTTGTGCCTTATTATTATGTTATATTTAATGCATCATCTACAACATGTTAAATTAAAGGTTTCGATTTCAGGTCTTGAATGTGCTGCCTTAGTTTGTTTACGATTACTACGTTATATTATTATTAATTACTATTTATTACTTTCTAAAAGAAAATAGTTATTTAATAAATCTTCTGAGTATTTATATCAGTAAGTTGAAAGCAGTAGTCTGTGGAATAACAATTTTGTGAAGATAAAATTTTATTGATAACAGTTGGGTTTTTGTTGTGAACATTTGCTAACTTAACTGAAAAGGCATGAAAACTTCTACCATAAAATAACATTGAGCTTAATTTTCAGTCAAAAGCTTTCCATTATAATTTTCCAAGCCTTTTATTCTAATTAACTGAAAAGTAGTAAGGGTATTACAATTCAATGTTTTATTGAAGACATTTCATGACAGTGCAATATATTTAAAATATCCTTATGTATTCGATATTCTTTTAGTTTCTATTCTTTGTAGAAATTATTTTATATATCTTTTGTAGGGAGTGTATTTTGACCCTCACTTCATAAATTGGCATCAAATAACATGTTGAACGTGAGAGGATCTCCTCTTCCACACCCATTATTTTTTTAGAAGAAGCAGGAAGGTTTTCTCTTATTACAAATGGGTTTTTACCCTTTTCTCTAGAGAGGTTTTTGGGGAGGGAAATAAAAGAGGATGCGAATAGAATTGGTAATGAGTTTCCTTCTAATGGTAATTAGAAAACACTCAATTATCAAAGGATATCAAAAGTCTTTGAAGCTCTTTTATACTCGCAAAAATCCACCAAAAAGCTTTATGAAATTTTAACACTTTAATAAATAAAATGCTATCAATGCTTAAAAGCTAAATGGAGAGAATCAGAATTTCCTAAAAACTCAATTTGTAAAACCTTACAGTTTAGAAAACAGGTAAATGTTTAGTTGTGGTGCATAACTTTAAAAGGATAATTTTAATTAAAGAATATTTGTTACAGATCAATGGACTATTGGAACTTGGATTACGAAAAATAGCAAAATGAATACAAATAGATTTTACATAGCAATTTATTTAGCAATTATTGTAGCGTCGTAGACTGCAGTATTCTTAAAAATAAATATTTAGAGAATATGTAATTATAATAGTCTACGCATTTCAAAATAAGTGAAATAAGTGATATAAAAATTAGGCAGTTACGAAATACACTGAAATATTTCAATGAGGAAATTTCAAAATTTTCCTGCTTTTTAAATTTCAGAGGAGAGGCGGTGATTCCATTCGCTGCCCCAAATGATTGTGGGGGAACAGGTGTCCTTCCCCCTCACAGTGGGTCGCGTGCGGTCACATTGGGAGGTCTGCTCTTTCTCGCTTGACCAGTGAGTGTTTTGGTTGGTCCATTGTGGAATTGGTGATCCTTCTGACATGGGGAAGGGAAGAGGTGGAGCACTAGGGTTGATGTATAAACACCGCCCCCCTCTCAACAGTGCTATCGTCTTCCCAGAAAAATAAGCCCAATACATTTCCTCTTTCCACGCAGCTGCTTCTCTTCTAGTGTGGATCCATTACCAAAAAAGAATCATAACTGGAATTCGGTTTCGAAAATAAGCGTAGAATAGACATATTGATATCAGATATGGAAAATACAAACAATTACAGCATTAAATATGAGAATAAAATTTTCTCTTTTTCTTATTAATAGCTCTGCTATTAGGTAATGCTTTCAAAAGAAAAGACAAATTAAGAAGCTTTATTAGAGCTGTGATAGCTTTCTTTTTAAATATTTTCAATATCGTTATTTTTATTTATAACAAGATTTCAAGTAGAAGTTTATAATAGATTTCTGAAACGAAGACTATAACTTAATTATTACAAATTGTAATTTTATATCATCTTTAAAACCACGAAATTCTAGTTTATATCGATGTCATTTAAAATTTGAATTAAATATCTGCTTAGATATTGGCAATTATAATATTATATGTTTGTTTGAAAAGCAATAAATGTAGAAAAATCATATCTCGAAGGAATTAAATTAAAGCAGAAGTTTCTTTATTTAAATTCATTACATTAGTATATATGAAAAATCAAGTACAAATATAGTAAATATAATCCAAAAAGCAAATCCAAATAAATCGTACTGCTACTACTTCAGTAAAACAACTGTTAATTAGTAGTAAAGAATTTATGAAATAACTTTTTATCAGTAGCAATACTGATTTCCAAAATCCTCCCCATAATTGAATCAGAAAAGGCAATTCTATTCAGATGCTGCTGCTTTATTTTCATTTCCTACTGATTTTCACAGCACGTTAAATTTATTATCAATTTTAGAAAATTCGAGGTGAATTTAGATTGGAATTGATTCTTTTGTGTTAAATACAGATTTGAATAGTTGTAAGAGGAAGCTTTGGCAATTTTCATTCAAGTATATTTTTAAGTTTTTAATATTTCAAATTTTCAATTTTGTAGCTTTCATCTCATCCCTTTAAATTTATTTGAATTTAAAGGGATCAGATTTACGCTACAAAATTTCCCAAAATATATTTCGTTGATTAAAGAAAGCATTTTAATTAAACTTCGATTTCATTTCAGCATTCCTTGTAGTCATTTGCTGAATTTCTCAGCTGTACTTTGACGAAGCGATGCTTAATATCAACGATGTTCAATATCAAAGAAATAATATATTTATCCTAAGTTCTGAAATATCAGTGAATTTTTGTTAACTTTAAAATTTTATAATTAGAACGTTGTAATTTTTATTATTTGAAAGTAAGCCCAAAAAGCTTGAAAACTTTGAAAGAAATGTCATTTAATTTCAAATGAATAATTCACATCTGAGGAAGAACAAGTGTTTTTTAATTAGAAATGACGACAGAAAATAAAAGAAGCTCTAAAGTTTACTTAAAATACTTGTGTGAATTGTTGGAATACTCATTCGTATTTAAACTAAGTGGTAAATTCAGATTAGCATAATTTAAAATAGAGAAATCAACCAAAGAAGAATACTTATGCGCTTTATATTAAAAAAAAAAAACAACTGTATTATATTAAAAATATTTTTGATTCATTTATTGAAATGTCTTAACTTTTGTAAATGTAAACCCTTCTATTGATTGAAGTTTACTTTTTTTTTTCCTCGTTTCCATCTTATATTATTGCATTTTGGTCATTTGGTTTGGATTTCCCGCATCATAAATTCAAATGACATTTTGTAGTCATTATCTTGTTGTTGTCCCACAACGTACAATGAAGTTTGTTGTATGTGTAACGGAAAGCGATCATAATATCGAGCTAAGCCTATTGTCAGAAGGGATGGATCCACAGGGGGGTGGGTTGCTGTTTCACGCCATTAGTCAGCTGTCCACGAGATTAGTGAATGGCACGAGTGGACAATGATAGTTCTTAGTCATTTTCACTGTGGGTGGTGTCTGGGGACCACCACAAATGACCCTCATTAGAAGGACGGCTACAGGAAGCCTTTCGCTCCCAAACAACCGACAGTTTCTGCACTTCGATCGTTAAGGAAACGCGAAGTTACATTTCTTCCTTCTCGATTGGGCTTTCAAAATGTCAAGAGAATACAAGGAAAAGACCTCACAGTTTAAGTGAATTTAATTACTCTCTTCTTCCACATCAAGATGCAATTGAATTTACACAACGAATTTGCAGGATCTCAGAATGCACTCAAAGTTAAGGAAGGGCGAGGAAGAAGAAAAGAAGGAGAAAGGAAAAGAAGGTTCTTTCGCTTAATTTGAACCGCTGATAACTTTAAAACTTTCGGGCAGGAATTATTATTTTATACGAGTTCACTACAGTTGCAGACTTTAGAAGTAAATAAATGAAACCAAATAGGTTATCTGTCTCGCTTGATGTCACTGAAAAACAAGCGTGATGCTTAACATTAAAACAGAGCCAAATAGTTAAATGAAAAGTTAGTGGTGAAAGGAAGGTACGTCAGAACTTTTAAACTAAGCAACTACACAATAAAGTACTTAGATGAAATAACAGAAGCCATTCGCAGGTAATTAAGAAAGTCCAGCGTCTCATTACAACTTAACTTTGCTTACAATATCTTACAATCTTTTTAAAGTTTTTCTTAAAATATATACAGAAATGTAAATATTTCCATATCATAGAAATAATCCTAGAACGGATCTGTCATATCCTTTTCATTTTGTTTACTATAATCTTTTTACTTTAATTACAGAATTTTCTGCATCACAATTACTGTCAATCAGTAATTTTACCAATTAATTATCTAATTGGGGGAATAAAGCAATTCTCACTGTTCAATTATCTGATTTCATGTTTGTTTAAATCCGCATTGCGCTAAAACGGATAGACTGATTTTCTTAGTATGATTCTTCTTTAAGGGTAATCTTAAACGATGATCACAGTTATTTTTGCTCTTTATATCCTCTCCAATTCTCAAAAAAAAAAAAATTCCTAACTCAGATATTAATGCACTATGAGATATATTTCTGAATATACTACGTAGAATACCGTGGAAAGTTTGTCTGTTAGTCGTTCCAAAATACATTTCTATAACATCGGCGATAAGGAAAACTGGGACAGTGTTTGCACGAACCTTAATTTGATATCAATGTATGTTTTCATGAACTGTTTGAGATCTAATTAATGTTCTGATATTAATTGTTGATGAGGGCAGCTATTTTTTTTTTCTTTTCTTTTTATGTTTTTTAAAGCACGATCTTCTTATCGCTATCTTCTCTTCTGTGCTTCTCTCCATGTTAAAAGCTAAAGACAGGCTGTCAGAGGAATAAAAAGTTTGAAAACCCACCTAATTATTTAATTTTAGGCCTGATTAAATACAAGATTATTTCGATTTTCTAAATTATTAATAATTAACTCCTTTTAGCATTAAAACAGTTGCAATTACGATCTATCTTGGATCACAGATAAATTTCTCCTAAACTGAAAGAAGAAAACTGTAATGCAGTTCGAAATTTGGAAATATAATTGTTCTCTAAAATCAAAAATAAATGTAAACGAAGGCTGTATTTTTCTAGAACATCATCAATCTTAATCACGATGATACGAAAAAAATTGCAATCTGTAGCAAAACACATCAATTGCCAAAAAACCCATTCAAATTTGGATGTTAGATATCAGAATTCTATTTTCATTTTTTTTTAAATCAAATTTTTAAATAACGAGGTACACACCTTAAATAAATAAACAAAATATCATCAGAAAAAAAAAAAACGTTTTTCTACCTCAGCAATAAAGAATAACAAAACAAATTTCTATTTAATTAAGGAAAAAAAATCAAATCGTTCAAAAGTATTTTACTACTGGTATGAAAATTTGAGATGATGTAGCAGCGGCCAATAGAGATTGACGCTACAGCCCCTAACGTCCAATGGAAGGAAAGTCGATGTGTTTATCAGACCATTCTGCAGGAAAATGAAGTAGCTGTTATTTCTAAATGGTTCGCTTTCAGTGATTTTCAAATTGAAACTGGAAATCCAGTGAAAATAAGCCCGTTCCTTATATAAAAAACATTGTAAACATAAAAGATTTATCAGCTATGAATATTCATGGAATAAATATTTGATTTTTATTGCAATTATTAAGTCTATATAAATAGAAAGAGCGAGAGAGCTTTTTAATACTGATCTAATTAAATGTTAAGATAATGTAAATTTATTAAATGTTTTGTCTTCGAGGAACCAGTTAGTAATTATTTACAACGTAGTTTACTGAACGAAATTACATTTTTTTTTATAAATAACATAAATATCTTTTGTGAAAATAATTTTGCTCAATGTAAACATAATAAATATTTTATTATGTTGCATCTTCATTATGATACCTCAATTAATTAATCACTGCGTTTTTAATTGTGAGGAGTAAATGAGTATTTCAAATCTAAGAAATGTTAATAAAAAATACATTTTTTTTGCTTCTATATAACAAATAAACAATCATTCAATAAAAAACAAAGAGGAAGCCACTAGGAAGCCTTTTTTTTTCTCATGCTAATCATATCAATCAATCTGTTGTCTGTAGCTGAATTGCTGGAAGAATCTTCTTGCATAGGAAGGACATTTTAACTATAAAAGTTAGTTCTAAGAAAGGCGAGAAGATGATAAAAATTACTTTAGAAAAATACTAGCAAATAAACAGTAATGTATTAGAATGTGATGACGCCATCTTTTTCGTAAACAGATTTGCGCCGAGTTACTATAATTAAAATTAATCTCCTTGTTGACTAAATGAAATCACAATGCAGGTTAAACTGTTTTTTATTTGTGGGAGGAAATGGAAATTTTTTCTGCAGTTTATATTTAGCAGAAATCATAAGTCCTAAAAATAAACGGAGCCTTTCCGTTTGTGGCATTTTATTATTTACAGAAAAATAATAATTAAATAAAAAAAATCAAACAAAATAATGAAGAATAACATTTTAAAGAAAGTAGGCGCTAAGTTCTTTCAAAAACAATTTTTTAACAAAAATGAAATGAAACAAACTTGAAGTTATTCTACTATTGTATTTGCAATATTGTTTTATTGATTATATATCTCCATTGGTTTTTAACTGTGCCTACTGTAACTACTATTTAGAACTTTCAGAATCAGCTGAAGAACAGATCTCAGGATGTTTTAAAAGAGTCAATACAGAGTCAATACAGATGAGTTTAATCAATGTTAAGATGAAGTTAATAAACACCCATTCAAAACCGAAACTTTTCCTAATCTCTTTGCTTTGGGGAATCATGTAATGTACCGTAAGGCACGTTAAATAATGTAACAAATTAACGTTGCTTCGGCTGCGTTCAGTTGGTTTAGCACTTTATTTAAAAAGCAAATACTCAAAAATAAAATAAATAAGGAAGAACGCGTCTTCAATGTAAACTTTCAAATAAGCAAGGTTTAATTTAAGTTAAAATAAACAAAAAGTGTTTCTACAAATTATACAGAGAAGTTTCATTCTTATTGAGTCAATAGAAAAGCTATTTTTCAATGGAAATCCAGATTCCCAACAAGCAGTGTTTGAGGTTTCAGCGTTGGAGCACAATTATATAATATTGTGGAGTATTTCGACAAAGTCACCAAATTTACTTTTCCCTTTGTGTGCAAACAGCTGCTAAAGGAAAAACAAAAGTCCTTCAAACTTAAGAGACAACAGTTAGCTATTTTGAAATAAGAACTTAAGGTTATTTTAAATTTTATATAACTTTCTTATGAATAATCAAGCAAATATGAAAAACAAAATGAAATCTTCAATACCAAACTTAAATCTAAAATCTTTCTTCTTCAAATTGCTTATCATTTTTGTATTAAAATACCAATAAAACATTTTAATAAAGCTTCTTATGTAAAAGATTCATTATGAAATAGCCATACATGACTATCTTTTGAACTATTTTATATAAGTTACAATAGCTTTTGTTGTTCCTTTTTATTTTTTTAATTATTGCGGTTTTTTTCTTTTTGGTTTTTTGTTGGTTTTGAAAACTTTTTTAAATGTTTATCCGAAAACTTTCGTAGAAATAAAGTAGCTAGTAGTTTTTTTTGGTTTTGAGCTGACGATCAAAATACCGTTCAAGTTCGGAGAGTCATGTCTTCCAACCAAAATAATAATAATAAAGATAATAAGGCCCCAATTTTGCCCCTCCCTTTTAAATGCCGCCCTGAGCCTTTTTCTAAGTCAACTTCCCTCTCTTCCCCCCTCTATGCTACTGTTCGTAAAGCATTCAACTGATAAATTAACGAAACAATATTATAATAAATAATAATAAATTAAAACATTTACGGAGAAGCATTGATAGCTAATGACAAATTAATAAATTTTCAAACACTTTTATCATAAAATTCAATGAATTTCGAGATGTTGATTTAATTTCAAAGAAACTATTAGAAAATATAAGGCGTAGTCTAGTAGTTAATTTCAGAAATAAACTGGATGAGAAATCTTCCAGAACAAAAATTCTCAATGTAAAAATTGAAAAACATACCACGAGAAACAAAGAGATTTGGTTATTAATCATGATTTATCTATATATCTTTCGATTTATACGTAAATCAATTGTATACGTAAATCTTAATAATTTCTCAAATAATATATAATGATAAAACATCTTACACTAAGACTTACCGCTTATTTTAAATATTAAACATAATTTATTATGACAAAATTAAAAACACATACAGTTTCAGTTTGCCAAATTACAAACCTTTTTCAATGCAAAAGAAGGCATTGAAAAAGGTTTGTAATTTGGCAAACTGAAACTGTATGTGTTTTTAATTTTGTCATAAAGTTTTTAATTTTCATTGTGTGTTTGGCTCCATTGACCTTAACTCTTCATAACGTACGTAAAAACCACCCATAATTTATTATAATTTAATTAATTTTTAAATAAAATTTGGAAGAAAAAACTGAATACCGGTACATAATTTCTTTAAACGAAGAAGTAATTATAGATGTTTCTTTAAAGAAATAATTATAATTTTTATTCTTTATTCTGTCGTCCAACATTTATTTGTAAATATGTTGTGTGGGATTCACAATCGCAGACGGAGTAAAAAATATCTGTAAAAAAATTATTTCTAAAAAGGAGTCTTCAGTTGTTGATGAAAGAAATTTTCATTTTCATACAAATCTTCATTTTCTATGATTTATTTCGCCCTATCTAGTGTCGTCTGCTTTTTCTTAATCAACGGTACTTCATTACGACTTTTATTAAACTGCAACTGGATAGTTAAGAGCTTTATTAGATGAAGGCTAATTTCAAGATTCCGTCTTGAAAGACGAAGCGAGACGGTTCTCAGTCTGATTGATTGCTGTTAAATTGATTGTACAGCCGTCAGATGGCGCATAAGAACTATTTGCATTGTTAATTGCCTTGAGAGATCGTCAATGATCTGCACAACTTCATCGTTTGATGAATTCGATGTTAAATGATTCACACATTCGAGTTTCGAATAGATCTAGCTTGGAAATGCTAAACTTTTCAATTGAAAAGAACTAAAAAAAAAGATACTTTAGATATTTGCTAATAAGAGAAATAGTGATTAAATGATGAATCTTCATTTTTTAAACTCAAGGAATCCATTTTGTTTTTAATTGAGGAAATTGAGGCAGTCAACTTCCAGATATCAACATGGAAGAACTAATTTCGTATTTACATCAAGTTTCTTACTTACAGCCTCCACTTTTTTTTTATCAAAGTCATTAGGAATAAATCTTTCATTTAATAGTGAAGTTCAGTTTCCTATGATGTGCAGTCTATTGAGAAATCCTGAATTCTAGTAGTAACAAATGTTGAAGATGTCAGTTCCTAGCTCATTATGTTTAAGTTGAATAATAACAAAAATCTATTTAATACTTTGTATTTTTTTTTTAAGCTTTTACCTAAAACTTCAGTTTCAGTTTACAGAATAAACAGTTCTTGAATTCAGACAAGCCGATGAATTGTCTACTTTACAGATGTAGTTACAGCATTTATTTGTTCCAACCCTTTTTCTCTGCAATACATATTAAACGATTCACATTAGTACAGTGCTTCTAAACCTTTTTTTTTACTTTACGCCGCACTTATTTTTGCTTAACAAACATCATTTTTAAATTTTAAATTTATTTAAATCGCACCAAGTTTTTTTCATTGCTTTTACTAAGTATAATAAAATCCTTAAGAAATAAACTAAATATGGTATACAGATGAAAAACTATTTTAAACATTTGAAGCATTTAATAATATTCTGAAATACGTCTTAAAAATGATTTGAATTTGAATTACTACTTTAATGCCATTCGTTATGAGAAATACAATGCAGTTTAAATTTGGATTCAATATTGTTATTGGATTTTTTTGATGTCTAAAATATATTTCGATTAAGGCATTTTAGACATCAAAAAAGCTGAATTTCTATTATTTATGTTCTCTAACATAATTTTCTAATAATACACGAAGAACCTCCTTACGTCACACTGGTTGAGAAATGGAACTAATAAATCAATCCTAATAATAATAAATAATAACTAAAACGTCAATTAATAAGTAATGCATTAATAAATTAATTCTATTGCATTAATATCTTTTCAATAGTTTAAGTCCCTCAGAATTTAAAGTAAGAAAGAGTTCAAAGAGTTCAAAGTTAATCTTAATTTATTTTTATTTCGTACAATCTTTTAATATTATTAAGAACAACTGTTACTAATTTTTCTTGCTTTATCCTGAGCAGTATTAATCTATTATTTTATATAATATCGTAGCAGTGTAGCTTATAGCTGTTGGATATTACCACGAAGAAGCTAAAACAAGCTTTTATAGAAAGTAATCAATAATAAACGATTAAATGGATTATTTTTCACTGCTTCACTGCTGTTCGTTTTAAAAAAAAGCCCTAATTAGTAAATACGATTTTATTAATTGAAAAAATCTCAAACGAATTTGAAATAATTTTTTTCTTTTATTGGAGTAACAATAAGGGCTTAAGCCAGTATTAAGACTTAATAAAATATTTCTTTTATTCAATTCTTAAGTACAATTTCCATGTTTAAATTTCCACGAGGAAAACTTTAACGAAAAATTTAAAACCTAAATATTACAATAATGTAGATAAGGACAGCTGTTTCGTGATTAATAGAAGTCCAGAAGAAGACTACAAATATATTAATTTTAAAAAGCCGAAATGACCATCTCAGAGCCAAGTGAAAAGTTCTTGTGTCAATTTGTCCCGTTTTCCTTTCCTTGCCTCTTCTTTTTTTTATTTATTTATTTATTTACTTATTTTCTTCTAGATTTTGTATTCAAGGCTGCGTTAAAATTATTGAATTTATAATAAGAAATTTCAGCTTAAAATTGTTTTTAGCAACAAATCATTAAAAATTGAAATGTAAACAAAACTTGTCTTAAAAGTTAAACTTAACTTGTGTTTGAATAGTGTACTGTTATATTTTAAACAGAATCTTCTTTCGCAAGAAAAAAAACACTGAATGCATATTCTAAAGGGAGAGGCAAAGGGGGAAGAAAAAAACAGGAAAATAAAAATACCACCGAAATGCAATTCTAAACCTAAAAAATAAATTTGTTTTCGCGGCTGCTGGATGTTCCTGGAGCGAAGGGTGGGTGGGTGGATCGAAAGAGGGGTTAAGCTGTGAAACCGACGGAACGAATGCGATGCACTTGGGTGACTGAGTATCCAGGATTATTTTAGGGCTCGGCCGAACGGAACAGGAAGAAACGATACAAAAAAAAAAGAAGTAGAAGAAGAAGAAGGAGGAGGAGGAGAACGTAAAACGAGGCTGGAGAGAAGAGAAGAAAAGGATCTCCCGCTCTCTTTCACCGGATGCGACACAGCTTCGAACACCGTTCGCATCGATTCAATTTCCCGTCGACGCATCTTTCCAAAACAGCCTCCACTCCTACCCCTTGCCATTTGACCAATTCCTAGTCTTTGAGGCCCCCCTCCTCCCCCCCAGTAATGAAATTCTGCTCAGCCTCCGCCCACACCGGTGTTGCAGCTCAAACGTTCCCTCCTGAAAAATTCATGCGACATCGAAACGGCAGACTCAAACTTCGCCCTGAGTGACTAAGTTGTAATTGAAAATTGGAAAGTGACACTAGGGTAAGGAAAGGGGTGGGTGGATAGGGATTGGAGAAGTTCGAACGAACGTGGAAAGAGTTCTGCAGACGTTTTCCAGAAAAGTTGTGCTTCTTGTCACCCTGGGGCCAAAAAGCCACAACCGCCGTCACCTGCTTGCACGAGGTATTCGGCTTTCATTTTCGCCCAAGGACCCTCTTCGTCTTCGTCTCCTTTTTTTTGCCTTCGTTCGGTTCCGATGCAAAGATAAACAACGTAACACGTTAGAATTCAACGAGACGTCCAATCGAACGCCGATGCGTCTCCGAACGCGCCTATAGGCGATACGTTGCGGCTGAAGAGTGTGCCGTGTCCCCAAGAGTTTTGTTTGCACTTCGCCGAAATCGAAGCTTGGATGAAAGAGAACTTCCTCTCGTCTATAAATCAGTTACCCAGCTCCAAGGCTGCCACTGTAATCTCGCGTCACCATGAATATTAAATAAAACGGAATTTGTTATGGGAATCGCGTCTCTGTTGTTTTCGGGAATAGATTCACAGAGCCAACAAAAGAGAAATATTCATTAAAAGCATTGCAAAGGAATTGCTAATATTACACTGCTAGATTATCAAAATCTTTTATATAGAAAAGAGATGCAATAGAAAACTACTTTTGGTATTCCAAAATTTTTCACAAAAAGAAAATTTCAACATCAAATCATGAACTTGTTTTCAAATTCGAATCTTATATGATTTTAAATAATAATAATAAAGGATTGCTTTTAAGGAATAGAAATACAGAAATGAAATGAAAGCAACAAAGGGGTGTTTTTTTTTTAAGGGGTGATCTTCACAAAAGAAAATTTTTCTTACTTTTCTTTATGGCTGTAAAATACATCTTCAACTAAAAAAAAAAAAATAATAGTTTGTAAATAGAATATATAATTTTTCATACGCTCAGTTTTACGTTTAGAACATACAGAAAATTATTTTCTTTAATTATTTGGATTTGTTTTTCTATTTTTAAAATGAGCTCCATCCTAAAATTAGAACGTATTAACTCTGATATCATTTTTTAATAATAAGTTTTATTAGTAGATTACAGTTTTTTTTTGTAGACTACTAATTACACTTTTTTTTATATAAACAACTATATCGCGTTACATTTTGTGACAAGTTTGAATGATTGTAAACTTATCTGCTTCTTAAATGAAAAATTCTAAATTAAATGAAATTTCTTATGGTTTCTTTGCGCTGAATTTCTGAAAGCTCCGCGTTAGATACATGGAATCACACACACAGAGTGAAAAGTATCTGCTTGTATACTTACAGAATGGCTTAGTATTAGATGACGACATGTCCTTTACAGTTAACTGTAATTAAATTCTTCGCAAATTAATTCTCACCTTTCAGATAATAAATTTTTAACTAAAATTTTATAGAAATTTTTCAATAATCGTTTAATTAAAGACGAAATATAATTAACAACAAATTTATAAGTCGTAGATCAATGTCTGTATATTTATTATCATATATTTGTAGCAATAAATTTAATCACTATTATCATAATATACAAATATCGTAATATTCCAAAGCCACTGTAAATTAGACAAAATAACAATTCTTATAATTAAAAACAAAAAATGAAAACAAATTTAAAGGAACATATTTAAAAATCAAAATCAACTATAAGATTAATCTGTGATGTGAAAATGAATAAAATAACGAAGGAAATTTATTCACTTAAAATTTTCAAAATTATCAATCAATAAAAGGAACAAAGAAACCATTGAAATATTCCTTAGCTTTGAAGATTATCTTTTATTCCACGAATTACGGATTATAATAATTAGAATTGCAGTTAAAATTTATTTATTTATTTTTTGATCAAAATCGGCATTGATTTGATTCCTACGTCAAGTCTTAAAGGTTTCATCAAAAGTGAGATTGAAACCGTTAGTTTGAATGAGTTTAAACTTTATCACTCGACTGTTGTCTCTTAGAAACGATCCATTCGATCTATAAAGCAGTCGCGCAACGACAAATTGCATTATTGAGAATAGAATTGTTTTCTGTTTTCGCTCTTCCAGAGAAGACAAATACGTGTCTGGCAACACGTTTAATCTGAATGCTTTGAAATCTCTCAAGTGTTGAGTTGGTTTATTTTGTGTCTCATTCATGGAGTGACATTATACGGAGAATATTCTAATGAACAGCAAGGAGATAAGATTTATTAAAATTAATAACTGTCGTTTAAACAAACGGTGATATTTGCTAAATGTACTTGAAATTTTACATCTTTCATTAAATGCTTGCGTTTCAACGTTAAACTATAGTAAAAACGAAATAACTTTTTATGACGCTTATAGAGCGTTTTAATAAAATGATGAAAATTGCAGGTAAAACCAATTCACTATAAAAACTATAAAACAATTTTTAGTTCAGATATACCTCGAAATTATCTCAAAAGATTTCATTAGAATGAACAAGAGTAACCACACCAATAAATAAATTATATAAAAAAAATCGTTATTAAATTGATTAAATAAACAAGCAACATTTGTTTTGTGCGTTCAAAACAATGTAGTACTTCTAATAAAATTAATCGCGCTTCCAATCATGGTTGATTGGACAAATCACTCCTGGAAAAAGAGCAGATGCTGCAGCTTCTCTCATTTTCGATACCTCATTGATTAATAAGGGGATGCTGTGATACTTTCTCTTCGTAAGTTGTAAAATAAAAGAAGTCTGCATCTATTTGCCATTCATTTCACTCATCGTAGTCGGAAAGTTAGAAACACAAATTTTAAAGAAAAATGCTAGAAAAATTTTTTTTTTAAATTAAAAAAAAAAAAAATGACTTATGCAGTTGTTAAGGATACTTAACATGTGAGCAATTTCTTATGTGACGAAAAATTTGAAAATTTTGAAAAGGAAGAAAATAGTTATTATTGCGAAAGCGAAAATTACTACAGGATACATATATTTCCAATAGTCAAATTTTTGTACTCCAAAGATTAATTTTTATACTTCTTTGGAGTAGCTCTCTAAGAATCAAAATGTGATGCTAATTTTTAAACCTTTTTATTTTATTCAAATGTAAATAATTTTTAATATTTTTCTTATTTTTATTTTACATGTGCTTCGTATTAATTGCTTCTTATATTTAGATTATTTTTATTGTTCACTTTGACAGTTTCTTCTGTCAGCTAATCACACAAACTCTCCTGATGAATCTGAATTGAAATTTTCTTGAATGGATTTAACGAAATTAAACTGACTGGTTGAAATTGAAGCAAACAATTAAGATAAAATAAAAACAATTAAAATCAATGCATTTAAATGTATGTCTTGAAGAAAGACGAAGCTAATAAGTTATTTAAGAAAATAAATGATGTCTTTCCGAGTATTTGAGTTAGGTATTTGTTTTTCAAATTATGACTTCTTTTCCCAGTGATAAAAAGGAACGAATGGTCGATATTCAGACTTGCAAAATTAGCTCATTGGAAACATTAAAATTAAAAAATTAAAAAACAAAACCAAAAATTATTATCGATTGCTTTACAAAGCGAATGAGGCGTTTCCTTTAATATTCCGCGCGCTAAACTTCAAACACATTGTAATAAAAGTTGTAATTTCTGCTTCGTTTAAAGCTAAAGCAGATACACTAACGAATGCTAGCAAAAGCGGGAGTTATTTTTAAGACTCTGAGCATTACACAATTTCCTTAATTTAAACTGTCCTTTCAACCACACAGCGGCAGTCATCATAACGAAAACCAGTCTTGAAATGTTTTTCCGTTAAGCTCCAGACGCAGAATAAGGAAGCAGACGAAGTGCTGCCTGCCCACATCCGTTTGTTCCAATGCAGCATAAAAACATAATAAAGGCCTCGCCGTCATACTAATTAACCTGCCGTGCAACTTAAGTTTCCTTGCGGCTAATTAGCATTCGAAAATCTGTTTTGTAATTAACTGGTAATTAACTTCACTTTAATTTCATGCAAGACTCATAGTGTGTCTCTTGCCTTTTCCATTAAGTCCTTTTGTTTCTGTTACAATCAAAAAGATTTGCTTCTGCTGTGTTGGACCCTGGCTGTGTTCAAAAGGAAGCCACCAATTCTTTACCCATGAATTATGAACGAAACTAGCTTTTTTTTTTCTTTTTATTCTCTTTTCCCTTTTTTTATTCTTTCGCTTTCCATCGCTCTGAACCACTTGAAAGGCGTTAAAGTAACATCGCCGCCTCCACTTCACTAATTTGAATTTAAACGTGTCTGCTGTTGCCCAATAATGACTAAAATATTATTTTAAATAAAACTAAGCACTTGCTTCGGCCATCAACATGTCAGAACGGAGCTCAGATAAAAAGCACCAAGAAATCAAAAAAAATAAATAAGTCGTTCTTGATTCTCATTGTTTTTTATTTTTAAACCTAACATAAAACTTGTGTAAAATAAAACTTTATTTAAACATCTTCTTTTTTTAAAATTATGAACTTCGAATTTTCTAAATTATAAATTTTACTTTCAGAATGTGTAACATAATCAGAATGTTACGTTACCTAAAGATAGTGGTTATTATATTCATATTACCATTAATAAGTCCAATTATAAATAGATTTTATGTATAATGATGAAAATTTAAAATAGGTTTCAAAACCTATTTAGAACATACAAGGTTTATTTCATTTATTTTGAATTTAGGAAAATACTTTATAATTCTTTCGTTATTTTTATTAATTGTTTATAACTAATTTAAGTATGAATTAAGGGAATCATAGGATTCACTGTTTTACTTAATTATTATTAACTTTATCAGAATTAAAACAAAATTAAAACAAAGAGATTTTTTAAAGGATCTTGAAGCCTACTTTCATTCGAGTATCATTTTCTTTGAAATTACTAATGTTTCAAATTTAAGTTAAAATGAATTCGCTTTGTTAATGTTAATTTTTTTTTTTTAAGTAATCTTATAAAGAATATCATAATATGTGTAATCCCTGTTATTCAAATCTCTGAAATAAAAATGTCTAGAGATTTGAATAATAGTGATTACACGTATTATGATATTCTTTATAAGATTACTTAAAAAAAACGAAAAAAAAAAAAAAACATTAAAAAAAGCAAGCTCATTGTGACAAATAAAGAAGTGAACTAATGGATTAAACTGATTGAAATAAAAAATCTCTTATCAATTCAATACATCAGTGAACAAATATAGTTCACTTCTTTATTTGTCACAATTTTAAATCACACTAAAATAACTTTGAGAGGACGCCATCTTTTTAAATTTAAATTTTGTAAAAGAAATGCTTCCTATTTAATTTAAAAGATTTTAAGAAATATAATTGAAACTAAATTTCCAAAATCGTTTATTAGTTCAGAAATAAGCCTTATTCTACTTAAAAGACAAATTCCTTCGAATAAATTTATTCTAGAAGGGGCGGCCATATTACTTATACATAACAAAAAAAAAAATGACAAAGATAAAATTAGGAAAAAATTGTTATTAGACACTTTCTCACAATTAGTCTCCGTCTTCTTAAACCCTCATAAATACTCACGTACACAGTGATTTAAGCAGCCAATCATTTAAAAAATCTATTTAAAATTGGATTAATTTGAATGATTTTAATTCTTACAATTTTTCTTCATATATTCGGTAAATATTAATAGAGACTATAATGATAAACGTAGATTTAACAATGTTTGAATTACACTTACAGAATACAAACTGAAATATTTTCTATAAGCCTTTTTTAGTAGTAGTATTGTTATTCAAGGATGAAAATCAGCATTTTAACTCAAAGATGCAATGATTTGTCACTTGTGGTAACCAAATAAATAAATAATTTACCAACATAAAAATATTGTTCATCATTAAAATCGTCATCAGTGTGTGATTGTGAGTGAAAGTTTCCTCATTATGGAATTGATCTTGAAAGAACTCATTCAAAACTATTGGAAATTGTTTTTACGTGTCTGCTGTTGATGAGACAAATGACCGTTTCTTTTGAGGTCAAATTTACAGCAAATCGCAATTCAAGTTTCAGTCTCAAAATTTAAACTTGAATTTATGAAGTACCGTATTTATCCGCGTATAACATACACCCTAATTTTAAGATGGAAGTTGGAGTTAAAAAAAACTTAAAATTTAAAATAGAAATGCTGTACGCGTATAATAGCAGGTAGAATTTCAACCCTACATTTTAGGAAAAAAATGCATGTTAAACGCCGATAAATATGGTAACTTCTTTTACAAAGATATAATAAATTTAAAAATAAACTAGGTTTATTCTTCAAACGAAAGTAAGATCATTAATATTCTAAGTTCACTGAAGTTTTAACTGAAGAAAAACTTACTGATTTATTTTCTCAAAAATAAATAAGCTTTTTGAAAGGATGGAAAAAGTTGTAGGAAAAATATAAATGTATTAAAACAATTTAAGTGGGTTTTTTCCTAAGTCTAGCAAATTTTTTTTCCTTACTCTTCATCCAAAAGTTTAATGAAAACATCTTCATTTATCTTATGTTGTTTTCTTCTGTCCGTTTATGAAAAGAAAATAATAATAAATAAAGCCATAAAAAAATATCCACGCTTATAGCTTAAGCCATATTAAATTAACATTTTTTTTTCTCCTGTTGTCGCGAAAGGGTGTTGGGCCTTCAGTAGAAAGGACAGTTCTGATTGGCGGACTGTCAGGAGAACCGACAGGGTCCTGTGGAGCACATTTATCCGCTTGTCCCTTTTTCTCTGATTAATTACCTTCTTAATCTTAAAGGCATAAAATGGCCGTCACTCAAGTGGACATCTTGTCAACATACACACACTAGTTATGAAATTTTCTGGACTCTTTTGAGATGGTTTTATTCAATTTACATTATTCATCCATTTCTTTATTTTTTTAAGCTCTTAAAAAAAACACTTATTTTGGCAACTACTGTCCTGTTTCCCAAAAGATTAAATGGTTCCTTTCTGCTTTCTTTTTTTTTTTTTTTAAACAGATTACGGATTAAATGATACTTTTTTTTTTTTTTTTCCAGGTTGAAGTTTATATTTTACTTCTTATAATAATAACATAAATTAAATCATATTAATAATACAAAAAAGATAGAAAAGGCTAAATAAATCTTAGATTTCTTTCGTTCCAAGATGCTTAAAATACTTCACTAAACCTTTTATATGTAGACTCTCATAAAGTATTACAAGATGAAATTCAAAAACTATTCTTTCCAACCTCTGCACTTTCTGAAAAACAATAGAGCAAATTTGAAAATAATAATATTAACAATAAAACGTTTTAAAAAAAATCATATAAACTCCAAGTTTGTAAATTTAAAGTTTCTAAGAATATTCCCTTCGTCGTGCGATCTAAATAAGCAAATGAGTTTTCCTTCTGAACTGAAAATTTTTGCTATTTTGAGCTCGAAAGCTCCTGAACATGTAGGTATGGTTTATAATTTATAATTTGTTAATTTAAACTTTGATGTATTGGCTAATAATTATTTCGTCACTAATGATTTTACATCACACTTGATTTAATATCACCGGGAAAGAAAGGATTTAAAGGTAAATTCATTTTAAGTATAGATATGATCTCGCTATTATAACAAGTAACAACATCATTCTAATTTATTTAATTTAAAAAATTTCAAGGAATAAAATTAAATTCCAAGTTGTTTTAGATAAATATTTATCTAAAATGAAATAAAAGGCTATGAATGATGATTTTTTTAATAGAATTTAAGTGAAAAAATAACTGCCTAGTGCTACTCCCTAGGACCTGCTTGTTCCTTACAGGCTAAAGAACTAACATTCCATTCAAAGTATCTTGAGATAATAGTGTGTAGCTAAAAAAGGTGATAAGCCTTACTATTATTAGAATACTAGAGTAATCAATTTTATGTTACCCTCCCTTATTATTATGATTATCTAAAACAAGATAAATTTCATGCTACCCAATGTCTGTCCAATACTCTCAATATGTTTCAAACGCAGAATAGTCCACTTTTATTATGTCTTTCTGAAATTCCTATTGTTTCAATTGCAACTTTTTCCGTAACCCTTTTAAACTGGATATGTATATCATTATCATATTCTTTAAGATTGATTAAGAAAGAAAGGAAAAAAAAAATCAGGGGATTTTGTTTTGTCCGTGAAGTAGTTGTTCTTTTCTCTCTACATTAGTTTGATGCCTCAGTGGATGAAGATGTAACTATCTACTCTACTTCTCTCTCTTCGTCTGGGCCTTTAAGGCAATCGACCAAAAAGAAACGATCCTCCGATGCGAGCGAAGTTGTTTTCACATGGCACGGGCCACTTGTTTTGGTAAACATAATAAACAAGGCGTGTAAACAGGTCGCCGCAAGCGAGACTCGTGACATGGATCCCCCCACCCTCCTCTCTTTTGGTTGTGATGGGCTCATAATGAGGCTCGTCCACTGGAGGGGCCGAAGGAGGGGAGGGGGGAAGACATCGACGCTGGAAAGGTGAGAAAGAGTCACCACCACCTTTGTGCTCGTGAAGTTAATCCTTTGCTTGTTTACAAAGGCGTGGCGTAAACAGGCAGGCGTGTAATCAGGTTGCAAAGGGGCAGGAGCAAAATAAACAACTCGAGCGAGTGGTGGACACGCGAGATACACGATCTGATTTACACTCGCATGAAATGGCTTCCTTTATCACCTACTCCCTCCGATTAAAAAAGAAAAGCCCTGGCTACTCCAAACAGAAAGACCTTTTATCGTCACAGATTTCTTAGGATGAATAATTCAACCACCCGTGCTACAGTTAGTGATATTATTCAGCGAATAATGCTCATTAATAAAGTTAGAATCTCCCTCTATTTGAGTCAACATTTCATTTCAATTATTAATAAAAACTTCCCATAATTTTCCGATACGATTGGAATAATTTGTAAATAGGTCTTCTTCACAATTCGTGAAAAGCAGAATATTTCAATAATCTTTCTTTAATTATGAAAGCTTTTCATTTCATTTTCATTTTAGAATGTTTGTCGTTCTACATTCTTAAAATAACTTCAAAACAATAAAAGCTACGATGTAAAGCTACATGTAAAGAGTATTCGGATAATTAGTAGCTAAAAAACAAAGCTGTTGAACTGGATCTGTTGAATTTTGATGAAGGAGAGAGAAAGACCAAAATTTTTGTTTTTCCGAGAAATAAGAAAAAGCGAATCTTCGGGTTTTTTCTTTTTTTTTTTACATCGAAGTGAAATTCTCTCAATAGTTGAGGGAAGATCTTAATTTACTTCGCTTCATTGGAGATGCAAAATTAAAGGAAAAACAAATCAAATTTTGAAATCTTATGAGAAATTTTTCTGAATGTTACTTTTTCTCCTGGATAAAATCGGTTGTATTTCTTAATTAGTAATAATTTTAATTGTTATGAAATGATAACACTAATCAGGAAATCAGTTTTTGATAATCAATATCGATTTCTTTTCTTTAATATTCGGTATTCGGATCTAAAATCAAAAATTATTAAATTACACAAAATTTAATCTTAAGTGGCTCAGTTATTGTTACACATTCAGGAAAAGCCTTGTGGTCAACCTTGGTTCGAATCTCGGAACCGGTATGGATGTTTCCTTTCTTTTTTCTGTTTGTCAGTTTTTCTTGTCTTCTTTCCTTCCGCTGTCTATTCATGTTCTGAATTCTAGGGTTTGTATAAGATCACGATACTAGTAGGATGTATCTACGGCCCTATTACAATATTTTTTTTTTTTAGACATCAAAAAAACTATTAATTTTCTTTCAATTTCGTTGAAATAGGGATTGACCAATAAGTTTGTAGTCTTGTCTTTGAAAGACTACAGCAACATAACTATCTTTATGTAAAACGGTTGAAGATAAGTTTCTTAAATAGTTGAAATAAGTTTCTTAAATATGCGTAAATAGATTGGACAAAATAATTAATGAGAGCTAATGCTTCGAAGAGACGCAACTAAAATAGTTTGTAAAGTAACTTAATAGTCTTTTACATAACTTACTAGTCTGCTAACAAAAAAATTAGTCGTTTAAATATTATTCAAAGCAGTTTAAACTTAAGACTGTTCGAGATACGGTGCGTAGAATGGCTTGCAAATGCACATCAGACAATAATCTTATATGAATTTTTTTTAAAAATAAATATTATAAAATAATAACAACTTTAGATTTATAATTGAGTGTAAAGGAAATATATATCTATATCGTAATCATTATCACTAAAATGAATATCACACATCGACTTAAAAAAGAATTAAAAACAGTGGACATTGTAGAGGTTTTTCTCGCTATGGTGGTTTTGCCATCCTTGCCATCCTTGTCTCTGAACAATCAATCTAAACAAAGTAAATTAATGTTTATTGTCAACTGATGAACCTTCGTAGTCTCTTCATTCCATCCTGAGAGATTGTATGGGAATATGCTCTTACTTAATTTTCAAGCAGGACTAATAGTAGGACTAAAATGGCCCATTTTGTCTTTTTTGTTAAGAAAACAATCGACCGCCTAAGAAATGCTAAATATTTCAGATGGTATGATACTCAAATATATATATATATACAGAGTATATGTTTGTATATGTACATACAAAATATATACATACATTGTATGTACATACATTCAATGCATTCATCGCATAGTCACATCTGCGGTTAAGGCCCTTAAACCAAAATTTGGGAGTTGCCTCCAACAAGCCACAATCGCTAATTTAGATGACGCTTCTCCTCACCCCCACCCCTTTCCAAGCAGCTTACAAGATAGATCCTTAGCATTAGGTTGTATGATGAACTCCTGAATATTAGAAAATGGGCCTATCGGAACGATCGAAGTACTTGGCTGCATCTATCCGTGATAAATGAAATGTAAAGGAAATGTTTAAAATTACATTTCTGACTAAAAGGACGAATAGCCTCTACTATCCTTATAAAATAATGGTTACAAACACATTGAGCATGATACTACCACCACAACTACTACTGCTTCTACTCTAAATATTATTACTAATAATAACAATGAATAAAAATGCTTTAATTTTTCATCATTTTTGTTGTAATTGCATTAAAAAAATATTCACTCTCTCTTCCCTAGGGCCCCATTACAATACAACCAGCGATATAGGGGGAGATGGGAGAGCTTCATACGTTAAGCAATCAAGAACTGAAACAAGAACTTATCATGTGTACATTCGGTAAAGTTAATTTTATTACAATGTTTAGTTTACGGAACTTACATGATATCAAAATAATCCCTAATTACTTTATATGTTTACTTAAAATTTGGTAAAAAAATTACATTTTGTAATTCTCGTAAGAAATACATTTTCATCTAAATATATCTTGCATTGTATTCTATTCATTTTGTAATATATTAATTATTTGAGCCTCGATGTAGCTGCTTTTTGTGACAATTTGTCTTCAAAGTTAGTCTTCATAGAGTGGACATTATTTTTGTTAGCTTTATCTTTCCTATGGTCGTTTTTCTCGTACATTGTATTCAGAAAAATCTACTTGGATTGTTGCTTTTGATTTTTTTCTTCTAGAGAGTTTGTGCATTTCATTGGCTAATAAGTTTACGCAGTTTTTTTTTTCAAGTGAGTATTGTGCTAAAAAATTCTTGGAAGTTTTGTGCAGGTTTTAAAAACTTTGTGACTTAGACTTTTTTTAAAATTTTGATCTACTAAAAGATAGATAATCAAAGTTTTATTTTGCTTTTCGAATTTACACGCCACCTAAACCCTTCAGCTACAGCTAGAAACAATTATAATAACTAAAGAGAAGATTCTCTGAAGAAAGAGAATTATTGAAGTATAAATGTTGAATATTGCACTTGATGTATATATTCATTTCTTGAACTTATTTGATTTTGACGTTTTTAGATATATTGTATATTATGGACTAACTGAAGATCCAAAAATATTTTACAATAAATTCAAGCAGGATATTTCAAATCTACTGTTCCAATTTATTTTATTATATCACTCTTTAGATTTTGATGTTGCCTTATTTGATTTTCGAAATCTTTATTATTAAGGAAAATTAAGAGCTTAAACTTTCTAGGAGCAATAACTTAAAACATTTATGTCCAAAATGTTTGAAATTTAATGTTGAGAGCTTACAGTCTAATGCCTTGTAGAAGCTTTCTGATGTGTGTGCTGAGTTGAATGTTATAAATTATCATTTCTTGTAAGTTTTTCTTTTTCTTTGCCTTAAATTGTCTTCTATGTATAAGTATTTAATATGTTAATAAATATTTATTATTTATTACTTATCTCTAAAATTAATCAGTTCACATTTGTATCTTTTAATTTTATATATATAAACATTTTATATAAACATTATAAAAAACTGTCACAACAGTTTCGGCCCGTTTTGAAACAGGTGGCCATCTTCAGCTGAATATATATGGGAGCCCGGCAAGAGGAGAGCTTGCCCCCCCTCCCCTGGATTTGAAAAAATAATATAATTCAGATAATTTCCTGTTCATTCTCTTACTAACAGATGTTGAGAAAATGGTAAATTTTATTTAAGTTATTATCTTTTTGCTTCGCTTATTTTATGGAATTTTACAGGTATAAAATACACTGCCAAAATATTTTGCTCCCCTGGAAAAATTTCTGCGGGCGCCCATGGATATATAGATATATTAGATATTCAGCTGAAGATGGCGACTGTTTCAAAACGGACCGAAACTGTCCTGACTGGTTTTTATAATATACAGTGATACCTCGGTTCACGAACATAATCCGTTCCTTGACCCTGTTCGTGAACCGAAAAGTTCGTGATCCGAATCAGTTTTTCCCATTGCAATTAATGTAAATCCAAATAATACGTTTTTTATCCTAGAAAATTTTTTTTAACATGTTATGGCTTTATTTGTGAAAATAATACCGAAAGGAAATAAATATAACAGTAATATTAGAAGAAAGCAATTTAATTATCAAAATAAAACTAATTTTACCGTACATATACAATTTACCTTTGCGGTTGATTATTGCTGGCACACGGGAATGGAGGAAGTAGAGAGGGGGAGGAGGAAGATTACTGCTTCGAAGGAGAGGCAGTTGGTAACTGCATAAGATAACGATCCAGAGAAATTTGCCTTTTTCTTTGCTTGAGAATTTTGCGAAAAAAGGTCATTACATTATCATTTACAATTTCCACTGCCTTATTTGGGAGCCATAATAATAGATAAATTTAATTAAATAAAGAAAAAATATCAACAGTTCTTGTTGGGATCTACTGCAACCACGCGAGCTAGGCGAACTGAGTTGCTGCGGGGGGGGGGGGGGGTGTGGGGGGGGTTTTTTGGGCTCCAAAACACGGGGGCTCCATGAGCTCCGTGCGTGCATGTTCGTGAACCGAAGCATCGTTCATGAAGCGAAGCAAAATTTGTTTGCAAATGGTGTTCGTAAACCGATTTGTTCGTAGACCGAGACGTTCGTGATCCGAGGTATCACTATATTTACATAAAAAAAAATGTAGTTTTTTTATACAATTTATATATTTTTTTTTTAAATTTACATGTATGTCCTGATTATTTTTAGGTATGTGTGTTCGTAAATATAATCATAATATAATTGATTTATCTGTTTAAATGTATGTTAAACAGTACAATATACAGGTTAACCTTATTAAATTGAATAGTAATAAATAAAAGGTGGTTTAATGTTTCACTCTGAAATATGAATTTGAAAATTAAAGAAAAATAAATCAATTTGATTCACAATTCTATTAAAATGAAGCATTATTATTTCAACTGATATATGGTGACTGGTAGGTGACTGCTTGTAAACATTAATTTCTGAGATTCTTTGAATTCAGAATATACACGATGCCTCCGCAAATCTTTGGTGACATTTCTATTTGTAAGGTGCCTCTGTAAAGAAACTTACTTCGAGGCTCCGATCCAAATAACTCTTTCTCCATTTTTAAAATTATAAATTCAAGTTCCCAAAAGAAGAGAGAACCACCATCGGTTTCCTGTCAAATTTATCGCAAGTAGTTGCTGAAGCGTTCACATTATTCTTATCCCTTTTTTTTTTCTTCTTTTTTTTCCAGAAAGGGTGGATTTGCGTTTCTGCCACCTCATTCTCCTTCGACTTTGTACAAGTTTGAGGAAATTCATCTTTTTCCTCTTCAAAAGTTATCGGACAATAGGAACCGTAAAATGTATTCATGTATTCACGTCCTAAGCTCTGAATTTCTTTTCAAACTCTTGGAACCCTATTGCTTTTCAACTCTTTGCCTCCGTGCAGATGGCGTTGGCTGCCAACGACTGAGGCGCCTCCGTGCGGTCACCACAATAATCGTTCTCTTTGCTGCGAATTTCTTTTCTTCCCGATTTTGTCCTCTTTTTATCCTTCTCTTCTCCCCGTTCGAGATTTTCTTGTGCAACTGATCTTGTTCCAGTTTGGTAAGTTTTTCAAACCAAAACTGTTGTCATTGTATTTTTTTCCCTTTTTCTCCTTAATTCCACGGAAGTGTTTTCCAGAAGAGAACACCTTGTGTCCGATGGGGGAATCCATCCATTCGGGCAAATAATCCTCCGATGGGATTAGATATTTTTTAAACAAACTTAGGTGGACTCTTTCGCTTGAGCGGTGATGTCCTCGCATCGCCATCTTCAAAGACGGGAAAAAAAAAGGAAATCTGGGACACAGCGGTTTTGCTGCAGTCCCATGCAACCGTTGGATGGGTCTTTTCGGTAAGGGTGTGTTCCGCACCCGTCTAACCCCTTAGGACGACCCCTGCCGACACAAAGGGGTGTCTCGACTTCAATGGGTTAACGACTCGCAACCCTATTGTCGGGGAACGGGTCAGGTATAAAGAAGGGGCGAAAAAACCAAGGACCGGGAGGGAGGGGAAGTAGGTGCACACGGGTAAAAAGAGTGGGTTTTGCTGTCGACAAGAAGGGGGTGCTCCCTTATCTGTTGCTCCCCACATTCCCCTAATACCCCTGTCTCAAAAGTTGGCCCAAGGGCAAGCACCCCGACTAGACCCTAACCCTTTTTTTTTTCATTATTTGGGTGGTGAGAAAAGACCCCTTTCCCACCCGTCTGTCTGGATCCTCAACAGAACAACGACTGTGTAAAGCTAGACACACATTGTCACTACTTCATAGTTTTAATCTTTCCTATCAAAAAAATTAACAGTCGAAATCTGAACCAACTATTAAAGAAGGGAACCAACACTGCATTGTGGCAATGGCTCCATCTTCACATTTTAATGAAGTTTCTTTTTATGTAACCGATCCTGACTTCATTTACTTTTATTTTTTTTTAATAACTACAATATAATATTACATTTAAATTTTGATTTTTTTTTATATTAAAAGCATTTATATTTCGTTTGTTCTAAACATATTCGTAATTACATATATGTATGTATACAATTACATATATATTTAATGTTTTCTATATCTTAGTGTACATTTTCTAGTTGTATTTTTTTTTCCTTAGACAGCAGGGTCATTTGGAAGTTACAGATAATAATTACAGTAAAATAATAACTTTAAAAATTACAAAACGGAGTTTATTTATCCATTCTCCTAAACTTTGCAGCTTAACAAAGAAACAATTTATTTTTATTAAATGCAACCCGAAAATAAAAGATAGATTTAATTATTTTGAACAACGAATACCCAGTCATAAAACGAATTTTAAGCTATTTTCCCTTAAGGCATAGGTTGTAATTAGACTTATATGAATTTAAAGAAAGTTATTCATTCTAAGTGAGACCAGCTTCTAGAGTCATATTTAGATGAAAACAATCAATAAAGTGCCAAGTACTGATAAAACGCTGAAATAAACTGAAAAAGGATTGTTCTTTTAAGCCTTTCTTGAGGCTATAAGTAGAATCTACTAAAAGAATTCCTTTATGTTCGTTTTTAAAAATAAGGTCTACAAAGGCTGGCATTTCCCATAGACCCCACTAACGTCAGTGTAGCTGCAATATAGATTTGCAAAGAACAGTGCTTGTTTAGTTTCATTCATTTAATTGCTAATATATATTTAAATGATTTTAATAATGTTTTAGTTCCGACTCCCCCCAAAAAAAAATATTAATTAATATTAGGTAAGAAATTAACCGAATTATGAAACAGTTATAGAACATTATAATAATTAATGAAAAAACAAACATTTCAAAACACTTTCAGAAATTGATATTTTCGTTAACCATACAATATTTTTTTGATATCATTAAAAACATACAATAAATTTTCTCACTAATGGTTCATTGGTGAGTTTTTCATTGTTTGTTTTATCCTTTGAGGCACCACTGCGCTTCCGATGTATCATACAATAAATTTATTGGTGTTTTGTTCAAAGAAATTACAATTGATAATTTTATTGAAGATTGTTTATGATTACTATTCTGTAAATTTCAGAATCTAACATTAATTAAAGTGAGCTTAATAAGAAAAATCTCATTATTTAATATTGGAAGTTTGTTAATATCTAATAAAATTACTGATTATTAAGATCCTTATTAATGTATTTATAAATTTGTGCAGTTGAGCAGAAAAGTTGAATCTATGAAAATGAAAATTGAAATAAAAATGAAATTATATAATAATGTAGCTGGGAAAGTTATTTTAAGATTTTTTTTTCTTATTTAATATTAGAAATTGATTATTATAATAATTTACTAAACTTAGACATGAAAAACTAACATTAAACTATTTTTCTTTCTGTTGAAAGACTGTTTAAGAAGCCCCTAAATTATTCCATTGTATTTCTTTCTTAGGCGATGTGAACGAAGGTCTATCTCTTAATCCTATCAGCCAAGTCCCTTCCTTCCGGTGCTAAAAGTTATCGATGCCGGTGTGAAACGTTGGTCGTCCATTCATGGCTGCTGCTATCTACCTGCTCTTGAAAATCTCTGAATCGTCGCAATCTGACCCCGACCCGGTGTGGCCTAGTATGATGACCTTTGAACTCTTTCAGGCTCCCACATGCACGTGTGTGCAGAGGGCCATTGCATAAAGAAAGGCCCAAGTTCTCACCTCCAGTAACCCTTGGAAAATAAGCTTTATCTCTTCTGTACTGAGGGAACACTACAGTGGAACACGAAATCCAAATGGAACATCAGAAAAGCAATCTGTTAGAATAAGCAATAGTTTTTTAATTGTATTATTGTAATAAATACATAAGAAAAAAAAAAAAGATAAAATATTTATTCTTTCTATTTGAATAATTGTATCAAATTTGACAAACTGAAAATAGAATATTGTAACAGTTTGTATACAAATGCTTTTAGAAATCATTTTTTTATCTGTATTTTTGTAGAAATTATTTATGTGTGTTTACGTGTGTTAAAATGTATTCACTTAACCGTTATTTATCCCTTTGCATTTCCTAATTACTGATGTTCTGTTTATTTTTAAATTTTGTTTTCGTTGCAGCCGTTGAATCAGTTAATTAATTTAAATTCGTTATGTTTTTATCCAATCATTATGTATATTTTTAATTACTTAGCCAATCAAATCAAGTTTTGTAAATACTAAAAAAATCCATGTTTTTCCTGTAATAAATTAATTCAGTTCAGTTCCAGAACTTGACTCGTTGTCTTTAGATCCCAAAGACTCCCACAAACATCATACAATATAAAGCAAATATGTGGCATAAAACAGTTTATTTTTTGTATTTTCTCTCACTGCAATAAAAATTTATGTTTCATAGTTAATTATTCTCGTTAATAGTTCCTACGATTCTCATTCGTGATTTAGTAAATATAATATCAATAATAAACATAATTATTAATCAATGAAATACTATTTTTTGTTTTAAATCACGAAAATAAATACAGAAAACCTTGTTTTATTTTTAAGTTTTCGTTCAATATCTGCTGAAAATAAACAGGAAAAATTTTACTTTTTTCTGAAATATTAATTAAATGTTCAAAACTTCAGTTGCCAAATGCAATTAAATTTAATTCAAAACACGTGCAACTTAGTGGATTAATTAAAATGATTAGTATTCGTTTTCTAAGATATCGGTAGAAATTCACTGTTTCAAAATTTAATGTTTCTATGGAATTTTTATACCTTCACGAACTAACTTTTCGATAAGGACCCACAGAAATTTCAAATACAGAAATTATATAGTCTCTTTTAGTCTACATGGCTGCTAAGTTTCAAGGAGATCCATTCAAACGTTTGAGGGAAAAATCCACATCCACTTAGAGACTGCTTTGAAGATCCTGCTTTTTCTAGGAGAGTAAACTTTAAAAAAAATAAATAAATAAAGGTATGGTAATGCTTAACTTTTCTTTAAATGTCAAGTTAAATCAGCCAAGATGCATAGCTGTAATATTAACAGAGTCTATTTAAGGAAAAAACGAAAACAACAATTTTGACAACGCCTTTGATGTTTTATTTTTAATAAAATATTGTTACGTGAGCTGTTTAACAGAAAAACTAGTACTTGCCTTTACTTGGTAAATCTAAATTCACAATTAAAAATAGTAGCCTTTAATTCTCTAAAGAAGTTGCGAAAGATGGAAAGGCAGATCCTGGGCATCAAATACAACTCACCGATGTCACCACAAGAAACAAAATGGAGATGGGCAGGACATATTGAGATGTAAAGTTGGACTGTAGTCCTGACAGAATGGACTCGAAGGAAAGAGAAAAGAAGACAGGGAAAAGATGGAGTGACGAGATTGTAAAATATGCTGGAAAAGATTGGAATATCAAAACCAACGATAAGGAAAAAAAATGGATGAAAATGGGGAGCCTTTCATCCAGCAGTGGACCGAAAATGACTAAAGAAGAAGAAGGTCATCTGAAGACCTTAGTGTCTTAAGAATCCAAAGCATTTCAACAGGAACTTGTCAAGGAATTAATTCTACAAAAAGCTAGTGTGAGTGTTTGTATCACAACTTCCAAAATTTATTAATAGTGCGTTTTATTGTATATTAATTTCGTAGGTATTTACTTTTAAAAAAAGTTTTCATGTGTTTATTGTCTCTTAACTATTTCAGCCTGTGTTCATATGATATTTATGATTACTAATGATGTTTATAATGTTACATAGGTATTGATGTTGTGACATCATGTACTGAATCTCTCTGCATACATTGTACCATAAACAACCATAAACAACTGTTGTATTGAAAATTTCAACGAAGAATTTCATTTATCCGTACAAGACTGAACAACAAAGTTGCCATCATAATCTTTATGTGACTTAACAATAAGTATGAAAATTATGAAACTATTAAAAGACATGAACATTTCTAATAAGTTAATTTTTGAAGACTGAATTCATTAAACCTTTGATATTGTGATAACTTAATACTTTCCAAAAATATTTGAAAGTAAGGCTATAAAAGAATTAAAGTTTATTTACTTAATGAAAACTTTAAATTAGCAAAAACAAACTGGAAAAAAAAAAGAAATAAACTATGATATCCTATATAGAAAAAAAAAGGTCTTAATAGTTAGCGAAGACTAACAAAAATTCTGCAGCTTAAGTTTATTCTTCATAAGCTCAATAAACAATCCAGTGTTTATTAGCATCTTCATCAAATGTTAAGATAATCAACACCTATGAATAAATTTGCATAGTTCAACATCAGCAAAGATAAGCCCCTTAATAAGATTGATAATAAAACCACTTCATCTGGGGTTTGTGTAACTTCTCTTCTCGAAGAAGACTTTTATAAATTATGATCCTGTGGAATTACACAGATTTCACTCCATTGTAATAAAATTGATAATAAGGTTGTTACATTGCCACAAAATAAAGTAAAAAAAAAGACGAAAAAGATAATATTTAATTACTTTTCCAATTTGCTGATCATTAGTTAATTTCGTTAATTTGTTAATTTTTTAAAAATTATCATTAAAATTTTCAATCCTATTTCGATTTCAACTTTTTTGTTTTTGTTTTTTTGTTATTTACAATTTTTTGAAACTAATTTATTCATTAAGTAGTACTAATGAATTGAATCTAAAATTTTCTAAGTTTGCACATTTGTTTATTCACTTATTCCAGAACTCAAAATAATTGCTGAAATTAAGAAAAATCTGATTTATTCAGAAAATTTCATGCACAAATTTTTTAAACTGAAAATTTGAAGAAACTAGAATTCGACTATTTGGAAACAAATAAATCACAATGTCATGCCCTGAAATGAATGAATTCTGTAGATTACGAAGCAGCTTAGCGTTTGCTTTGTGATTGTAAGAATGGAAGTTTGAAATGGAAATTTAACATAATGCAGGATCGGCCCTAGAGACGAATCTAATCCACAAGAATTTATGACAAGTTCTCCTGATTTTTAAATCTGTCAGTCTTACAAGGACATGGCCTTTAGGAACACAGAATCGCTAAGAAGAAAAGAGAGTTATTGGAAACAGCATTTTATCAATCTGTGGAAAACCAGCACATTGCCCTAATAAGTAATTTAGAAGTTAGATAATCTTTGGGATTTTGTTGTTCAGTGAAAGGGGAGAAAGGCAAAGAAAAAAACTATCATCCTACATTCGAAAAGCAAGTAAGTATAGAAGTGTGCGAAATCTTTGTTTTTAAATTGAAATTAAGCAATATTAGGCTTCGGTCAGCGAGGAAATTGACATTCTAGTTTGATCTTCGAAAGATTTTGGGTTGGGCACCATTGACGTAAAGGGCCGTTCAAGTATTACGTAAGCACATTTTTAGTCTTTTTAGACTCCCCCCCCCCTTTTGTTTACGTAAGATTTGCAAAATCATTAACAGTAAATACCACTGAACAGTAAGTTAAAACAGTCAAAATTGTATCAAAGTTTTAACAGTTTTATTAATTCTTAGTTTAATATTTGTAAATTATCTTACAAATTTAAATAATATCTTTGGAATATACGATATTCACTTCTGAACTAAAATGTAACAAATTTAATATAAAAGTACACATTAAATACTGAGGAAAAATATCAATATTTAATATGTTGACCAAGATCATCCACGCTTCAAAATCATTAATTGGAATGCCCAGACGCCAATCCAAAAAATGAAATAGGTTTTTTAAAATTATGTATCAAAAAATAACAACGTTTGTAAATTTGAAGAATAAATTTTTTATTGAAAGATAACATAACTATACACTTGGAGGAGTGATTTGGGCACTTTGTCAACCGAAATATAAACATTAGAGTATGACTTACAGAAAAAATTTCAATTTAAAAAAAAAATGCCTTACACTGATTGGTATCTTCAACGCAATTTTGATAATCAAGTGTATTTTGTTTCTCACAGGTGTAACAATTTTTATATGATTGTTGTATTTTCAGCGCGAATAATGAAAATTGGACGAATATTGACAGTCAAATCGCGTCTCTCGCGTGTATGTTTGTCTGTCTTACGTAATCCTTACTCTGATCCCCCCCCCCTTTTCCCCTTGTCAGCAAAAATAAGCAAAGCTTGAACCCCCTCCCACCCCTTGAATGCTTACGTAATACTTGAACAGCCCCTAACAAATAAGTTAGTTATTTTTCTGCAAATCTTCAATGGAGTCTTGCAAAGAAGCAGAACCAGGAGCTCCAGCGACATTTAATCTCAGATATTTGGTAAAACATTAAAATGAAAATTTTCTGATTCAATTCCAACAACAGCTTGAAATTTCATTAAAATTAAAATAGATTATGCACATAGGTAATGTAGAAGATATAGAAAAATTAGAAATTTTAGAAAGTCTTCAGTCATTAAATTGCGTTTTCTTTTTTTTAGTTATTTCCCAGTAATATTTCCAGATATATTTTTATTTTGCAACTTGATATTTTCAATAATTATATTAAGCTATTAAACATATAATACTATTTGTTTGTTTGTTTGTTTGTCCCGAAATGTTTCAGTGAAAACTACAACATTGAACCTTTTAGAAGAAGCAGATTAAATTCAGTTTTTGCCTGGAAATTACTACGCTCCGATTCCCGATAGCGTAATATTATTACGCTCCGATTCATCAACAAATAACGCCATTTGGCAAAGCGAATCGAGAATTGTTTACAAGAAAGCTGCCTAAATGCGAAAAGCATATCGATCTACTATTTGCTGTACTTCCGTGTATTTGTTAAGTAAGAGCATTTAAGTATCTGGTTTTCGGCGGTTAGTCCTCACCCGATATCCGATTTTTTTTTTCGGCGATTATTCTTCGAAAACAACACTGATTATCGATTTATATATGTGTATGTGTGTTATTTTTTTTTGTTTTTATTTAGACCACTAGCCGGCTACCCGTCGCTTCGCTCCGGAAGCAACGCGTATGTAACGGAAAACAATTGGTTATTTATTAAAAACAAACACACACACAAATTACATCCAGTAAAATAAAACTAAAATTTTTTTAAAGTTTTTTTTTTTATTATTTTATTTTTTTATGTCTATATTCTCGCAATTCACGACTGCTTTTAGAATGAGCGTGTGAATCATATATCTATGATATATTTTTATTTTTTATAGAGATTAGAATGTAATCCTTGTGGTCTTATGCCTAAGACGTCCAACTTCGGAGCAGAAGGTTGCATGTTGGATTCCAATAGATAACTTGTAGAAATTATTTCTATTTTTGTAAATTACAATAATTGCACCAGACAGGCAGAGAAATAAAAGATTTTAGTAATATAGATATACTTTTTAGTGGCTTTTGAGTTACAAATAGTGAGTTTTCAGTATTCTACTTAATAGAAATAGTGCTTCTTTCTTTCTTGAGTCTCGTTTTTTTATTTCCATTGATACTTTACATTGGTTTTTGAGTTATAAATAGTGATTGTTTGAGTAACAAATAGTGATTTTTCAGTATTCTACCTAACAGAAATAATGATTTTTTTTTTTTCTTTTCTTTTTTATCCAATTCCAATTGATACTTTTCAGTGGTTTTTGAGTTACAAATAGTGAAAATTATCTACTAATCTATGCCATCAGATTGTTCGATATAGATATTTGAAGAAGAGATGTTAGGATGGACGTTGGTTGATATAGATGATAAATGAAGATCATAGCTTGTATACGAAATTCTTCGCGACAAATTGATTGTGACTATTCTTCAGAGTAAAGATAACCAAATTCTGTTGAATTGTGACTCAAAGACATAAAGTTGTACGTGAGTGAAGACAATGTTTTCCAAATATATGGCTACTTTATTTAGAGTTTGTCCTTGAGCTTTATTGATAAACATCGCATAAGAAGGTCTGATCGGAAATTGTTTTCTTGTGAAAGTGAATGGAAGTAGATTATCGCATGGTTCCGTAGACATCCTATGGATGAAAACAAAATCTCTTTTGTGAGTTCTGTTATAATTTCGGTTTCTATGAGATCATTATCGAATGAACGGCATTTAAGTTGAGTTCCATTGCAGTATGCAAACTTGGGATTGATGTTTCGCAACAATATTATTGGAGATCCAATCTTCAATGGCAAACGATGTTGAGGAATACCGCTGAGATTCAATGAGTTCAGATACTCCGGCAGATAGAGATGTTCGTGTGGTGGATTATCAGAAGTGTCAATTTTATTCGCACTTGTATGCTCTGTAGTCTCTCCTTGTATTCTTAGACTTATCATTCGATTGATGTTATCGACACTCGTTCATCTTGGTTGATGAGCCGCATATTTATCGTGAGTTTTTTTACTTTGATGTGATTCTAGCTTTATGAGTTACAAATAGTATTTTTCAGTAATGTATCTAATAAAAATAGTGCTTCTTTCTTTCTTGACTCTCTTTTTTTTCCAATTTTGATACTTTTGAGTGGTTTTTGAGTTACAAATAATGATTTTTCAGTATTCTACTTAATAGAAATACTGCTACTTTCTTTCTTGACTCTCCTTTTTTATTCCAATTGATACTTTTCAGTAGTTTTTGAGTTACAAATAGTGATTTTTCAGTATTCTATCTAATGAAGTACTGCTTCTTTCTTTTTTTTACTTTCTTTTTTATTACAATTGTTACTTTTCAGTCAAAGTCAGTTCAGTTTTGACAGATAAGTCAAAAAAACAATATGAAGAGAGTTGTAGTTCCCATGGTCTAATGGATAAGATGTCTGACTTCGGATCCGAAGGCTGCAGGTTCGATTCCTGTCGCGGATGTTTCATTTTAAAAATTCTTTCTATTTTTCATTCTCACAGAAAACTGCGCCGGACAGACAGACAGACACACACAGAGACAGACAGACAGAGAAATAAAAGATTTTAGTAATATAGATTGATGAGAAAAATTCTACTTGTTTATTAAGGATATCATTGATATTGGTCGTATGGTTCCTGAGATCTTAGATCTTATCAAGTATTGAATCGACAGTAGTTTTCAAAAAGCGAGTGTTTTGCGATTATTTTCAAATCCAACATAAAATTTCAATTTCATGTTTTGGAATCAACCTTGATGACTCCAACGTATGATAAATATCATATACACTGTCCGGCTACTTTATTAGGTGCATCTACCTAGTAGCGTGTTGGGTCTCCTTTAGCCCTCAAAAACAGCTTGAATTCGTCGAAGCATGGATTCCACAAGATGCTGGAAACGTTGTTGAGTATTGTGCACCATGCAGACATGAGTGTATCACGCAGTTACTGAAGATTTGATGGAGGTGTAGGCCTGGAGCGAACAACCCGTTCCAGCTCATCGCACAAATTTTCAATGGGGCTGAGATCCTGGGACTGAGCGGGCCACTGCAGCACGGAAAAGTTATCGTCATGTTCCTCAAACCATCCCATAGTGATGCGGGCTTTGTGCACTGGTGCATTATCCTGCTGGAAGTAGCCATCTGCATGAGGATTAAATTGTTAACATGTACGGTTGCACTTGTTACGATGTTACGATGTTTCGGTACGCTCTGGCTTCCTGGCGGGTTCAATTGGTGAAGGGTTCGATTCCCGGCCTCGGCGGAGGGCGGGAATTTTTCCACGCTCTCTCTCCTCCAAAAGGGTCCCAGGGCCTACCCAGCCCTCTGTAGAATGGTTTCTTTCCCGGGAGTTAAAGGCGGGCAAGCGTCTGGCCGACCCCCTGGCCTCATCTTCATCCCGTAGATCTGGGCCTGATCGCGCCTTCAAGTTTTTAACTAAATCAATATTTTGTTTACAAATAAAAATATCTCTACTACAGAAGCTAAATTTGAAATTATTAACAATTGTCAAAAATGTTAGGAATAAATACTCTCTTTGCTTTAATATCTCAAATGGAACTTTTTTTTTTTTTTTCTTGAGAGAATTTAAATTTTTCGCCTAAATAATGCCCTTTTTTTATTTCCTTATAAGAAATATAATAAAAAACAAAGGTATTTTTAATATGACTGGATTTGCAATTAATGGCATTCTTCTGGGTTAGTGACCAGATGTCGAGTCAACTCACGATGTCCCGAGGATGCTGATCACAATAAATGACGAAACCTCAAATTCCATGTCACAATAACACACTCAACAATCCGAAGGAATCCTCTATTTCAAAAGTATTTTTAATTTATTATTTTTTATACACTCATTAACAAAAAAAATAACGCACCTAGAAAGAGTTGTCCGATGGAGACAAAAATTGGTGGAGAGGAAGATTATGTACAGAATAGAAAATGATTAAACTTTCAGACAAATTGAATGATTTATTTCAGTGTTACAGAGTTACAAACGAGCTCAATAAGGTGTTGACCCACCTCTAACCTGAATGCAAGCTGCCACACAACGTGGCATAGAGTGATAAAGCTCCCTGATGGTCTCCTGCGGTATTTCTTGTCAAATTTGCTCCAATTGTCGGGCTAGGTCATCCACATTCCCTGGTGGATGCAGTCGCCTTCCCATCATATCCCAGACATGCTCGATTGAAGAGAGATCTGGGGATCTGGCTGGCCAAGGAAGTGTTTCACAAGCTGCAATACAGGTCATAGCAACACGTGCCGTATGTGGTCTGGCATTATCTTGCTAAAAAATGAAGGGTAGCAAAACAGGTCTCAGAATGTCATCGACGTACCGCTGTGCTGTAAGTGTGCCGCTAATGACGACGAAGGGGTCCGGCTATCAAGGGAAATGACACCCCAGACCATAACTCCTGGTTGAGGGCCTGTGTGGTGTGCAATAGTGAAAGCAGGATCGGCACGCTGCCCTGGGCGTCTCGAGACACGAGTCAGCATCATTCCAACCGGATAGAGCCAAGCACCACTGTAATCTGGCCGGACGGTGTGCAGACGTGAGTGGCAGGTGGCGTAGCGGTCGGTACGAGTGTAGATGTCTCAGCCGTCTATGAATGGTCATGGTGGACACTCGTGTGCGGGTCGCACGTCTGATGGTTGATAACGATGATTCAGGCGCTGTGACAGCTGATCTGACAATCACTCTATCCTCCCGCTCTGTTGTGGCCCTAGGTCGATCGCTACCTTCATGACGCTGAAATCTGCCATTGTCCACACATTCCTGCCAGCATCTTCTAATCGCCGCATCACTTCGACCCATATGACGAGCGATTCTCCGATTTGCCCAATCTGCCTCTTTCAATCCAATGATACGACCTCTTTCAAACTCTGACAGTTGCACGTTATGAGCTCGAATACTGCGGTGAGGCATTTTTTCAGTCGTTGAGAGGTATCCTAACTCGCAATGCAACAGAAATTTTGACCATCAGATTGAGAATCACTTCTTATATACACCTGCTGAGTGCGCAGTTCCGATGCGCTGTAGCTCTCGCTATTCATTCATTGGACACCAAAGTTTAATCATTTGCATGGGCGGTCCCAATGTCTTTGCATACGAAATTTCATTATAATCGGACAACTCCTTCTAGGTGAGTCTTTTTTTTGTTAATGAGTGTAATTCACCTCAAACCATCGAACAAAAAAAAAAAGCCATCAGCAACTTAGATCACGAGCGCCCTAAAAAGCGAGATGCCAGAGGCAAAAACCTAAGTTATGTCTACAGCGTCATTTTTTTTGGTAATGAGTGTATTTGCTTCTTTCCACTTACAAAATTAATTTATTAAAAAAAAAATATAAAGTTTTTTAGGTTTTTTTTTTCTAGTATTCCTGAGTAATTTCTCAATCGACTTCTGAAAGAAAGGTAATGTAGAACGTTTGTTCAGATTAAAAGGGAAATGGTAAAGAAGAAATTCTAAATAGATCGAGAAGTGTTTTGAAACAGATAAATTAATCATTAAATTCAATTTTTTTTAATATTTTTTTTTAATATTGATATGACAACATTTTATCTTTCTAACAATCTATGTTTGTGAAAGTAAGATATGAACAGATAGGCCTACTTTAGTTACTTTTAGTTAACCTAAATAAGGATTTAATTTATATGAATGAATTGGCTTCCTTTTCGAATACTTTTGTGAATCGAATTCAAATTCATTACGTTCCTGATATTATATTTCAGATGCAAACAATGTAAATTCGAAGTCTAAGGATATTTGGCCTGAGAAAACCCTAGCGGCCTAGTTTAAGTATATTAACATCGTTTCAGAATAATAGTTGTTATTCTTCTTATGTTATTTCTATTTAATCAAGATGTTTCCTTAAAATGCAAAATATATCAACATAATAAATGAAAATCTTCATATGTTAATAATTTCAACTAATTATTATCAAAACATGATATTTGGATAAAATTCAATGAAATTGAATGTACCTCAGTGAATAAAAGATTCTGAGATATAAAAAGAAACTCACTGGGCTCTGAAAATACAGTGGTATTTAAGTCAGTTTAAAGACTACCAAGAATAAAAATAAAAGATTTCTGAGATATAAAAAG
>JAFIDM010012231.1:84556712-84583659 GCA_023159025.1 Thereuonema tuberculata
GACCGCTCTTGCTTTTGTCCTGTCTGTATGTCACACTCTGTAGAGGCCAAACGATTAGAGATATTCGAATGAAACCTTCACCATTGTGTTCAGCATCAAAAAGTAGGTGACCACATACAAAAAATCAGACCTCTAGGACCACTCCCTGACCCCCCAAGGCGTTTTCTGTTTTTTAAAGGCGTTTTTTAAAAGAAAGACAACGCCTTGCGGGGGGGGAGTCAGGGAGTGGTCGTAGACGTCTGAGGTTTTACACGTGGTCATCTACTTTTTGATGCTGAACACAATGGTGAAGGTTTCATTCGAATATCTCTAACCATTTCGCCGCTACAGAGTGTGCCATCCAGACAGCATAAAAGCAATGCTAGCAGCCCCTATATTACAGCTTGCCTGTAAGACATAGGGGACCGAAACCTTCACTATTGTGATCAGCATCAAAAAATAGGGGACCACGTCCAAAAAATCAGACCTCTAGGACCACTGCCTGACCGGAAGTTGGGGGTCAAAAGTGATCGCTTCCGATAAAAGTTTTACATTTTACAAAAGTTTGTTTATAAAATTGTGCATATTATGAAGCCGCTTTGCTTTTGACACTATCTAAAAGCATTAATTATCTTAGTTTTTTTTTTGGAAAATGCTTTTGTGGTTAGAATACACTAACTCGAAGATTGTTAGTCCACTTTTGTTCAGGTGTGTTGTCTAAGCTATTACGATATTAAGAAAGCTCATGTCCTCTTTCGTCAATGAATTGTCTTTGTAAGCATTGCAGTCTTTGTACTTTGGACACTGGAGACTCTTATCTCGAAACAGCTTGAGACTTAATGATATCCTTTACTTACGTACATAAGAACAAAAAATATAATACAAAGATATCTTACAAAATAACTACATCTGAAGTATCTTAAATATCTCTAAGAAAAAAAGGCACGTGTATAACGGAAGAGTGTATAGAGGTCCAAATTAAGTCATAGAAACAAAAATATACAAAAGTTAAAAAATAAAAGTTTCGGCCATCATTTGATGCTATTCTAAAGATATAAAGAGAAATAACAGACATGTATATCACAAGAAGGAATATAGAAAAATACTTTGCTGTGTGTTCTGTATTGTGAATGTCTATTCTGACAACAACTAATTGCGAACATCACTGTTTCTCCTTTCCTTATGCGTTTTTATTTTTATAGTGAATAACTAACACTTTTATTATCTATTATTAAACATCATGACACCAGAAAATAAATGTCAAACTACATTTATTAACTGAAAAAACGAATTTTCAAGGAGATATAAAAAAAAAAAAATTATTAATAAAAATTAATAAATAACTTTTATTATCTGTTTGCAGTTTTATTTTCTTTATTTAATTTTATTTTTTCTCATTAAACTTCACATAATACACAATATATCTTCATAAATTGAGGATTTCAGTAATGAAGAAGCAGTTTTCTAAATTCGGTTTCTATTTCTCCAACAGAATTATTTGTTCATAATACATTGGAAACAAGTCAAGTGAATTCTAGTAGAACTATTCTATTTCTTTCCGCCCACTCTTTCTTTGTTTACAAAAAACTTTCACTGAAACTTTAAATAGAATTTCCGCGTAAAAATATTAACAGTTTCGTTGCCTTTAATTCGTTTTCCTTCGGAATTTCTCCAGTTCTCGGCGCGCAGGAATTTCTTAAATTAATTCAGACCCTTGCTTTAATTTATTTGCTTTGGGGATCTCTTTATTCTATTAGGGCATTCCTCCGCCTGGACAGAGCAGAAGGCGTGCAACTGGAAGCAATCCGAACACCCACCAGTTTCTTTTCAGCTAATTAGTCTTAATGACTCGTGTGTTCAAGGCGGGAAGGAGGGGCGACTGCCTTGAATGCATTACGCCATTAATTGTTCTACTTAATCCGTTTACGTTTATGAGGAAGACTGGGTTCGCTCTGGCGAAAGGACTCTACAAGTTAATTCATGAAAGATGAATTAAAAACCCACCCCCACTATGGCTATTTACAATTATTACTATTATTACGATTCATGGTTAAATTTTGTTTAAATAAATAATAAATGTACATTACAATAATAAGAACATTAAAGCTCTCCATTAAATTAATACTGGCTGTTTGAAGTCAACACTTGATTTAACAAAAATAAACTACTGTATATTCAATCTCAGATTAAGTGCACAATGATATTTGCCTAGCAATATTACTGTGCATGCTTTCTTTTTGTTAGATTACTCTAATAATGTAGGTTAATTATATCTCTTCAATAGTTATGATAAATCTAAGAAATACTACACTTATGTCATTGTTTGTCATCTAACAGTGATTCATGGAAATCTGAGATCTTGGCTTCATAAGCTTTTAGAATACGTAATCAACAATAATGTAATTCTTTAGATAGCTATTATCATATTCGTGCACATGAACTCTCGACTTAATAATTTAAAGTTAATTATTATTATTATTTAAAAATTTTCAAACTTTGGATTTCCCCAGCAAAGACAACATGGCGAGCCAAGGACCAAAGCACATATTGCCAAGTGTAAAGACGTGTGGAAGAATGATTAGGGATGTGTAGTTGTGTCCATGAATTTTCTAACTATGCGTGTTGTGTTGAGTACCACAGTCTTCTGGAACTGTGCATAAGTGTTTTTGTGAAGTCCTAGTGTGCTGAGACTGTGGTGCAATGTATGAGGTAACAGACCAGTGGCGGACAGAACGATGGGTACAACATGTACTCGGTCCTGCCTCCACTGCTTCTGGAGCTCGTGTGCTAGGTCTGTGTATTTACTGATCTTGTCTGCTTGAGTTTTCTGCATGTTCTTGCTGATAGGCACTGCGATATCAATGAGATAGGTCTGTTTGTTGACCTTATCAACAAGTGTGATGTCAGGTCTGTTGTGATGTATGGTTTTGTCTGTGTTATTATTATTATTATTATTATTATTATTATTATTAATTAACTTAGTAATATTTACTACTACAGGGATTGTTATACAGGACTTCTTATTAAGAATCCACATTGTAATCTTATAGACCTACTTTCACTGTTGATAAAAAGTAATATACTGGTATCGGGGTTAAAATATTTGCAAAGAATAATCCTGAGGAAAACTTTGAAAAGACTCTGGAGTTTGGAGCATAAAATATAATCAAGAATTATACAAATTGTACCATGATCTAAATATTATAGAGATGGTTAAATTTGGAAGAATAAAGTGACACCTGATAAGAATGAATGAATATTCTTGCCTTGTAGAAAAGATGATCTTCTACAAATCAAAAGGAAAATAAATAAAAAGAAAAGCCTATATTGAGTGGCCAGATGAGGTTTTGAAAGATTTGAGAACTTTAAAAGATTAGCTTAAGAAATTTTTGGATAGAACTGTCTGCGAAAAAGTCATTGAATACACCCGAATCCATAAATGATTGTAGAAGAATGTACAACATTTTGCAATACAAATAAGAAAAAAAGTACATAATCACAAAATTTATATGGAAAAACTACAAAGTTCCATATAATCTGTACTAAAATATCGTTCTCAATCCTGAGTATTTCCATAGAACGTCATTAGTCGAAAGGTGACAGGAGGATACAATCAATGCATATTTCTTTTTATCATGTTCCTTAGTTAGAAATGGAATTACCTTCAAAGTTTCCAGATATTCAAGATCTGAACGACAGATGATCTCAAAGACTTCTTCAACCCCGGAAATAAATCCGGTCCCCAATTTATAGAGGGTTGGATGAAACCTTGAAGAAGAAATAACTTGTGAAAAATCCCAACTTCCTAGAATTGAGCCTCCAGCCCACAACCAGTGACTATCCCACTGAGTTACCATAAATTAGTGTGGTTTTGATCTACATGTGTCATTGATAACTTCATCACGTGAAAAGGTTTTTAAAAACACTATTTCTTTTCCATAAATATGCAAACCATTTTTCAATCATAAAAAAGCTTATCTTGAAACAATAGCAATTTCTAGCACTTTTTTTAAAAAATAATCTTTACAAGCCTATTTTAAGGTTCATATATAAAATCGTTAGCGCAATGATCACGGAATCCAAGATTTAGCATTGTTTAAAAAACAAACAAACAAATGAATGGACATTGATACTGCGGCAATATTTATGGTTGAGACGGTTGATGTAGTAAGTAGTTATAGATTCAGATACATGTAGGTTTTTTCTCAAGTGGTTAATGTGATAACTCAAGGGAATCCATTCATTAGCTCAAAAGTCGTTATAGGATGCAAAAATTTTAACTTGTACATTTTATTTTCCTTACAAACGTTTGTTGAAAAGAAACATAGCTTCTATATAATTATTTGTAAGCTTTGATTATTTATTACAAAGGGTGTTTTTAGGCTTCTGAAAGACGCCTTATACCCCCGGTTTGTCTGTCTGTCTGTGGACACAAATCCCACAATGCTTTGCAACGGCTTCTGTTAGCTCAGTTGGATAGTGTCGTGCTAATAACGTGAAGGTCGTGGGTTCGATCCCCTCATGGGTAATTCTTATTCTTCAATTTTTTTCTCCCATTTTAAATCTTTTCACAGTTTCTCAACTTAGTTTTTTTTAAATCATTATTAGGAATTCAGTGTATTAACAAGGTTTGAGTTAAGAATGACGATTATTCCATTTAAATAGGGATGGGTAAGATAGCATGGGGTCGTAAAGAGACTCGAGCGCGCATTTTCTAGACCACCCCGGCGCAGTCTATTCTAAAGTAAAGGTGACCAGAAGCCGTTGCGAAGCACTGTGATTGGTTTACTAATCGTTATCCTACTTTGTTTAATGGTACCGACAAACGTCAATGACGGGTTCTACAAAGAAAAATAAGTAAAAAATGTCCAAAAAACATAGGCTCAGAAATGCATTACGAGTTAATACCAATTTTTACATGAGATTGTACAGTGCACTTAATACTGTAGGTAACCGATAATTACAGTAATAATACTGTATACATGCATTGTATATAACGTTCCAAAAATTACAAAGAAAAAAGATTCTAATTTTTTTTTGCGTAGGTGAATGAACGTAACAGTGTTCAAACCGATACAGAAATAAGTATTCAACGAAACCTCCACCAACAACAAGCAACCAAATGTTCGAAATGTCCACAGCTCCTCAATACAGGCGTGCAAACGTCGCGATTGTTGAATGTCCAATCCGCTAACAAATTCCAGTATGTTCTAAATTAGCTGAAAACTGTTTTTATCCTCTGTTCCAACCGTGCAATCGTAGACATGTTGAATTCAAAAACAATGTTTTTCATATGGTCCCATATATAAAAATTCAGAAGAATTAAATCTGGGGACCGTGTAGTCCAAGCATGGACTACATGATGAAAATGGGCCGGGGTTCCACCGTGCATGAACCATAATTGCCTTCAAGATTAAGATCTTTCAACATCTCAGTAAGGTGTTTTGGAAGGTAAACTTCGTCGGAGAACGGAGGAAGTAAGCTCTAATTATCTAATCTCCCAAAATACCGGCCCACATATTTAAAGAATATTATTCTGGTGGTCTTTTTTTTTAACGATTCCATGTGGGTTTTTCCTTTGACCATAAATGCGTATAGAGAATATTCCTAATATCATATCGGGAAAATGAAGCTTCACAGTGAATAAAGTTACAGATGTAAAGTTAATACTTTCCACACTGTGAACAAGAAACCAATGACAGAACTACAGCCTTAAAGAAAAATCTGCGGCAACTGAACCTTGTGGAAGCGTTAAAGATGATAAAGGTCCTTACTGTTCTCTTCATTGTCCTACCACTTTTTCCTGGATCAGCGGCCACCGCTTCATGAATTCCATTTCTCTTCCTGGTGCTTCCTCAAATTAGTCATTTTTTCTGAAGTGTCGATCTATGGCAACAAATGTTTGTAATGAGGTAAGGGCCTACCTGAAAAATGTCCTTGGTACAGTTGACATTTCCATGAGCCATATTTTAAATTAAGCGGGAGAAATAGAAATCAGTGCATATACTGCATTAGAAATATAATTTATTGCAGATTTAATTAACAATTTAAAGACAACAAACTTAGGAATAAAATATTTAGAAATACAAGAAATTAAAGGAAACAAGGAGATTTTTGCAAAAGTTATGCTTTTCCTATTGAAAACATTATTATATCAAAATAATATCCCGAAAATGAAATAAGAATGAAAAAGATTGCACATTTTATTCCCGCCTTGGAGCTATCGTCAACGGCAATCTAGGATAGCTGTTTCGTCCTTATTAGAATAAGTCTTAATAAAAACTAAACAGCTGTCTCAGATTTCCGTTGGCGATAGCTCAAGGTGTGATTAAATGTATAATCTCTTTATTTCTTTTTTTCATGTTTCAATTTCGAAAATCCTTATTCCTTATTCCGAAAATCTTAAAATTTACCAATGCATAAAAGTAAGGAATATAATAATGTATTGGGTTGGGGTTCGTTCGTTAAAAAATACATGTTTGTTCGGTTTTTTTACGTACGTTCTAGTAGGCTCTAATAGCGCTTAGATGTCTTTAACATCATTCGACACCATTTTGTTAGATTGTATTGTGACAGCTGTCACATCACCGTGCATTTAAAACAAAACTAATCAAAATTGGTGAATTTTGTGTCGCCAATTTAATAATGAAAATGGAAGACAATAAGCACGCAAGCCCGCTTGTTTCTTTGATGACTATAGAAAAACTGTTACAGATTGGCTGGGAAGTTCTCATTCATCCGCCATATTCACCGGACATTGCACCTTCGGATTTCCATTTATTTCGGTTTTTACAAAATTGTCTTAATGGAAAAAATTCAATTCCCTGAAAGACACCAACAGCACCTGGAACATTTTTTTTGCTCAAAAAAAAAAAAAGTTTTGGGAAAATGGAATTAGAAAGTTGCCTGAAAGATGGCAGAAGATAGTGGAACGAACCGTTGAAGACGCTGTTTAATAAAATTGTGGTGAAAATGAAAAATGTGTCTTTTATTGTTATTTAAAAACCGAACGAACTTTTTGGCCAACTCAATAGAAAATTATAGACCAATTGCTATCCACCAGTCATAAACAAAATAATTGAAAGCTACACCCATGGAAAATTAATAGCTTTCTGTCCAAATAGAACATAACGAACAATAGGCCTACCAGAATTAAATAAGTACAGTCAAAAAAGCATACCAAATTAAAAAAGTTAACCAAGAATGTAAATCAGAATTTAAACAATCAACATTATATCTTTCAATTGATCGAAGGAAAGGGTTTGATGTAGATCACGATATATTACTTAATAAATTAGAAAAAAATAGGTATTTAGGATATATTAAATAGACAAAATAACCTGTACATAAGGGACCATTCTGTTTTCAGCTATCAAAAAATTTTATCTTTTTTCCCCTCCAAATTTCCAGTTATAGTTCAGTTTTTTCAGTTTGAACCAGCAGTTCTAGCGAAGGATTCCGGGATTGATTCTTGAGTGAAGAGAGGGTGAAACATGTGTCTATGTTTTAATGGATCCTAAATAAGGTGCCAAATTTTTAAGGAAAGCCGTCCTGTCATTATTAACTTCACAACCTGGATAAACAAAGAAATAATTAGACTTCGCGAGTTCAATCAGTAATTATCGTAATAAAGATCTTTATAATAAGTGCCCAATATTCGAAGGGATCCTCAATGAAAATTATTGAGGTCCCTCATATTTGTGCCCCTACAGATGGCTTTCAGATTTTAGAATGAAAGAACCAGAACGCACTTTTTAAATTCATTAGTATAAAATAAATCTCGAATTAAGATTCTCTAGTTTAGACTAGAACTGCTCAAAGTAAATTCAATCTTTCTGCCTTCAGCGCTACCCTGCGTTCAACATCGTAACTACGTATTGTGCTCGTGGAAATCATGCCATCGACACAAGACGCTCAAGGCGAGGATTACAAGTGCAGCGCTTTAACTAGAAAACGATGTCGCATTGAAAGCACACAGGAGGGAGGAAGAAGATTAAAACACACTAAGATCGGATTTTCTGGCGAGGCGAAGTTTTCTTTTCAAATTCTATTAACAACAGGGAATATTTCCCGGCCACCTTTTCTAAGGGTTCTAACAACTTCGAAAATTGTGAATAGAGTTCGTGCGGAGGGATTTGCTTGCAAGAGCCGTGTAACCTGCCTGTCACGACATTCGACTAATGCTTTAAAACGGCTTTATTCTTTCACCGTTGTCTTGCTATCTTTGATGTTTAAATTCGCGAGCAGAGCAACATTTGAAACGCACACTAAAGCTTAAGTAATAAAGCGAATAGAAACACGTTTTATAACTTCTTAAAATAGACGAATAAAATGAAGGCAGCAACTATTAATTTAGAGGTAGTTTGTAAGCAAAATGGGAAGTAATTATGACAGCTACAACGAAACCATGAAGGAAAAGCCATTAAACCAGTTTGTTTTTCTGCAAAGGATAAAGAGTCTGAATTTGTAACGGTGAAATTGTTTAAGAATTGGAAGGCGTAAATGTAGACACACGACGGTGGAAAATGCTTGTTCTTCAAATGCTACTTTACATTTGACTCGGAATTTAATTGTGGCACAAACTAAAAACAGATTTTCCTAATTACGTGGAGTTTTCTTTAAACTACTTGATTCTCACAAATCTCTAAAGTTAAAAGATAGCATTAGAAGCATTTCTATTCTGTGCTACAAGGGCGCAACGAAGGTCCCATTAAAAACTGAAGCTGATCTATTACTAAACGTTTGAGAAAGGACATCATAATGGTGTTGAAACTAGTCACGTTTTTATTCTCATTGTTTAATCATCTGTGTTCTCCATCCTTTAAGGTCTACTTATGCACACGTTAAATTTTATTAATATCAATTTAGCTTTTTCCAAGCCAAACAAAGGACTTTTAATAAAGCAAGAAATTTAATTTCAAAATTGATAATTACATCTATATAATATTCGTAATAAATAAAACTACAAGAAATTGCAAGAAGACTGCTTTCCTTGCGAAGTGTTGTTTCACACTTTTCTCTTTGTTCTTTTTAAGCCATAAAAAAAAGTTTCAATTCAACAAAGATATAGATTATTGTACAAAGACTCTACCTTCAAATGTTTCATTTGCTGTAATTGATAGATTGTGATTAACTCCAATTAATTGTAATCAAATCAAAATCAGGAAGGAGAAATTTACAATTGACTCAAAAGATATTCTGATGCAACGTAAGACTTTAATACAGATTTATTATTTGCCTTTAGAGAGAGTTCAACTATGATTATGAAGTTAAAAAAAATAATACCATTGCAATAATATCAACTATTTACATTCTTATTAATATTTTTTTTTTTAAGGACAGGAAAAAAACTGAAGGCATTTTGAGAACAGCAATAACGTAATTAAACATGCAATTAATAATGTTCTACTAATGCTATCCTGCATCTTGGATTACTTCACTCCTCAACAAAGGCATCGAGCTACGAATGCGTTTCTCAACGATTCGTTTCATAAAATAGTAATTGCGCAAAATTTCGGGAATCAGGCTTAGATTGATAAAAAGTTTGTTTCATGATTCCAATTATTAAATGAAATTCTTTGAATGATAATTTTTTTGTGTAAAATCAACAAATAAGTCCTGATCTGTGACTCCATGCTGTCAGTTCTATATTGAAAAGACAAGAACATATCTTCATTGAACTGTGGGTGGCATTCCCAATGTCACATTAGCTGCCCGATGCTTCCCCGCATGCCCCACGCTTGAATGGAAGTTTACCCCATCGCTGAGCAATGTAGGAAAGCACTACTTCGCATTGTGACATTGGAAATGCACCCGACAGTATAAAGTACAAGTTTTCGTTGCCAATGTCTTTTTTTTTTGTTAGATCTTCAGAGTTAAGATCTTAAATATAAAATGGAAACAAAAATATCTTAAACAGAAAATGGAAAGTGTGATTTTTCCATTTCTTTTTAATCAACTGGTCTACTAATAAAACATATTTTCAACAGATTCCATAAAATACAAATATTTATATGAGTTAATACCATCTGTTAAGTTGAAATTTTTCATTTCTAAATAACATCTTTTTTTTATGAAAGTAAAATTAAATCAACTTTGATTTTATTAAAACTAAGTTTCACGATCTTTCTAATTACTAAATAAAATTTTTAAATATTTTAAACTTTTTTGATTCTTACTTTTTACTTGTGTATGTATTTTAGATGCATTGTTTAGACACATTCAATAAATGACTTCAATCAATAAAGTTTTTATCGCAGTAAGCTTTGAAGAATTTGAAGAATTTATTTGAAAAGAATTTCAAATTGAAATAAAGTAAAAAAATTCCATAACCTGCCATATCAGGCCCCTAGGGATCGAACGGTATTCCGAGATCAACGGGAGTTAGTTGAGATTCGAAGATACCGCTTTTAACCCTCAAGAAAGAAACCGGTCCTAATGTTGCACAGCGCTGGGTGAACCTTAGGGCCCATCTGGAGGAGAACAAGCAAATAAAAATCCCAACCATCGCCGAGGCTCCTCAAGCCTGCGGTCAAATACCTTATCATTTGATCTACCATTGATGCTCATTTTTTATTGAGTATTTCTTGTCCTTTTTTCTTTTTTTTTTTTAATTTTGAAGGTACTATATTCTTTTCTCTAATTATTCCTATTAATCTCTGAATGAGACCTCGCTGTTTACTGGTGACTACTCCTAGCTGATGATCGCCAAAAAAGTATGAAACAGCTGTTCTGGGATGTCACTTGTAAACACTTGATCTCACCTTTTATTATTTATATACATATTAGGGTTTTTTTAGGCTTCTGATACCGTGAAGCCTTATATCTCCGGTTTGTCTGTCTGTCTGTGGACAAGTATCAACTCAGCAACTACGAGGGCTACAGATGTGATTAGCGTGTCGTTGAAAAGGTCTTGCCAACAGTGGTTCAGAGCCGCAGAGTTTGTGTCTCTAGCTGGTCGGGAATAATAATTTTCTTCATTCAAATATCAGAAGCTGTTGCGAAGCATTGTGATTGGTTTACTAATCGCTATCGCTATTTTGTTTTCTTTTTAATGCGCACAGTAAATTCATTTGTGATCGGCGGCATGCCAGCACATGAATTTCGTTATTAATTTTTTAGTGTGTATTTCTTGTCCTTTTTTTAATTTTGAGGGTACCATATTCTTCAAAATTATATCTATTATTATACCTATTACAAATCCTTACGAGAATTCCTATTCTTTGAATTCATTAGATGTATTAGGTGCAATCAATAATTTAAATGTAAAGTAACATTAGAATAAATAAAGTGATTGTGGAAAATCAAATTTAATCTCTAAAAATATCAATAGAAGTTATTGTAAATTACCTAAAAGTCTTGGAATTATTAGTTTGATTTCATTTTTCAAAATATATTATTATTATTATTTATTTTTTTTATGTTTCAAACCTTGGGTTTCCCCAGCAAAAACAATATGGCGGGTCAAGGACCAAAGCACATATTGCCAAGTGTAAAGACGTGTGCAAGAATGATTAGGGATGTGTGGTTGTGTCCATAAATTTTCTAACTATGCGTGTTGTGTTGAGTACCACAGCCTTCTGCAGTTGTGCATAAGTGTTTTTGTTATTATTATTATTATTAATTGAGGGAAATAATTTTATATACTTAAGCCTACATTAGTTTTTATTGTAAAGATTTTTAGAAATGTATAATGTTCAACTGATAACGTTGTATAATCAGATATAAACTTGTGCATTCAAATGAATCAATAATTCCAGATATTCAATTCACTTTTATCAAATGCTTAGCAACAAATTTCAGTGACTTGAAAAAAAAAAACATTTTTTATTTGAGCCACTTTCCAAATGCAATCTCAGCTTTAAAATAAAATTCTCAGAGGAAGATAAAGAAGGAAAAGAAGGGGGAAAAAAGCAAGTAAAGATTGGCAGGAGACAGCAGATAGTCCATTTCGTCTCTTTCCCGAGGGCACTAGTGTCGACGACTGTCCGAAGATAGCCGTTGTCCCCTCGGACCTGACCCAGCCGCTCAACCAGCTCTTCCCTGCAATCACATCGGGACAGACGAGTTTAAATTTTAATTGAACAATTAAAGAACACGACAAAGCTTTCACCAAGTCAATAAGCGATCAGGCGATGGTCAGGGACACAGTGGTGGACTGGTGGCGGTACTGGGTGGCGAACAGTGGAATTACACCAAGGAATACAACCACACTTCCAAGAACATGCATCAATAGAGAAGTAAGTGCTCGCTCCGAATTTATTTGAAATGAATTGAATGCTTTATATTCATTGTTTTATTTTGGCGAAGCAATTTTAGATTGTCAAAGAATGCACATTTGCCTTAAGAAATAGAAACAAAAATAAGATGATATTCGATCTCTCGGCGATATTTTTTTTTTTTTTTTTTAGCTTCTAATTAATCCAAATTGACAAGAATTTCCTAAAATAATCTCCATTTCTTCACTTGCAATCTGAACTAAGGATTTTCTATCTAAATAGAAATGCTTTAGATATTAATCTTCCTGGAAAAAAGTGTTTCATAAGTCTCAAATTTGATTGATTTAATCCCATCGATTTTACTTTTAACATTAAGAAAAGCAGAACAAGATATTTACGGATGCCAAATAAAGGTGTTCACGACATGCTGTGCAGAAAATTTTCTGTTTCGACTGTGAGCAGAGAAAAATCAGATCTGGATGAAATAGATGTGCGTTTCTCTAACAATGGGTAAATGCTTTCGTACTTCTGGCATTTAATTGAAAGCAAGAAACAGAAAGACTTTCTGAAACATTCTTATAATAATTGAGGAACAATAATATTATTTTTCAATTAATTTGGTTAAATTTTATTAGCTTAAATATTAATATTTTAAATATTAATATTTTATTAATAATAAACGAAAGAATAATAAGAGCATTGCCTAAAATCGAAATCAAATCAAGATTTTACTTCCTGAAATAATTTAAATTCTTAATTCTTTTAGTGCTGTCCTTAAAAATTCTCTTCTTTAATTTTTTTTTCCTTTTGAAGACATGAAAACGACAGAAACAGAACTCTAGGTTTAGTTTTCATTTCTAGATGAAAAAGTAGATGATTAATTAAATCTGCGTTATCCACTTCAGTTGACTTAATCCGATTAACTTTAAGTATATCAAAATGCCAGCAAATTAATGGATTACTTAAAGGATTAAGATTGTTTCGTTTTCAATATCTTTTTTTTAAAAGGGAATTTTACTTTTCTTCTCATTCTAATTTCTCGATATAAAATCCACAAAGAAAATTTTTCAAAGATATCTGTTAGATTGTCTGCTGTCCTAAAATAGGGATGCCAATTTCAAGAAGATCTATACAGAGTTCAAAAGTTATTAGGAAGATGAATATATACATGTATATATATATACAGTGAAACCTGCTAAGTTGACCACCCAGTGGTTCCACATTTTCGTGGTCAACTTAGACAGGTAGTCAACTTACCAAGGGTACAACACTTACTTTTTGATTTTCCTATTTTCTCATCTATGTACTGCTACTATACATATTCATAGCATAATACTACAAAATTAAACAATATATGTAATCAAAATGATATTTAAAATAGGAATAATATTGCTTATTAGGGTTAAACATTAATTATACATATGTATTAATTATTGGATGATGTCATAGTTACTACTATATACACTACAGTAGTAAGTTGAACAGAAACAAGTTAATTTAATTATTAAACTCAATTTATTATTACAGTAATACATTTTGCATAGTTGTAATAAACTTAGTGTATGTATTAAGGGTTTTGTACTTCACAAATACTATACATTTGTACTTCCACCGAGTTGTCGGCAAAATTCAAAGTACTGTAGTTTCGTCTGTGGAATGGACGTTAAAACGCTCCTTAACAATTCTTTCTTTAGAAAATTAGAAAAAAATGCAGTATAAAATTTGTTAGAAAAACATAGAAAACATTCTGGAAGTGGTCAACTTGCAAAGGTTTTGAGCTATGCTTTGTGACAAATTCTGCCTAATTACCTGGTCAACATACAAGTTAGACAGGTGGTCAACTTATAAAGGGTTCACTCAATGTTAAAGTAATTCAGCCATTCCGTTCCTGGTCAATTAGGTCAACTAAGATAGGTGGTCAACTTATAAAGGTGGTCAACTTGACAGGTTTCACTGTATATATATATATATATATATATTGAATGTCCAAACTCGAATGATGCATAATTTCGAGTTTAGCGATGCAAAGATTTCAATTAATCATTTGCAATTTAGAAATTTAGAGCGTAAAGAATATAAGAATAAAATTAACTTATATTACTAAACATATAGCCAAGCCGGACAGCTATCTGAAACTTAAAATCCCAATACAAATTTCAGAAAACTGTTTCTGTGAATGTACGGCTTCTAATTACATTCACTTCATCAGCGGCATCTGGTGTTAAATTTTGAAACTAAACTAAAATTTGGAAAACACTAAAACGCATTATTTAGAGAAATTTGCTCTTTCTTATTGTAAATATTCTTTTTTAGGCTTTTTTAATTTTATATCTTTTTTTAATTTCTTTTATATAATATATTATTTCATTTCATTTTTGTAATTTATATTTTAATATAAATAAAAAAGAGCAATTTTCCCAATATTGAGTTTAAGTATATAAAATTATAAATAAATTATATAAATACCTTAAAATTAGAAGCAATAGGATATATATATATACTTCAAAATTAGTCTTAATATTGAATGGCCAAACTCGAATGATGCATATATAAATATATACAAAGACATCCATACATACAAATAGACCGATTAATGACATAAGCCTCATTTGCCTGGAAAAATAGGCTAAAAATCAGCAAAACATTCTTTCTCTGTAGAATTGTCAAATTTATCGCACAATTTAGTTATCGATCTACCTACTGACCTTATCTACCTTGTTAGCTGTTTATTTATATGAATGATAATAAATAGAAAGCTTATCGAGAGAGTCGACTTCGTTTCAATTCGATCCTCACTCTTCTTGATTCTCTTCCTTTCTTTTTTCTGTTTTTGCTGCTTTATTTTGACTCTGGGACGAAAGCATTACGTGATGCTTTACGAATATTCTTGATTGTTTAAGTTGAAAAATAAAAAGTCATCTTGAGGTATTACGAGGGTCGATTAGAAAACAAGTTTACAACTGCTAGAAATTAAATTTATGAGTTTGCCATTTAATGCTGACTGTTGCTGAAATGTTTGCTAGAGGACTGTACTGCTCAGTGCCACCTGGTCTTTCTAGTGTCATTGGAGGTGCGCGCTTCATTTCAAAATGGCGATCCGCTTGGATAACTGGTCCCTGTTGAAATCTTAAAGAAATTCCGCAACAAGATCAAGAAGAAACGTCCTGATCTTCTGAACGACGCACAGTGGGGTATTTGGCCGATCTAGCTGGCCAAAAGTCGATTTCGTAAAACTTACTCTAAATAGAAATAATTGCTTCTATGACATAGTGGAATAGTCCGGGAACAATAATCGACCCCTGCCTCACCCCTCCATGCAAACCCAGTGGCGTGGACCAAGTCTGAACTTTGATCATCTCTTTATGTGCTGTTTTTCTTTTCTCGACGTTCGTTGCGTAGGCATACTTCTACATTGAAGATATTTTATTCGGAATATAATTTATAGCAAATAATTATGGATTGTGATAAAGCAGGTAAGTGTGCATAAATTTGAAATATTTTTATTTTGAGCATTTTAATTTTGACTGAGATACAGTGTTTTGAAAAAAGTATGTTTTTCATGTTTTTTTTTTTAACCAACTTTAACAATCTCGAAGAGATTTGTTATACTTCAGGGTGCGTCCCGGTAATGATTTTTGTTTTAATACAAAGATACAGGATTATAAAAAACAATTCCGCAAAAATCAGCCGCGGCTTTTCGCGGTTTTCCGAGAATTTCCATTATTTATAGTCATTAAATACATACTACAAAAATGTGAATTTTTCAATCTCGAGTTCATTTTAATTTAAAATTGTCTTAATTTTGTTTTAGGATCATCGGATGTCAGAATAATGACTCGAAGAGAACTATTTAACATGATGCAGCAACAAAACTTGCCTAGCATTAATGAAAAATTGGAGTTTATCGAAAATTATCTCAGCAATTATGAAGACTATTCCAAGGAACAAAGAAAGAAAATGAAGCACAAATTTTCATACATTAAGTCTGAATTCAAATGCAGATGGATGGCAGCACACAAGAAAGAAGATAAATTTCTTGAAAAAAATTCTGATTGGTTAGATAAATCTTTTGAAATTCCAAAAGTAGTACAGCAATCGGGACGGCCACCGAAGACATTTAGAGAATCGAGTGACAGAAGCAAACATAGAAAAACAGAGTACCTACGTAGCACGGCAGAGGACGAAGTACTGACGTATGCTGCTTAAATGAAATTACAAACTACAGGAAAGAGAGACGCTTCCAAAGTGCTAAAAGAAATCATTAGTTCTCCAAGTCGAGCAAGAAAATACAAGAGAGCATACTCTAGCTCTCTACAGGAAGACAAAGCACAACTGACACCATTAAGAGCATTGGCAATGTTTGTTGAAGCTGATCTTTCCAGAAGACAATATGAGATAATCAGGAGGACTAATAAAAAGTTTTATCCATGTTACAGTGTTTTACAAAAAGCTAAAATAAACTGCTACCCAGCTAAGGAATCCTATCATGTGACTGCTACGTGTGCTGAAATTAAATTGCAAAATTTACTGGACCATACCGTCACTCGATTGTTATCATATTTAGAAGAGGTTCTGCAAACTTTAGATGAAGATGAATTTAACTCATTAGTGTTAATTTGCAAGTGGGGTTGTGACGGATCACAACAAACACAATTCAAGCAGAAATTCCAAAATGATTCTGACTCCGACGCAAACATTTTTCAGAGTTCTTTTGTGCCACTTCAACTAATTTGTGGTATGAACAACCAAAAAATAATCTGGCAGAACCCAACTCCTTCTTCGCCACGGTATTGTCGTCCCATTAGAATTAGATTCGTCAAAGAGTCTGTGGATATTACAAACGAAGAAAGCAACTATATAGAAAACGCAGCGAACTTGTTACAAAACACGAAAGTGATATTGGCAGATAAATCTTTTTCTGTCAAACATACTATGATGCTCACAATGATTGACGCTAAGGTGTGTAACGCTGCCACTCAAACAAAATCTACAATGAGATGTTATATTTGTGGCGCAACATCCAAAGACTTTAATAATTTAGCAATCAAGAGTGATGTGAAAGCAGAAACACTAAAATTCGGTTTATCGATTTTGCATGCCAGGATCCGTATATTCGAAAGTTTATTGCAACTGGCCTATAAGCTGCCTGTTAAGAAATGGCAGTTAAGATTGGAAAATGAAAAAGCCCAAAACAAATTAGATATTCAACAGGAGTTTAGAAATAAAATGGGTTTGATTGTGGATGTGCCTAAGGCTGGCTTTGGAAATACAAATGACGGTAACACTAGTCGAAGATTTTTCGAAGATCCAGAATTAGCAGCTGAAATTACAGGCCTTGATTCCAAGTTAATATATCAATTCAAAGTCATATTGGAAACTATATCAAGCACGTCGAAAAATTCTCTGATTATGCTGCGGAAACTGCAAAGCTTTATGTCCAATTATATCCGTGGCATCCGATGACGCCTACAGTACATAAGATCCTTATTCACGGTGCTATTGTGATAGAAAACTCTCTATTGCCTATAGGACAGCTTTCCGAGGAGGCTACTGAAGCACGAAACAAATATTTTCGCCTGTACCGTCAGAACTACGCAATGAAGTTTTGTAGGGAATCGTGCAGCCAGGACGTTCTTAACAGGCTACTGTTAAGCTCAGATCCTCTTTTAACGGGTATGAGGCCAACATCGAGGAAGAAATTAAAGCGTTTTTTAAAGGAAATGCTTGAAATGTTACTTCCAGCTGAACCTGTTCATGTGGACCCATACAAAGATGTATCTGAAGACACAGAGTCCTCAGAAGAAGCTGAAGTATCTTCTGATGAAGAACCGTGGCACTCAACATCATCCGACTGATCAATTTTGGTATTTTTATTTTTAGATAATTCCATTTTCGTTTTAAAACAAATAATTAATATTGATAAAATTCCACATACCACATTACAGTATTTAAAATTTTATTTTTATTTTGACGTGAAGAATATGAACTTTAACTATTTAAAAACATTAAATAGTTCGTTTGAAACTGCAATTATCTTATTTTCCTGTAAAAAAAGCTGTTTGTAATCACTTAAAATGCAATAAATCAGTAGGTAGACACGTTTTGAACCAATAAAACTAAAAAAATAATTTTGGCCAGCTAGATCGGCCAAATACCCCACTGTGCGACGGTGAGATCCTCCTTCATGATGACAATGCCAGATCACACGTTGCACGGAACATACAGAAAATGCTGCATGGTTTCCACTGGGAAATTTTGGGACATCTGCCATATAGTCCGGAATTGGCTCCCAGTGAATTTCATCTGTTTTCTGTCTTAAAAGAGAGTATATCCCGATCGACAGTGAAGAAAACTAAGTGGCTACAAGAGCAGCTCCATGACTTTTATGCGGCTGAGATGGACAAACTGATCAAAAGTTGATCAGACATAAATCTGTGTTACTTTAGGGCACTATCTCACTTTCTTCCAATAAAGATCGAACACAAGGTTTGTAAACTTTTTTCCTTATCAACCTATTTATGTAGCCAGTCTAATAAGCAATTGCAGTTTCTCTCAAGTATATTATTAGAATGATTAGAAAAATGGATGAAATGAAGTGCTTAAGATTAAGATTATATTTCTTAAGATTATATTTCTAAAATTGTATGCAATTGTAAAAAGTTAATTGAAAAAAAAAAATCAGAATTTTATTTAGATGCATTTTTAGTTTACTAAATGTTTTTGAGATTGTGCTACAAATGCAGAGAATAACGTATCTTCTGCAATGTTTGTTTTATTTGTTTTACCTTCCTTTTTTTTATAGGTTCCAACATTTCCTAACTCAATTGATTAAAAATAAGAAAAAAAAAATCACATTCTGCTTCTTAAAACGTCTAATGTAAACAATTGAAAGATAATTTTGTTGACAAGGAACTCTTGTAGGATAAAAGTTCTTGACTATGTAAAGTATGATAAAGAAATATTTACAAGCATATGGAATAATATTAAAAGGTGAAAAAGTTTCATCACCCTTTGCTGAAGTTTCCCCAGTGGTATAAGAACATTATTTAATGAAACTGCACTTACATAGTTCTCAAGAAAAGCTCGGAGTGGTTGATAAAAAGATATCACAGATTCTTTAATCACACAGTAATTAACAGGCAGTGGCTTCTGCGAATCTTTAAGGAATGATGTACGGCTCCCAATATTCAAACTTTTGCAGCATTCACAATCTCGATTTACAAATTTCAGTATTTGTTTTTGATTGTGCTGAGGATGAGTCCTGTGATTACTTTGGACTTTGATAATGATTGAATTAGAGATTGCCTTGAAATCCGAAGATACCCTATGTCGCAGAACATGAAAGCCATTTCATATATTTTGAATTTTATGTGGGGAAAGCAAAATAAAATCGTCCATTGTGGAACCTACGAAAGGCTGGGCATAAGGTTAAAGCTACTTTGTTACTTTCATCAATTTGTTTAGATACGGGCTTTGTTATATTTAGAAATCTGCAGCAATAATTCCACACCATGATGAAAACTTCTGAGTGTTTTTTATTTTGTCTTCAACAATAGGGACATACTTTTTTTTGATGGAGGACCATTATTTTCTCTATTGCTTTGCTAATTAAATACTGATTTCTCAGTAAAGAATAGTAGCATCATTTTCATTTATGTTATTAGAATAATTGTAAGTGTCAGGCTACGTATCAGCGGTTCGGGGCTATGTATCGGCAATTTGGATCTACTTAGCGACGATTCGGGCTATATAACTGCTCTTAGGTCCGTCTCTGACCCTCGTCCCTAAGGTGGCTCTTAGCATCGTCAGGTTAAATCTTTTAGCCCATGTCGATTACAACGTTCCGGGTATGGGGCTGAGAAAGGCTGCGACGGCGCGGTTTGCATGGCCGGCTAGGAGGGCATGTTGTCCATTGCTGAGAGCTAGGATCTCGGCTGGAACTGGACACATAAGGGTCGGCGTCAGGTTTCGTCGGGGCGGGGCGTCAAAAGCTCTGTTCGGAACTCCGTTCAATTCTGGCGGGTTCCGAGGGTGACCGTGTTCTTGTCAATTCTGCAGCAGTCCAGCCGTTGAATCAGGCGATGAGCTGGAAATCCTTGAGCCATGCGCGGGGATCAGTTGAATAGCCCGAGAAGGGTGCGGATTCTCGGCATCGAAGAGCGGCCTGTGGTTGATTCGGAGGCCATTGGTTGGCGGCGTGCAGTGACTGAAGATCCATAGCTGGGTGTCGGCGGACAAAGTCTTCGTCCGTGCTCCGTGGGTAGGAGAATGATTCGGGGGCGGCCATCGTCCTTACATTGTGGTCCGTGGTTCGACGGGTTTCGGCACCAATGTTGTGTTGTTAAAATTAACGTGAGTCGAGGTAGGTTAACACTGACTTTATTGACTAGATTTATTAACAGGTATATCTATACAAGAGCTTTGGATTCGCAGAAGCAAAAAGCCTATCTCACCTAGGTCCTCCTGTGCTGAGACCAATCAGGTGAGACCTTGATTTCGGGAACAGTCTTAATCCCACGATTCCAGATAATACCTTAATCCTTTGACCTTTTGAACCATGCATCAATTTCATCGATGTTATTCTTGTAGATGAGTAGTGCTAATATACATTAAACGTATCAATTAAAGTATTTGGACTGATCCGATGTTTATGATGTTACTATTACATCCAAATTGACAAAGAATGAAATACATTTGTATTTCATCAAGTTCTTCTTGATAGATTTCTATCAAGTTCTCTAATCTGAATTAGTTTGGTTGACATAAACTAAGTTTATTCGTTACTAGTTTCATCAGGAACTTAGTATTGCATTGGAAGGAATTACTCGAGCTGCTTCCTTTCGTTGATCCGAGGCTTTATCCAAGTTATTTCTCCTCCAGACGGACCTAAGGTACGCCCAGCCCTCTGTCAGATGAGGACATGAATTCTTTTACTGAACTTGAGCTGATCACCCACAGTCAATTCACGCCGATTGATCGTCAGAACCTATACCCTCGTCCTACGCTCTATAATGAAAAAGTAGGAGAGGAAAGAAAAAGACAAGTCAATATATGTATAGTATTCTTTGTATCAATTGCGCGTGCCTTTATGTCATTAAAACTTGATTTAGGAACTTATGAATTTGCGAATTCATTTTGAAGAAATGGAAAATTTGAAGATAGTGTAGACTTATCATTTAAAAATTTACGGTTTTCCTTTGTTTTGTTTTCACCAATAAAAAAAAAAAAAAAAAAAAAAAACATTTTAAGGAAAATAGTTCTAAGTTCTTTCAGGATATCCTGTTTAAAAATTTTCTTATTCCTTCCCATTCTCAATAGAGGAAGAAGAGGGAAAGAGGGAGGCAGAAACTAGGGAGAGAAATCCCCTAGAAAGTGTTTAACACTAAGTTCAAATACAGGGCAAATCAGTATTTGAGCCAACATCAGTAATAATTCGAGACACCTCCTCGTTACAGATACTGCTTTTAGTATATATTTTTTTTAATAAGAACATCACAAAAAAATTGATAAAAATATTTTTCCAACTGCCTTATTACGTAGTTTTGAGTTAATTGGGCTCTCCAAATAGAACGTATGCACATTTTTATAAGACATATTTTGAAAAAAATCTTTCACTAACCACAAACCGTATGTTGAAAATTTTTGACAAATATATTTTCTTTTTTAATATTTATTAATTGATCTTGCAAAAAAGCTAAGAGACAAACTGAAATTTTGAAAAGTGGCAATAAGTTAAAGAATAAAAAGTTTAAATAAATAAATAAAAAGTGGAAATTTAAAGTCAGTTCTGATTATCTCTAAACAATAAAAAGTAATTTGGTCTGCTATATTTTTTATTAAGGCTTAAGATTGGATCAGATTTAAGCAAATAAACCTAATAAGTTACTTAACTGAATCAGGATGGAATATTTTCTACAAATTATTTCTTTATCTTTACAAACGGCTTTACAATAAAATGATTTAAAGAGTGTTTTATACTAATATTTAAAATTAAGGCAAACACACACATACAAAAGTTTAAAAGATTTAAATACAATTAAAATTACATGAACGCTTTCGAAACATGCTACGTTTCATTCATTTGACAAAGGAACGTAGCACGTTTCGAAAGCGTTAATGTAATTTTAATTTTATATAAATCTTTTTAACTTTTTTATTTGTGTGTTGGCCTTAATTTTAAATAGAAAAATTTCAAAATAGATTAAAATTTTATGTCATTAAAAAACTGGCCTCTTTAATTTAAATTTACTTTTTGTTTGTTTGTAAGACTTTTTGTTTTGGTAAAATGAAAATAAATTTTACATTTTGTTAAATAAAAAAAAAAGAAGATAATTTCAAAATTTATGTAATCATTTAACTTTATTTACTTACTTCAATCTCGCAGTATTCCAAAAATAACAATTTTCATTAATAAAGACTTTTTCTTCAGACATTTTTATTTCTCTGCATCTCTTTACTAATTATCGTATTTCTAATTTTATCAGTTAGAAAAATGTAGAAACTCACACTAAAGAAAAATAAACTACTTGTGGCGACGGCAAATAGTCTTCATTTTAACAGCCACTTAAGTAAAACTTCGATACTAAAATACTGAGCTTTTCTTAATAAATAGTCAGAAACAAACTGAAAAATCCTGTCTTTTTTAGAAGCAAAGCTGCTTTTCTCCCTGAAGCTCAAAGAATAATTTATTTAAATCTCCATCTGTTGGTTCCTTCTGAGGGTTTTTGGTAAAGTGAAAAAGCAAAGACGGCATCTGGGCTCTTGCAGGGAGTGAGAGAGTTATGGCGCTGATTGAGACACTCCTTGCTCCATCTATTCCTTATGGGCGAAGGGGAGTGGGATGAGAGGGGATGAAGATAGGCAACTAAATCACTGAAACTAATTTATAGCCCGAGGAAAAGTGGACCCTGATCGGATTCACAGGGATGGGTAAATAAATGACACATTCGGATGGGATATACGGTTCTCCAGCTTATTATTTTTCCATCCCACAAAAATATAATTAGAAAGGCTTTGGTGGGAGGCGGTTCAGGAGTCCTTCAAAAGTGAGTCCTCTTTTTTCATAACACAGGAAAAAATGGTTAATGCTCAGACAAAAAAAAAAAAAAAAAGTCGCTCTTTTGTAAAGTTAATCTATTTGATTATAATTTAAGAGTTTAAATATTATTTTTGAAGCGTTGAAATTAAGGAGACGTTACGTTGTCTATAACAAACATTGAATCAGCCATTTGTAAGATGACGGTACACTTTAAATGCTTTACTCGTACATATATGTTTGTGTTTATATTTATAAGTGTACTATTCCTCATCGCTCCTAATTCAATATATAGATTTTATTTTATTCGGACTTTCTTCAGTAGCTTAATACAAATAAATGGAAAGCTACAATGCCTTAATTCTAGATTTTTACCTCGACGACATTTTAATTTCTAATTATTGGATTTTTTTTTGTACTTATTTTCTTTTTAGTATATTTATGTATATAAAACTTGTACATGAATATCATTTCTATGAGTCTAATTGGATTTGTTTTTGGTCCAAAATAATTATAATTTATTTGGAAAGCCTAATTAAAAAAAAAGCATAAATAAAGAAACTGAAGACACTAAAAGCAATATAGTGATAATGATTATAATAGTAAACAAACTAAAAGAAATCCAATGAAAACAACATCAAACTTCTCGAAATTTGATGTGGTTTTGATTGGCTTTCTTTTAGTTTTAAAGACTGGGATAGGTAGTTTAAACTGGGGATAGTACCATAAGCACATCACAGCTCAATCCGTAGTTTGCGATCTAATGTAAAATTCTGTACAGCACGTCATGAACTTCGAGGATAGCACCTTTTAGATTCGTTTGGGAAAAGTTGTGATGCTTCGCTACACCACAGAAATAAAACCTACCTTGTTAAGACTGAAAGATATCGTAGAAGAATCAACAAATCGAATTTACTAAATCCCATTTTAGGAAATGTTTTCCTAATCATTTAATTTTTCGTCGGAATTTTGTTTCCATCAGCCCGTCTAAAATTCTATGGACCAATGTGTTTAGATGCTACTGTTTAGTGTAACATTGGCTTTCAATCTGTTAGGTCAGCGCAAAAGTGAATAATGATTATATTCTTACAGTGGATGCAATAATAAATCAAATATAGAAAGCTTATGTAAACGCATAATTAGTCATTAGAAAACTGAAATGAGAATCATAAAATCATGATACATATTACTCTAGATAATAATTCACATTGCCTTAATCAGGAGTTTTTATAAGATAATTTGCTCTCCTTATGAAAAAGAAAACAAAATACACTTTATAGGCCAAGGAGGCTCCTTCGGGGCATTGAAGGTATAGCCCCAAAGTATCATGGCCATCTAGAAGAAGTTCAGATCGGATGGACAATCCTCGCACATTTAACCCGAAAAGAGACCAGGTTCCAATTTTGCAGAAGGTTGGATGAACTTTGGACCCCTTTGGAGGAGAATACTTTGGGAAAAAATCGCCGACTTAGTCCAGGAATTGAACCCATCTCTTCCAGCCCGCAACCTAACGCCTTCACTGTTAGATCATTTGGCCTGTACTCCTTCTGATATTTCTTTGATTATTGGGAAATCAACGAGCAAAGTGATTGAACGTCTTCTACATTAAAGTATCATCGCTACCTACTCTCTGTTAAGAATAAGGCAAGGAGATAAAACCTACTGCGATTATCAGTTGAAGATACAGTACTTTTCAAATTGTCTAACATGTGTTCAAACAATTCTGTCAAATATAATAAAACTTAAGAAAACATATTGAATTGTAATAGGGACATAATGCCTTTCATCTTTTTAGAAAGAAAAAATTACTTAACTGTAAAAAGATCTTACTGACCAGAAAGCTACAACCTATAAATGAGGACCTATAAATGAGACAATGTCTTCTGTATTCTCATGTAATATTTTAAAGATAAAGATAAAGCATCGAAGATAAATAACTATTTAACTGACCATACAAATAATTGTTGATGTTTTCTGTGACTACATTTAAAATTATTATTACGCAGTTAAATATCAAAGGAACCTTTATGTTAGATAGTAAAGAAAAACCCTCTAATTAGGTTTTGTATATTTTTCGCTTAATCTTGGAAAAACTCATCAGGTATTTTTGTTTCTATATCGCCTTTTAATTAGTGGAATAGTTGTCATATTTTGATTTTGATGAGTAAATACCTTTACGCTTAAGAAGAACTCATAACCGATTTTAAAAAAATTCATATCTCAGAAAAATCCATCTTAGATTATTCAATATGTCATAAGACTGCCAGTTCAATAATAATAATTTTAGTTAGAAATATTTTTAATAAAATAATAATTTTCATATTTTAGTAAGTTATTTCATGTTTTATATTAATTAAATTTCTAAAAAAAAATATTTTTTTATTTTATTTTCATAGTTTATTTGAACATTTTGAAAATTAGTATTTTAATCAACCTACCTTACTTTATCCTAAACTAATTACATTAAAAAAAAGCCTTAAACTTATTTTCATTTAAGAAAGTATATTTAATTTCTTTTTAATTTTAGTACTATTACTAAAATGGGATTTTCTTCCATTTGCAAAAAAATTAAAAAAAAAATGTTTTGTCAGTTTGCCGTCGGATGTCAGCACTGTCTAGCTAGTTGACCCGACCCCATTTCGCCTTCAGGATGAAAAATGATGTCTGCTTTCTCCGCCAGGTGGATTCATAGGCACACGCCTTTTCCGTCCGCAAAACTGATCCGACAGTGCGATACGCCAATCATAGCTCTCGAGTGGAGAGTGACCGTGCATTGATAGCAAACTCAAATAATCACCTTCGTCTTTTCTTTGAGAAGGCAAGATGCTATGATGGCATTTCTACTATTGCTGATAACTTTGCATCGTCGTCGACACGAGCAAAACATACGAAGAGAAAATTGCGAAGCCGAGAGGAAATGAAAGGTAGTTGAAGCACGAATTGAAAAGCAAGAGAGAGAGAGAGAGAGAGAGAGAGACAGTGTTTAATATTAGAAAAACAGTAATTGGAAGACGAACAAGATCTGCCCACCAACGAGAATTTGGCTGACTTATTATTATCGTTAACGAAAACAGAATTTCATTTCCTCAAAAAACGGAAGCAGCAATTTTCTCCTTTCTGCAAAATATTCGAAATTATTGGTAGAAGATGTTGTGGCTTGTAATATCTTAATTTAAAAAAGTGAACAAGGTGCATTCGAAATGTATGGAAGCACAAGATAATTGCGTTCTTTTAAGCCATTCGACCATTTTATTTAATATGTCATAGGTTGAGTTCTAAAAAAATATCAGCGAACAGAAACATCTAAGAGAAATAGGATAGCTAATTCAAAATTATGTTGCCCTGATGAACGAAGAAATAAAGAGTTTTATGAATACTTAAATACAAAGTTACAAAGTTCATCTTGTAAACATTGTAAATAAAATCATCACGTTATTTCAAAGAAATCCTATTAAAGCTTATCGATAGATAATGCGAATGAAATTGCAATACAGACTTTCTTCTTACTTATAGATAATTTCATATATTCTGCAACATAGCACTTCACTTACTCTGCCTCCAAAGTTTAGTCTTTCACATTGACGTAGATGTATAAAAATCTCCACAATATCATCATCATCATCATTTATATATTATTTCTCAAAGGGTTTTTTTTGTCGGAACGCTATATTTCCTTTACTACTTCATCAAAATCAATGATTGAGGCATCATTTTG
>JAFIDM010012231.1:84591391-84636284 GCA_023159025.1 Thereuonema tuberculata
ATTAATGTTTAATACTATCTTCAGGTGTACCGGCTTTTATTTATGCCTATTAATTAGATTCGCAATACTTATTTAAGATGTCTCAATCAGTAATTTTAATTAAAATTAAACTAATAAATGCGTTAATAAATGGATTAACTAAAAATATTAATATCCACTGTTTTAGTATTTAATGATTTTCTGTAGCGATATTTGACGCTAATGTCTCAACAAGGACCTGCTTGGAAAGATTTCAATATAAAAGTTTGACCGTGTTTCGTCCTTAGAATAATGTTCAACGAAGGTTTTCAAAAAGATCATTTCAGTGGATCAGAAGTTATTAGGTAAGGTTATAAACGCACACACGCACAGACTAATTGATCTGATGAGCTCAAATCGATATCTTAGTAAAAAATGTTTCTAAGGTTTCCAGAAGTGGTAAAATAATTTAAAAAATTTAAAAATTTCGTCCTTGGGATTTTGTTGCAAATGATAAATCTAGCTCTGGAAGATCTTCACTAGTTACTAATAATGCTTTGAGATATTAGTGATTGAAATTCTATTTAATGACTATTGTCTGACACATCGTTCTTGACGATCGCGTTTGCGCGGGAATCACAGAAATTACGAGATTTGGCCATTAGCCTCTTCTCAAGGAATGTAGTATTATGAATGTCTGTCACTAGGAAAATGCTAGAGAAAAAATGTTAAAGTTGGAATTTTACCTTCAGCGTAGAGGCGATGGATGCAGCGGCGAATAAGGCATCGGTCAAAATGGTCGACATCAGTAATGGGGCTTGCTCGTGGCCGCTTCTTCCCCGGAGTCGATAAGCCTTTTTTCTCGCCATTTTGTGAGAAGACATGGATAGAGGCTATTCTCGCGTCAACCACGTGAAATCGCGAAAATTCGGGATCGTCAAGAACGATGTGTCGGATAATACGTTTTGATTTTTCAACTGAATAAAGTCAACCATTCAACAAGAAAACAAAAAGGAAAAGAGTGACGCTAGAAAATTATTACTCCTGCTGAATTAGTCACCCCAATTAGCGTTTTTGTTCTACACAATCATCTCAACAATTAAAAACAAAGTGTAAAACGTAACGACATTAAAATCACGAACTTTTCTTTATTCAAGACTTTATTAAAAACGGTACATCTGCATCTCAAACAAGTGTGAGCAGCAGAGATGATAGAGATTCCCGCGATCAGCAGCCTAAAGGACCAGCTCCATGCTTAGGAAGTTCCATGCCTAGTACGCCATTTGGAGAATGCACAGAAAACTTGCCAAATAATGCTTGGGATCAATTGTTGGTGGTTGGTGTTTTAATGGCGCCAAAGCAGCAGTGGCTAAGCTTGGGATCAATTAAGTAGTAAATTAAGTTAAAACAAAAAGCGCTAATCACGCTAATCACGCTAATCACTCGGGCCCATATCTATTTAAGATGGATTACTTACTAATAAACACGATTAATAAAACATGTCACCTTAAAAGGTTATACTGTCACTCTAAAGAACCATTCTAAGATCACTAAGGTTGCATCATCCACTTTAAAATTCTATATTTAATTTCATGGGAAAATACCGTAAAGTTTGTTTGTTTTTCTCATGATTTCCTCTTATTCATTGCTATTTTCTTCCAACTTCACTACTATGTGCGCATTTCGTTTTAGATTCCAATAACTTTATACTTTTTATAATGACTGAAAAATATTCAATCTTCAAATATTTAATTCTGTTCTTATGTTTAAATATCCAGGCACCCCCAAATCAAATTCTGGGCAACCGGGCCCCTCCACATTACAGACAAAATCGTAGATTCATAGCCAAAAATATCGCGAAAACACACGATTTCATATTTCATGGCACACACAGTTATTAGGATTATTTTTAGAGTAAATTAATTTAACATCAACATCTACTTTTTTTCCAGTTCTACCCAAAAGTTTAGAAGAAAATTTAGAAACAATTTGCTCTAAGCAAACATTGTAATACGAATAGCTCCATGCAAACTGTTAAAGCAGAAAAATAGCTTATATAAAATGTAGACTTAATCTATATTACTTAAATCTTTTATTTCTCTGTCTGTCTCTCTGTCCGGCGCAATTGTTAATTTCCTGTGAAAAATAGAAATAATTGCTACAATAAAACGTTCGCGACGGGAATAGAACCTGCAACTTTTTGATCCGAAGTCAGACGTCTTATCCATTAGGCCCCGGGGACTACATTTGAATTATTGTTTCTTATCACTCCCTTTGTGTGTGTGGGGGGGGGGCGCAAAAAAGGGAATAAAATAATAAAATAATAATTATAATATAATTATAATAATTAGTTAAAGTTGCGATCAGGCCCAGAGGACCGCGCAATGCAACTGGAGGGTAGGCTCCAGTGTTCAGAACCTACGGGACAAAGTTGAGGACGGGGGGGTCGGCCCGTCGCTCGCCCGCCTTTAACTCCCGGGAAAGAAACCCGGTACCCATTCTATAGAGGGCTGGGTAGACCCTAGGGCCCGTTTGGAGGAGAAAGAAGCGTGGAAAAATTTCCGTCCTCCGCCGAGGCCGGGAATCGAACCCGCTACCTCCAACCCGCAGCCAAGCGCCCTAACCCACTCGGCTACCGGGCCCACATAATTATAATAATTATAATAATAAAATAAAATATCACTTTTTGCCATAACCGCTTGGAATCGATTCTTCTTGGATTACCTCATGCTTACCAGGGGGAGACAAGGGGGTGGCCTCAAAAAAAAAAAAGAAGTCTAGAAGTCTAGAAGTGATAGACTAACTCATATAATTTTTTTTTTCGGTTAACATCTCAGTTCGGGCTCTTTTAATGGCCAGGCCCCGATGCTGAAGGGACCAACTGAAAGCCCTTCCCTTGTGGGGATCCTGCCAATATCCGTGCTCAACATAATATTACAAAAAAAATACATCAACTGATGCGTGGAATTTGTAAGAATTGTTATAATTTATTCTTATTTTAGAAAATATTCGTCGATATTCTGCTGAAGAAGAATTTGGATTTTCTATATGGAAATAAAATATTAGCAATATAGACTTCCTCTTTCGCAAATAGGTAAGGCGCGAATTTAATAACTATGACTTGGCATCAGCATTAGGGATATCTACACAGAAGGAAGCCATTGAGTTCTCAGTGTGAAGTTTTCTAATTCAGATGAATATGTTGTTTTTCATTCTTCATTGTATACGAGTTCTTTATATTTTTTTTTTCTTTCTCTCTTAAGCTCTTCACTTCTTCCAATCTTTCTTTACTTTTTTCCCCCCACTCATTATTACAGATAGAAGGGTCTAGCAAATCTCGAGCAGAAAAATGACACTGGCATCTGTTTCTCATAAATAATCCTCCTCACAGGGAACTGAATTATTTCGTTCATCCTGATTTAAAGCAATATATAAAACCTGTCCCGTTTTTACTTTTCTTTTTTCCTTACTCTTTTCGTGTTATTTACACTGGTTGTTTGGCGGCCGCCAAGGGAGACGCACACAGCACGGCACGGACTCGATCGCATAATTAATCAAGAAAAATGCGCCGCTCCACAATATTTCATAGGGCGTCGTGAGCTCTCGCGCTTTTACTCCCGTTGAAGGATGGCACGCTAGACCGCACAATGCCTGCCTTCTTTTTTACATGGTGTCAATTCATGCCATGTTCATAATGATTTGTGCAGCTGCTGAAGAATTCATCATGTCTTAGGATACAGCTTGAGGTTTTTCTTTCTAGTCTAAGTCCCTCTCTACTTCTCACCGTTCACACAACTGCTAACAGAAGAGCGATAGAGTTAAATGAATAACATCATTATGTTTTACAACGCTGTGCCAGTATAAGTCACTCAACACTAATCTTTGAGTGAGAAGACCCTAACACAGAATCCAAACGTAGTTACGGAAAAATAAATTTCTTTTATGACTTTTATTCCAGTAGCTAAAAAGAGAAAATGAATCATCAGAATGTTGACTTACGAATAGATCCTGTTTTAACATTTCTCCGCAAGAGGGAGACTTACTCTAACAATTTTTTCTCTTCTTCGAAGAAGTAATTCATCTTAAAAGTATGAATTTATCAAAACTTTTTACCTATTTTTTTTTTATTTTTTATTCCAAAATAAAATTAAATTATAACTAGAATTAATTAATTTAATTAACTTTCGTTTAAAGTTGCTTGGAAAAAAATGTAATGTTTTTTTAATAAATTTTTTTATTAATATTTTTTATTCTCCGTGATCAATTAAAGGTTGTTTTTTTTTTTTAAATTTGAAGTAAACAATATTTTCAGATTGGAAATAGTTTCAATGTCTTGTAAATAATTATCAAAAAAAAAAAAAAAGAAAGAAAAGAAATTACAGTGCAGAAGATAAGGATCCTTCGATCGTCAGAAGAAAAGAACGGGAGAAAGAAAGGAAAAGTGTATAAAGTAGAAATTAGATTACATTAAATAGATCTATTTTAGAAAGTCACAATCAAATTATATACTAAGCCTCTATAAAGATGAAATTTAAAAAACCGAGAGAAAAATAACAATCAAGTAGTTTTAATAAGTTTTACATAATTATATATTACAATAAAGATATACGTGGGTCCCAATTTTCAAATATTCGCACGGTATGTTCTATAATACCTAATGTAACTAGAACTATGAAGATGAAAAAAAGGGGAAAAATTTTTTTTTTTTTAAAATTAGCAGTTAAAAAAGCAAAAGAATATAACTTTACGAAGAAACATTTCAGTGTAAAATGCGCTGTTGCTCCAAATTAAAAACTATCAGAAATCTTATGTTTATGAAAAGATCTTTAAATAAACAGAAAATTATCAAGTTACATTAGTAAAGTTTTCCAGAATTGAAGTAATTGTTTTCAGCTTTTTTTCTTTAATAACTTTCTTATTTTACTCCTGTTTATTTTATCTCAATGAGTTCAATAGAAAGATAAAAAATATTATCTCAAGGTTATTTATATATATATATATATATCAATATCTTTAGTAACTGTATTTTTTTTTAAGCTAATATCTTATAACTTCATAAAGAATAGAAAATTCAAATTTAACAAGCCACAACATTCCTGAATAAACGTTGCAATTCATTATATTGCATAATAATGGAGGACTATTATTATAAAGGTGCATATCTCGATCAAAGTCTACCATTGAATTGTACTTCGTGAAATATGGGATGGCTCCTGCTGTTAAGACCTTTTTCTAGGTCATTCTCTAGATGGACAATACCTTCGCTGTAAACTTTCATTACTTGCTGTCGAAGTGCAAGACATAATTCGATTCATTTCATGGTCAAGGTCCCAAAATAAATTTTAAAAAATAGTCAAATTCACTTACACCTCTTCATTTTTAAACTACTTGGATTAATGTGAATAAACTAAAATAAGTTCACATTAATAAAAAGTCCTCAGAGTCGATTAGTCTTCTGAAAAGAAGACAATACGCTCTTTATATCACCCTTTGAATCGCCCTTTGATGAAATGGTTACAGGAAAAAAAATACTATAAAATATATAAGGACATTAGTAATCTATATTTATTTGGAGAATAGGAAGGCGTTTCTGACTCTTAAAAAATTTCATTAAAAATTTACAATTAATTTTCATTTTTCGCATTGTTGGCTTGGCCGAGCGGTCTAGACGGCGCGGCGGTCTGCCGTGTGGCCAGTGTGCCGGCATCTGGGTTCGAATCCCGATAGTGGCATGGCTGTTTCTTTCTTCTTCTGTGTCTCGTCCATTTCTCCCCTGGAACTTACAATTTCGGAGTTATTCCGGTCGAGTTGAGAATCTCAACCCCCTTTGACTATTCTAGCCTCGTGCTATCGTTGTCGGGTCGGACTAGCTGCATGGTCCGTTGTTGGCCGAAACGAAGTAAAAAAAAAAAAAATCATTTTTCTTAGAATCTTAGCATAGTTAGGTTCTGTGTTTTCATTTATATGAATTAATGCATCTAATTTAGACTATTCTCAATATTTTGATGGGGATACGTAACAAATAAGAGAGGCATATTTCGATATGTCAGTATTTCCTTGTTTTTTTACTTTTGAAACCATATTTATATTTTATTCATTGCTCTTCTACCGTAAATATAATATGTTTTATTTCTTTTACTACATATACAATGAAGAGTAAGAATGAAAACTGTATCCATATTATTATGTAGAGATTTTACCCTACACGTATTACGGATAATACAGATATTAAATATTAACTTTATCTATCTTTTAGATAGATAGATATTACTACATTATACATATTACTACATTAACTTGTATTGTACATTCTTATTAACATTCTTCTTAAGTTGATTCAAATGTTAATAATACAAACTAACAAGACGTTCTTTCAGGTGAAGCCTATTTACCTTAAAACATTTTTTTTTAAAAATAAAATCATAAAAATAATACAACGAATTATCCGGGTTTTTTTTTTTTTTGGTTTTTTATTTTTTTTAATTACATTAGCTGAAAACAAACAGTACAGAAGTTTCGCATTTTTGAAAAAAAATAATTAAATCCTCACATACTTCTTAAGTTGTCTGAATCCAATTAATTTTAATCATTAATACTGTATTAAAGAAGATATTAAGAGGACTAATATGTTGATTAATATCCTTTGGTTAAAGCATACTGTTTCGTTTCTAATGCTTCTGATTGCTCAACAAAGAACCTACAAAGAAAAAACTTTACTATAAATAAAATTTCATCGTCTCTTATCCTTGCGTACCCAATGTGCACGCCCAAGAAGATTCATGGAGAGGTTCAAAAGGTATTAGTCGTCCACACACAAAGATACAGATTGATTTATAAACCTTACTTTCATAAGAAAGTGAGCTGAAAATGTAAACTTATCCGTCCATTAGCAAGGAAATAGAAAATATTCGTCCCCGGCAACGAATGCCCCCCCCCCCCCGAGCATCTAGATAAAAAATAACAGAAAAAAAAAATAAAAACTTTTTTTTGAAGCTACATACTTGATGGTGCACAATTAAGACAGAATGCTGAATTTGGACATTGTTAGTCTAAAATGTATATTTGTTTAAAGCACTTAGATTTTTTTTTAAAAGGACTGTACTTTCCTTTGATTAAAGGGAGATTCAATTGGTGATATTCAGGTCGTACTGTCACCTTGTAAGCCTACGCTCTCAATGAGCTTTCTCTGAGAATGATCAAAGGAAATGAAGTCAGTGACTTTTCTGCTGGTTTCAAAAGAGCAGAAATAAAAATTAAAAGAAGTTAAAGTAAAAGGCGTCTGAATTGAAGTCATTTTTGTCTCTTCTGAAATTATTACTGAAATAATTAAACAAAAATACTAAGTAAATGAATGGTATCTTGTGTTCATTTGTGTTTTACTTTTATACAAGTGAATCCATGTATAACAATTGGGACAGTCAAAGGTGCATTTCTACTAGTAATAGCATCTAAAAACTAAATAGAAAAAATAAATAAATAAATAAATAAATAGAACCTCTATATTTACCAACCGCTAATAATAAAGGAAATCCTGTAATTCGCTCATTTACGAATAATTTATTTTCGATCTGCCACGAAGCTTGGTCTTAAATAATTTTTATTGCTTTATTGAATTCGTGAATTCTTTAACTGCTTTTTTTCTTATTCTCTAGGAAAGTGAAACACTTAAAGTAAGTCAGTGTCTGTGTACTCAATATCTTTGTACCATCTGGATGGATCTTCTTGATATTTGGTATGCTTATTTACGGGCAACAGAAGATCTAACTCTTGAAAACTTTTCCGTGTGAGTCCTTGTCGAGAAATTACCACGTGAAAGTGACACAAATTTGCATAGAAAAGCACTGAAGCACGAACGATGTCTTAACATTAATATTTTAACTAATCCACTAATTGGCGCGTGCTTTAATGTAATTAAAATTAGTTGGATTGTAATTATTTTTTTCAGAAAATAGAAAATTAGAACTGTTTATATCGATTTTTGTAATTTAAAGATAAACAGAACTTCTTGTTTGATATTAAATAACAAAAAATAAATATAAAAAAAAAGCAATACTTTAACGAAAATAGACTTCAGGTTCTTTGAGGAAGTTCTTCTTCTCGAAAATTCCATCTTAATTCTATTATGTACAGCATCAAGATTGGGCCCGGTAGCCGAGTGGTCAGCGCGCTTGGCTGCGGGTTGAAGGTCGCGGGTTCGATTCCCGGCCTCGGCGAAGGACGGGGATTTTCCCATGCTCCTTTCACCTCCAAACGGGTCCTAGGGTCTACCCAGCCCTCTATGAAATGGGTACCGGGTTTCTTTCCCGGGAGTTAAAGGCGGGCGGGCGTCGGGCTGACCATCCGACCTCAACTTCATCCCGATGGTCACGAAACGCTGGGAGCCTGACCTCCCGCGCCCCAAAGGCCAGCCCAGGCCTGTAGAGGGATACTTTCAACAGCATCAAGATGATCTTAGGTTGATAAATGCTACGTAAATAACTGTTAGGCTGTTGAATAAATGGTTTTATTAATATTGATGGATACAGTTATTTAAGGATCTTATCATTTACATCCCGACTTTAGCTCGCAACTGTAGAATGCAGGACAAAGGGTATGTGTTCAAATCCAGGTAAGGCGTAATGGCGCTTCCCTTTGGCTGGAATTCATCCAATCTTCTCTTTCCGTAAATGCCTTTCTTCCATTTGCTCTGCAGTTGAAATCTTCTGGCATAACATAATCACAGTCATTGTGGCACCAATAAAAAAATAATCCCCATAATTGGCTGCTGTACTACCTCAATTCCTTTCTGTCAATGTTAACTTTGCAAAGTATTAGTTCACTTGGCTCGTATCAGTCGAGGACATTCATAATAATTAAAAAATAAACGGGACTCGGAGACACAGCGGATCGAAGATAAAGCTTCCACGTTTCATAACCAACGGCTCTAACTTGCGGTCGGGTATCAATCATTCTCTGGGAAAGAATCTATTAAAGAGGACTGGGTGGACCTTAGAGTCAATCTGCAGAGGAAAAAGAACTAGGCCTTACTTCTATTCCGACTCCTCCTTACTATTTGAGCTGCGAGATCCAACATTCATATTTAGTACCAATCTTTCATTTCAATAAACTATTAAATAGTATAAACTTTTATTTTTTACTTCAACGCCCAGTTTGCCTTTGGCAACGATAAGGGGAAATAAATGTTAACTATTTAGCCCAAGACTCGTTGCCCAGAGCATTGTACCCGCAGATACAAACGAAAACATAGAAGAAGAAAGTCCAAGCCCCATGGGATTCGAACCCAGGTTCCGACACATCTGCCTCATGAAGGCCGCCATCTGACCACAAGGCTATGCCTGACCGCCAGAGCATAAACTTTTATTTGATCCTAGTTAGAAAATCCAAAAATCCTCCAGTAAAAAATCATATGTGCTTATAATCGGAAGGTATATCGTCAAATAAAATAAATATTGTTTACTTTTAAAATAAAAAGAACAAATTCCTTCTGTCTTTCTAAATACTTTGAATACTATCAATCATGTATTCAGGAAACCCATAAAAGAGACAAAAATGTCGTTTTTTGTTTGTATGTCTTTCCGTAGAAGTTGTTATTTTGGGATAATGAGCATCTTTAATCTTTCTTAGCTTGGGAAAGCCTGATTTGACCAGATTTATAGTTCGATATACTTATAGATATAATTTATAGTTGTTGTTTTCGTAGACCAAGTCACAATATCGCAGAGGATTCTGAAAATCTTCTCACGCGAGCTTTCAAGAAACATCAGTAAAAATAATAATTTTCATTCTTTATCATTACCTAGATTTTGATTAATCCTCCAACTTTCTTAAAATCCCATTTTTTTCCCCCCCCCTTGTCTTTTTGTAAATAATAATCTCTTTAACATTGAGTCTTGAGTTTTCTTGATTTCTTTTCTGAACTTATTAGGACTAAAGCGAGTCACTACGGGAAGTGGCTTCATTCTTGGCAGTTTTAAAAGTCTTGGCTCGGCATTCGCAATGGGCAACCATGTTTGCTGCTTGTCATGCTGGAATTTGTTGATTCGTCAGTTGATTTACACCGCCTCGTAATTACTGATTCCGGGACGCGAGCGAGCGATGAAATATCTCCGGCGACAGCCCGAGCTCACGGACATGCGGCGAGCCGTTGTCCTGTGGGCTCGTGACACGGTGACATTCTTCCGGCAGGCGGGGAGGGAGCGGGAGGCTCTCGGCAGTTGCAGCAGCACAACGCCGTGGGCCATCGGAGTTTTGGGGCTCATAAATTGTGTCACGCTCAAGAAATATCGCCGCCGATTATAACGCGAGACTCGGGTTTGTTGTGGCCGCGGCAATATCCCCCGCGCTGGGCAGGCCACTTACTAATTAAATCAAAGAGATATACGGCCGTTTCGGCGGGAGTCGCGCACCACCCAATATCGGGCTTCCGAGCGATCTTGAGCAAATAGTTTTCGGCGTGTTGAAAATTAAATACGGCCGACGACAAACTCCGGATAATGCTCTATAAATTGTGCACCAAATTTTTAAGCCTAGTCCTGGTGGCGCGTAATAAATACGCTCAACGACTGTATTATGATGGTCGAAGAGACACGGGCCAAAGCTCATCACAGCTCTAACTGGTCCTTAATTCATCTTCCTCTCTTGGATCAATGAATAGACAGACAAGAAGAGAATCTGTTTTACTCAACATAACAAAAGTTTCAAGTTTTCATTTTTCTCGTAAAGATTCCTGACAAAACTAACAGAGACGTAACTGACTAAAAATTACGAATCTCTAAGATAACACAGCTATTGATAAACGTTGGTAAATTTTCGGTCAGCGCTATCCTTATGTATTTGTTCTTCTCCATTGTAAAGCATATTTGGTCCCTTTACAAATAAAATGTAGTTGTAAGCGGAATAAAATAAAGCACATCAGCAATTGTATAGATATAACATCAGAAGGCTAAAAGCTCAGAAAGACGAATATTCTTTTTTTCTATCTTTGTCCCTTTCTGATAACAGTCTTGTAGTAAAAAATTCCCTTCCTCGTGGTTCCACCCTTAATTATATCTTGTTGAAGAATCTTCCGAAAAATCGCATTTTAAAAGAAACCATTAATGAGTAGGATTATTTTTTTTTTTTTTTGAAGATTCTTTGCGCAGTTAACACGGAACCCTCAGCAGTTTTTTTTTTATTTATATTTTCATGTAGAATTTCCAAAAATGAAAGGAATTCCATTGTTCACTTATCGTGCAATAGAATGAATTTTCCAGAAAATCTGAGATAAATTGGAGGTAAATTTGCAAGATTGAGTCCCGATAGTTCAGTGGGTTTAGATGCTAGACTGCAGGATTCAATTCCTGGTGGAGTTTTCCACGGTTATTACTTCCCCAAACGGGCCTAGGGTTCACTCGGCCCTCTGTGAAATGGTTACCGGCTTCTTACTCGGGAGTTAAAGATGAGCGAGAGTCGGGATTCCCGTTGGTCGAGGATTGCTAGGAGCCTAAACCTCCACGCAAGGCTTACAGAGAAACACCTTTTACATTTATTAGTAGTAGGTAAAAATGCAAACAGATTGAAGGGTCAGATAGTTTATCTGACTTACATTCGCGGACTCCCTAAAAACAAATTAATTAGAAAAATGTTAATTTAATCTAACACACATAAATATCCTCGTGGTAATTTAGAAATCCTAGAAGATAAAAAAAACTTTAATGCATTAATCATTTTGATTGAAGTCGGAATCAAAACCAGATAAAATCTTTAATTAAAAAAACAAACAAACAAAAAAAACAGTGAATCTCATTCAAAAATGAATTAGAAATCTACCGTTTTTAAAAAACTTCTTTCATTTTTGTTAATTTTAAGCCTTTAAACATCTCTCGTTTTGCAAATATTGACTAATTTCAATTAAAAACATTGAAATTATTAAGTAATATTGTCACATATTATTTTCGTGGGCTGATGATCCAATGGTACAGACACTGGGCTGTGGGCTGGAGGAGCCGGGTTCAGTTCCTGGCGGAGATCGGGGTTTTTTCTCTGGTTGTTTCTTTTTCAAATGGGTCCTAAAGTTCATCCAGCTCTCTGTAAAATGCTCTGTTCTTTCCGGGGTAGGAGGTGGGAGGACATCGGACTGGCTGTTGGACCTATTCCTCCAACAACTCCGAAGGGGCACCAAGGCCTTAAAATGGAGTCCTTTAACTTTTAGCATGTTATTTTCTAATTATATTAAAAAGCAATATTGTTAAATAGCAGTTCATTGCAGATAAAATAAAGCAAAACACGTTTTAATGATGAAAAAAAAAAAAAACAAACTCGGAAGTCCATCGAAAATTAAAAAAGGTCAAAGTTTATCGAAATGTTTGGTAAAAATCTTACTAAAAACATTCAATTGCGATGCTACTCGAATAAAATAAGATCTTTTTTTATTTACATTTACAGGTCAGTTAGTCTTTTAAAATTGTTAATCTCATACAAAGACAGTCCATTCGTTCTAAAGGACTACTGAGCTGTGCGGTATATCCTTTAAACTGTGCGATATATTGACTTAACTAATTTTTGTTTTGTGGGCGAGGGGGGGGGGCGCCCGGGGTGAATGATTAGAATGTCTATCCCTCCAATGTCCATTGGTCTTCTCTTCTAACAAATTGTATTTAAAACAAAAAAACAAAAACAAAATGTTTTTGCCAGAACCCTAGTTTTGCCAGCCTTTCCTCATTGTCTTGGGCCATTGCCTCAGCAACCCGCCTTTAGCTCTCGAAAAGAAACTATTGTGAAAAAAAATTACTTAAATCAAGGACAAAAAAAAACAAACAAACAAAAAAAACAGTGAATCTCATTCAAAAATGAATTAGAAATCTACCGTTTTTAAAAAAGCATTCTTTCATTTCTGTTAATTATTTTTTTAACTGATAAGAATATTAAGAGCAACATTAAGAACTAAATTTCCAGACATCAAAAAGTAAAAATAACATTGCACTAAAACTTGACTACAAATAAGTTAAAACGTTCACAATGTTTTTATAAAGATAAAATCTAAGATTTGATTAATAAACGAAAATATAAACTAATTAATGAGCATTACTTATAAGAACCCTTTCAGACTAAGTCTTGTGGTCACGGCGGAGGCCTGACACGAGGCTGATGTGTTTGGACCTAGGTTCAAATCCTGGCATCGGCGTGGATATTTACTTCCTTTCCTGTGTTTGTCTGCTTCTTCTTCACTTTCTCTTCAGGTGTAAAATCATTCCATAATGGTTTCCCAAGGAAGGCCAATGGAAAACAATCTCAGTGTCTATTCCAAGATCTATGGCAGAAACGTGTTTAATGCCTTTCACCAATCCTAAGGTTGAGGAGAGAAGGAGGAGGGAATTTTAAGAGTTACTGAAGAAATTTTGTACTTCGGTATAACTCCAGATAAGTAGAAAACTTCTCAGTCACTCTTATCTTTTTAAATGTTGATTAACCGTACTTCACCTTCAGGTCTAAGTTGTACAAAATAAGATTTGAAATTGGTAGAAACAACTGCTTTCTTTCGTATTTCCATTTATTTTTATTTTTTAATGGTTAGTGTAATTATAATACATATCAAATGTTTGAGTATTAAGCCAAAGTGTTTTAGATTAAAAATGTTTTTGATTAAAAATTGCTTTCTGTGATCAAGATAACTTTAAAAATATTTATCCTAGGAATCTGAAACTTTGGTGGTCGATTTACATTATTAAAAGAGAAGATCCTGCATGATTTCCGGTAAATACCAACTGTAGATGTGGAGATAATGTTCAAAAACTGCCAAAACTTTTTTTGCAGAAATCACGATAACCGAAAACCCTATTTATCTTTAAGGTTACTTTAAATCAATTTTTTAGCCTACTTTCCTAGGAAAGCGAGGCTTATTAGATCACTCATTCTCTATGTATGTGTTCTCCCCCTAATAACTTTTCAAGCGTTGGATGGATCTTGAAAGATGGTATCGCTTATATTCGCTTGAGTCACTTAAACTCTGCTTCTACTTTTGACTAGACTTTTCAGCTGAACAAAGACTTAAATTGAAGACTTGCACAATTTATTAATTAAAATATCATGACAGAAATAAAAATAAGTACAGTTTGCATGCCAACTTTTGAATACATCGTGATAAGATCGGATAATGTGAAAAGAAAAAAAAAATCGTTCATTCATAAGAGTTGTGCACTCGCGCATCTTAACATTTGACCCCTAGCTCCTTTCCTATTGATCCGATTTGTATCAAAATCATTAGAGAGTTTCCTGATAAGGTATAATTTCAACAAAACCGAATCACTCTGAATTGTTGAGATTTGTTTAATATTTGACTTGACATTTCTTAATGTCGCATTCTCCATAACATCATTATGCCTTTCAATTAATCATTTTCAAATTAAGTATTTTAATACTTTATTTAACTTTTTTCTCTATATATTTTAACAGTCTTTTTTCTGTAGGGCACTGTATTTAAAATTACAGTTTCAGTGGGATAATTTTATTTAGCAATATATGAAATTATGATTATGTAAATTTTTTCAATAACTTGATATTTTGAAAATCGTTTTTTAAGTGCAACTGTAACTATTTCAAAATAGTTGATTGAACTATTCTTTATGCTTTTGAAATTCATTGTAGCTGAAAATTTTTACTGCTACCAACAACTCAGCAACTGAGCAATTATTCATCTCTGTAATACGAGAATCTGAGTTTAACTTTATATCTTGGATCTTGGCAGGTTCCACTGTGGATCCAAGATCTCATTTAAACTGCACAGTGCCTTATTTTACGAAGCCCAGTAATGGTGGCTGTGTGCCCTTCCCATTAGTCTTTCCCCACCCTTCTAATGAATGGATCGTTTCTACTCCCCCTGCCTGGGCAAAAGAGCATGCAACAGTTTTCCCAGCACAACAAAGAATAATTAAAATGATTAATTTCGCCAGGTTGCTCGTTAATGCCGACCTGTACAGCTTCAATTAAATTTCTTGCCGCCGAATATCCACGCCTACACTCGCTAAAACGTCCGAATTCCTGCAATACCCGGGCGGTCTAATTGCATTAAAACTGTGTCGCGAAAATGAAAAAGCTGCCCTCATTAAGAGAGCGCCGTTCGGTCCTGGCCGTTTATCTGTCTCGGCGGGAACATCCCAAAGCCTCCTCCACCCACCCGAGCCTTCATATTGTCCTGCGAATAGTAGCAACTACATCTCCCGCGCTACGTGAAGGAATTCCTAATGTTATTAGTATTTTAATTTTATAGTGTTCTTTCGCAGAAGTGAGGGGTATTGTGTTTAACCAATGACTCCCAAATACTGCTAATGAAACCTTTCTCGGACTTTCTTAATTATCTACATAGTTTCATTTTATCTATTACATAGGCTTAAAAGATTAAAATAAAACCAAAATTAAACGATAGGTAAATTATTACGTTTAAGTAATATTTTTTTTATTTATTGCTGCCATGGATTTGCAATTTTTTTAAAACTATTAAAAAAAATTCTATTTACTACAATTGATTTTTTTAAGATACAATTCTACAAATATGTAGGTATTATTGTATTTGACGCAGTAAGCAAACTTTGTAACATGCAGAAAAGTATTCGTACTTCTGGATTTAGTAACCCTATTTAAACGATTAAAAAAAATAAAAACAAAAACATATTGAAAGAAAATACAGAGGAAAATATATACATTTTACAGAAATAATTCAAGCGAAATTATAGAATATTAATTCTTATTTAACTAAATTTTTAAAATTTATTTAATTTATTTTGTTTAATATTTTTTTTTGTGTGTGTGGTTGTTTTTTAATTAACATAAATTTTAATTACTATCTTAAAGACAAAAATCGGTGAATATTTAGCCTTGAAACGTGAGTGGTTTGGCTTTGATATGCTAATGAGAATTGGACAATCCTTTTCAAGATGGCGTTAGTGAGAGCAAGGTCAGCGGTTGGCTATCAGGTGACCGCCTCTCTTCCTGCAAAGGCTAATTAGCATTCAGTAATTGCACCAGAGAGGCGGGATTCTTTAGTCTGTCCGCACTGCGTAATGCTTCTTGCCCTTCGTGACACGACATCGCTTCTCTCCTTAGAATCACAACGAGATGGCTAGTTGGGAAAATTAAAATTAAAACATTGTTTTGCAATAAAAAAAATTAAAAAAATCATTGATTTCAATCAATTTAAAGACAAAAAAAAAAAAAGAAAAAAGAATTGCATTGTTTTTCAGGAAGTTCGATTTTTTCAATGAATAATGGTTAAAAAAAAAGAAAAAAAGAAAAACGAGTTCACTGTTATTTAACTTGTCTGCAATCATTCATACAAATTCACAACAGAAGAACCACGACAATAAAAACAAAAAAAAATACATACAGGCCTAGCTTTATTATTCTTATTTTAATTAATAATCAATTATCTGCTGCTTTCTTACTGCGTTTCAGTTAACTGTAAATCTCCCTCAAAGAAAACTTATTTATAAAGCTAAAAGGAATCGAAGGATAGATAGATGTGTTCATGTTCATTTTATTGTAAATTGATTCTCATTTAAATTCTCATTTACCAATTTGCTTGTATTATCTTAAAATAAGTAGTAGATTTCACGTGAATTTTAAAGTGTTGATAAAGTTCTACTTCATATTAAATATTAGTTTAAATGAAAGTAATAAGTATTGGTTTAAAACAAAAGATCTCTTCTGAATTGCCTAGAACAAAATAACACGTTTAATGTCACTTGTGAAGATAACTTCCTCAGTAGTGATCACATAAGAATGAAATAATATCATTTTCAACTCTATTAAGTTAGAGCTTAGGAATATAATTATTCTCGTAAAAGAGATAACTGACATAAATAAATAAATAATTCATAGCTTTATTTACGTTTTCAAATTAAACAACAGCTTTCTCGATCAGTGTCAATGAAAAGTTACAATTTTTTTAAGCTCCCATATCATCAACAGAATCAATCCATAGAGTCAATGACCTCAATGCTTCTAATGCTTACTCCTCTTGACACTACGAGAATGTTGCTATTTATTGGTAACAGAGAAGCAGGAATAGGCTTCTCTGCATGGCTTTAGATTAACCGCCATAAGGTTGTCTTCTCTGCACATCATTTAAGCTGTAACTCCAGTCAATATGAGCACAGAAACAATATGAGTTCAAAAACATGAATTATAATGTACGATTAGAGGAGACGACCTTATTAATAAATTTTGAATTTATTCGTTCTAATAAAACTGATTTTTAAAATTGAGTTTTAAAATTATATAAATCTCCAATTTATATAAATTGAATTATTTCAGTAAATGATGAATTAAATAATTATAGATTATCTCAACTACTAAAAGCACCAATCATAAAAATTAAAAATATTAAAAAATTACCTAAAAATGTTTCGAGCCTTTTTTCTTTGTTAAGGCCCTTTATCAAGTGTTTCCTTGTTAAAAAAATTTTGAAGATTCTTCAAAACGAATCCGTCCACGGAGGATAGATTTTAAAATTTTTAAAAAAAAATTTTAACAAGGGAACATTTGATAAAGGACCTTAACAAAGAAAAAAGGCTCGAAACATTTTTAGGTAATTTTTTAATATTTTTAATTTTTATGATTGGTGCTTTTAGTAGTTGAGATAATTAATAATAAGTACGTAAAAACTCTTTCAAAATAAATAATTATAAATTATCATAAATTTAATCATCATCAAAGTAAATCATTAAATAGCAAAAATGTCCAAACAGAGTAAAACTTCTCTAGATTTTAACTAGAATATAATATATCACATGACAATAAATAGATAAATAAAAATGATCAGGAATTCAAAATGTAAGTAACAGTGTGCGAAGACTATTTTAAGTTTATTGTTAATTAATTTTTTTTCCTATTACGAACAGGACGAGATACATTTCTATCCATTTTTTTCTTCAACTAAAATCTTTTGTTTAATTGAATTAAAAATAATTTTATATTTAATAATAGATGATCCCATTATTTTAATTTGTGTGATTTTGCGTCTGGTTGTGATCTTCAACCATGAATCTCTCAGAGGCATCCTATGACTAAACTCTCTTTTGAGATGGGATAATTTACGTGTATATTAATAGATTCAACCGAATAATTGAAATATTATTCTCAAATTGATCTCGTTTTACTTAAATCGAGAAGGAAATTATACTTAAAAAGAAACAAATCATAAATTCCTTTTTGAATTGGAAAAAAAATATGTATTTTTTGCACTACGATATCATAATAAATTTAATTGTTAACGAAGACAAGGCACACGTTAAATTACAATGATGGAAATGAAATTATCACATAAATTTTCCTAAAAAAATTAATTTATACAAAATTAAGAATATTTTTTTTTAAATTTGATTTTTTTTTATTTTATAGTTTAATAAATGCTTAATATATTGTATTTATTTATTAATTATTTGTTTATTTATAAATAATTAAATAAATAAATAAATTTAACTTAATAGTAATAATGGATAAAATTTAAAGAAACATAAACTATTACCACTATTACTTTAATAACATTGGAAAAATACGTATATTTCTCCATCTTTAAAAAATGTTGACACTTTCTCATTGTATAGAATGATGTCATCCTGGCAAAAAAATTGTTTCTAAATGACATTACAGATAAAATGAATAATTTAAGTATTCGATAATTTGAGAATTAATATTCAGTTAGTTAACTTCTAATCCAGATTTGCACTTTCTTTTATTTAACAAAACATATATTTTTGAGAGTTCTTTTTTTCTTTCTTTTTTACTAAATTATTATATTAATATCGATCTATATTATTATCTATCTCATTCTATTTGTTTGTTTTTCTGAAGATATTAATAGCTTTTTATTTTTCTTAACATTTCATTTCATGGTTCTTTTAATACTAATCCTCAGACTGAATATTTCCTCATATATAATCCATATTTTAATTATTATCTTTAATTATATTAATTTTTACTTTTCACTTCTCTCCTCTTCCATATCAGTTTTCCTATCCTCTCTATTTTTTGTTTTGTTTACATTTCCTAACTTTAGATTAAATTTTAAATTTTTAACTTTAAATTTTGAGAATAAATGCCAAACACCTATGTTTTAGACAATTTCTTTTTGAGTTCTCTGTTCTTGTTTTGTTTTTTATCGTTTGAGATTACTAGATTTCTGTTTAAACAACGGTTTCTTCTTTTTTTTCTTGAACGAAACAATTACCTAATTTTTTTTTCAGCTGAAGAACTGATTTCAAAAAATTTCACAAACTTTGCTAAATGGCGTCGTAGGGTCAGATCTGCTGCTCTTCCTTTTTCACCCTTTCTGCGATGCTGAGCTCATTAAGGCTAGCGCAGTGTTTTCCCGAGTGAACTATAAAACTTCTTACTCAGCCGAGTTACGGCTTTTAAATGTTTTAATTACTGCGCGCCATTTCCTCATCTCCCGCGAGGTGGCGCAATGGCTTGGGCTCTTTCTCGTGGCATTCGGTGGAAATTGGGCGACGGTGTATTTCGACCTAATGCTCAAATTACCCTGATCTCGGATGAATAATTATTTCCGTTCCGGCAAGTTTTGGTCGGGAAGTACATTTGTAAGACACCGAATGCAATTACCACGACGAGAAAGCTTAAATTTTGCCAAGCAATTCTTTATTTTCTTTTCAAACTTTCTTTTTTTTTCCTCTGGTGTATCTGATTCTTTAGGCCTTTTCAATTTCCTATCTGGTGACTCGGGTTGGGACAGTCTCAGAGACTTAAAATAACGTCATACTTCTGTGGTGACAGGAAACGTAGAGGTTGTGTTGATATATTAATCCGTATCGGAGAGAAATCCTCATCAAAAGTGATGGAGAAGAAGAAATGGATCAGCAACAACCTTATGACAACCCTCCACTAAACTGTCCGGCTTCAATTACGAAAAACTGTTGGTTCTTCTTTCATCTTGTGTCAAAGAGATTTCCTATTATTAGAAGTGCTCTTTCACATTGGACACATGATAATTTGATATTTCGACAAAGATTAAAATTAAAGGATATCTAAATAGACTGAAAATTTGAGCGGTAAAAAAACTTTTTTTTTCTTTTCTTTTTGATATGGAGGAAAAATTAATATAATTAAAGATAATAATTAAAATATGGACTGTATGTGAGGAAATATTCGAAAGAAGCCATATTATTGTTTTGTTTATAACAATACTTAAAATTACTCTATTTGTTTACTTTTAATAATATTTATTTTTCTAAAATATTTTTAAATCTTATATTTGTAAACTAAGTAAATTGAATAGAAAGTGAAAACATCGTAAAAGTAATGTTTATTTTTGATGCAATAAAACAAAACAGCTAACAAAAAAGTGGTGAAAACAAAAACAGAAAAAGTGGTGAAAATATCAAAAAAATTGTTCTTTATTGCTAAATATTAGTTTTTTCTGATTTATTATCTAGTCCCTCGAGCTCATATCTTTCCTTTGTAGGTCTGAGGATTGGTTAAAACAACCATGAAATGAAAAGAAATGTTAAGAAAAAATAGTTAAAATAGTTAAAATAAGCCAGGCAGTACTTATCAAATCTTAACGATAACGATTTCTTTTTTCAAAAATTTATGCATAACTGAGTTAGTTACATCTAACTAAAAGTTAAGAAACTTAATTTTATTTTCATCATTTTTCTTTAAATATGTAAAGTGTTCCAGCATCTTCCTTTCTCTACACTGTTAGAGAATATTTAGTGCGTTAATATAGACTTATATTGAAGTAGTTAATGCTGATAGTTTATTACTTAATCATATTTGTTTAATCAAAATTCGTAATCTAAAGCTGTATTTAAATTTATTTCACCGAGTAACAAAAAACTAAGTAAATAATGAAATAGAAAGATAACTTTAATAGTTTGTTACCAAATTTAGGCTTTTTATTTCAACCATAGATAATATCTATCCAAAACTCTTGGCAATTGAAGTGAATAGTCCTTACTTAAAAAAAATAAAAAAAATTAACTGACGCAAATACCTCGTATTTTGTGAGAAGCTCTTTTAAAGCGAATATTGAATAAGCACAGAGCGCCATTTGTATCAGTTCATACCCAACACTACTTGCTCTTCCTATTTTCATGAAATTGGTGGGAAATATGTTCATCAAATTTATCGAAAATAAAATTACGATCATTTTGGCTTTTCTTTTTTCCTAACGAACAACTACCTTTTAATTGTAAGAATGTTTTACGGGAGATTCATATTTTAGTAGGTGTAATTCGCCAAATATTGAAAAGAGAGAGAGAGAAAAAAGAACGGGATAAGTACAGTTTTTCTCTAACTTGTTTTCGGTTTTCTTGATTTCGTGATTTCATGGTCAATGATTTCTGTTACTTTCTTCATAAAGGAAAGCCATAAAGATAACTTCGTGAAAAAATTAACGTACACTACAAGATATATGTGATTTTTTTTTTTTTAGTTGGATATAAAAATAAGTTCATTCTGCGAATCTATCTCTTTTTCTTTTGAATAGTTGTTTGGGGTTTTATAGTTCTCCTGAGTTAAATTTATCCATTTTGATCTTGACTTGTTAAAACATATGCTTAAGGAAATGGCGTAATTTACTTAATGTAAACAACCAAACTTATAAAAATGTAAAAGAAAAAAAAAAATTAGGCAGATTGCATTTGTTCAAGCAAATTTACATCCTAAGAAGCGTTTCCTTTACAGGTTAATCACGCACTCTGTCGTTTTCTATATTTCTGAATGAGTCTGCATTTATTAAAACGTTTTCGATGATGACGTCATTCTAAGATCGAAAATGACGTCAGTCGTTTAAATTAGTAGCGATTAAAGTTCGAACTACATTACTTCTTATTCGTTATTTTACGCTTCTAAAGAGGCTCGCACTTCAGCTAATTTAACTCCCTCGCAAAACACGATCTCATCTGCGAGGTTGGTGAGTGCGGCAAGCAGGATACTTCTGTAATAAGCTACTGAATGGTAAGTTAATATTTATGTGTACTGCTTTGTTGGCATTCACAACTCCTTTTAATAATTAAAAAAAAAAAAAAAAAAAAGTTAATGACAACAATGGGAAACTGCCAAGAAAAATTAAGCAAATTGACTTCACCTTATGTTCAATTTTTTTTTCTCTGTCTCTCTTTAATCGTTTCACAAAGTTATTTAAAAAACACAATCTTAAGAAATCAAACACTTTTAATCTTCAATTACTTTCACTGCAAATAAAACTTTTTACTTTTATTTTTAATCTATATTATTTAAATATATTAATATATTGTAAACCCACAAAATGGGAAAGTAAATGATTGAAATAGGGACTTTTTTCTAACATAAATTTAATTATTATTATTTTTATTTAATTGAGCATCAATTGGAATCTTTGAGAGTTAATACTGAATAATGGAGAGTTAAGCTTAATCTCAGCAGCGTGGAAGAATCGTCTGCTATTTCAATGTAAATCCGGTAACCATTTGTATCTTACTCTGTATATGTATAATAATAGCCAAAGATTCGATAAACTTCCTAAATTTTGGAGCACAACTTAAAATATGCTCATGACTTTCAAGATGATATCTTGAACTCCTTTTTTTATTATTATTTTTTTTTTTGTGATCACTGCCGCCCTTCTGTAACTTTTTAGAAAAACTGGCCGAACAAGGGAACAGTTTGCTCACGTTCTTGGGTGAAAGGTTGATGCAAATTGGCGTTGAAGGAGTCAAGACAGACGGTAGTAAAAAGTGGTTGTTATACTGGCTGATCAACTTCACATTCAACTTTATGCATTGTGCTTTTCTTGTATGGCTCAAAATCTATTAAGACAAAATATAACCAGCGTCATGTAAAGGCCATTTCATCCTAGCAGAGACTCCTTGAACTACTCAAAAGTAGATAGAGGAGTTTCTAAAACACTGTCTTAATTCGGAGGCACTTAAGAAAAATCGTAGACTAAAAAAATAAAAATTTAACATATAAACAAAGAAACAAAACACGGACTCACAAATAAAATCAACTGTACAGGTTACTTTTCTGCTTTAAATTTACATTAAAAAGATAAACAAAAAAAAGAAGAAAAAGAAGAAATTGTCTAGTAACCTCAATATTTTTTTTAATTTATTTTTTAGTACTAATAAGTTGAGTCGAAGTTAAGCTAACCAAGATGTATAACTGAAGAGGCGTCAACACAGTGAGATGAACTTCATATTGTAATAAAACCATCACCGCTTGTATCAAGAAGGTGGAAAACAGGATTAGCTGCGTGTGCTGTATCTCGCCCGACCAGACCGGCTGTGGTCATGGCTAATACTTCTTTGTCACTTTCCCATCTTCTTCACCTTCATCGGCTTAACGTCATCTGCCAAACTTGTTTACACACATATCGGATATAACTTATGACACTGATAACGACACCACGATGTCACAGCAAAGGATCTGCTAAACTCTCTCTCTTTCTCTCGGAAAAGAATCCGACACTGAATTGCGAAGCGTGGGCGTTCGCTTCACATACCGATGCCAAGAATAACTTCGATTAGTTTTTTAGGGAGTATCAAGATCGATACGCTATCTGCGATTTGGAGATCATCAAATAACTATCAAGTGATATTCTTCGTTGTTATAAAACAGGATGCTTATAATGCAATACTTGCACATAAAAATTCATTTTAAGAAATTTTGAGAAGAATTTGAAAATATGGTTTATTCTTTCAGTTGCCAATCGTGTATTTCATTGTAAATATAGTATATATACTTACATGCAAACACTCGCTAACAGATTCAAACCTTGCCGTCGACTGCTTTATTCGTAATATTTTTATAAGTGTGAATATATTTAAGCACATAAGAGTGTGAGTCTGTGTATGTATCATACAAAACAAAAATATTCAAATTTGAAATTTAATTTATTTTCAAATTTCTTTAATCTCCTTCTCATGTCTTTCCAGCAATAAATCTACAATCTTTAAATATTCGACTGTTCCTTATTCACTTTGCCTTTTATTTTTTTATCATTTTAAAGCTTCTTTCTATTTATGCATTCTATTTTTTTTGCTTTGGAATTTAACTAATTATTGCAATGGTAATGGAATTCTTCTACAATGAAGTGATTTTTTTTTTCTTTGAACAAAATGGCTGCACTGCAAGAACATTTACATAATTAGAATTTTGTTGCATTTTCATTTACACCTTGACACTTAAAAAAGTTATTACTTAGAAAATCTGTATGCAGAAAGAGAAGTCCAATAATGTGAACCTCTGATAAATACATATTTAGAGATTGACAAACCCACTAGGAAATGGCTTCAGAGGGAAACGTGAAATTCATAAGGTTAAGGGATCTATTCATCAAAACTGCAATTACAGACAGATGAGTTACAGACAAAAGAACTGACCTAAGATGTTAATCACTGTATTGACTTCGTAGAAAAAAAACAAACAAAAAAAAACAGGCTTTTGCCCATAAATTCAGTTTGAAAATGTTCATAATCAGTTGAGGAATATTAACATAACTAGCAGTAAAGCCTGTCGGATGACAGACATAAAACAATCTGAAAAATCATTTTATTATCAACTATCAAATAAAAAGTAAATGTAATCTAATACTGTGCTAACTTGTGAACGAAGCTTCTACGGCAAAAATGGTTTTGAGTTTCGAAATCAGCGTAAACAACTGAGTAAGTATGCCAAATTTCATTAAAATGGATGCAGTGGTAACAAAATTATTTGGTTTTGAACGTATGTTTTGTTAGAATTTCAGTTGTCGAGGTCTGTTCCCAAGAATAAAATTTCATGGAAACAACTGGAATGACACAATGAACTAAAATTTTCATCCAATTTGAGTACTTTTGATTCAATGGTACCATCGAGAACCGTTGGATCTATCTTAATAGCTTAATTATATCGAGTTACAGACAGACAGACAGACGAACTTAGCCAATTTATATATATTTGATTCGATTGATGATTTGATTTGAAATTATTTTTTTTTAATGTTTATCAGACCTATTTAGGTGTACTTCTTACCTGTACACCTGTAATATAGGTTATGAGAGTTTAATCTAAAGGATCATTTTCCACCCAAAAAGAAAAACGAAATACCAACCATATCTAAAGTTTAATTTATCTAAAGAATAATTATTATTTTTGACTCGTAATGCTGAAAGGCATTTAAAACTCACCTTTGTATAATCTAAATACTGCGCTAACTTGTGAACGAAGCTTCTACGGCAAAAATGGTTTTGAGTTTCAAAATCAGTGTAAAAAACTGAGTAAGTAAGACAAATTTCAAAAATATCAAATTTCATTAAAATCGGTGCAGGGGTAACAAAATTATTTGGTTTTGAACGTATGTTTTGTTAGAATTTCAGTTAAAATTTCATGAATCCAACATGGAATGACAAAATGAACTAATATTTCATCCAATTTGAGTACCCTTGATTCAATGGTACCATTGAGAACCTTGGATCTATCTTAATGCTTAATTGTATCGAGTTACAGACAGACGGACAGACAGACAGACGAAATTAGCAAATTATATAAGTTGAAGTAACACTTCCTTGGAGAAGTACAGAGATTGTGGTAGGAATAAATAAAGAAGTAGCAGGTAATGCGAATGAAATTGTTAATACAGTATAATGATAACGTTGGATAACATGTAACTCCCGTTTAATCTAAGTTGGCATTTGCTGATAATGAACAGGCCGGAATAAAGTTGGAATTCAAACAACTTAAAATAATGTTGAGAGAATCAATGTCAATATTTATAACTTAACAAAAACAAAAAGGCTAAAATTAGAAACCTTGGAGAGCAGAGGTTTAGAAATCTCTACAGAAGATGAATAAACAAGAGCTAAATTTAAGTGAAATGTAATTATTTGAATGCATAATATACATTCTATATTAGTAACCTCTTCATTTTATTACTTTAAATACATCTTTTCATTACCTTTTTTTAAAAAAATTTATTTGAAGATAATTCTGAAACTAATGTCCTTCATTTATAATTTTTTTTTTCACATACACATAATCTTTGATATATGAGAGATTCTTTTTAATTACTTCATATGAAAAAAGAATCTTTCACGCTTCTTTTCATGTTTAGTTCAGTTATTTCCTGCTAATGCCGTAGAGTAGCATTTCTCCACAACTGCGGCTATTATTGATGCTTGAGTTTTTGCTACGGAAGAAGAGACATTCACAAGCCATAACAGAAGGTCACCGATGACACTGGTGTCTAGAGCAGTGTAGTTAGTCTCTGGCTAATCGATTGTCGGAGAAAAGTGGACATGACAATATCCATGATTTTTATCCCTAAAATTCTCACATTGTTAAAAAGATCTTATAAAACTTGAAATCAAACACTTTTCTTAAAATACTTTGAGTTTATTAAGTTTATTAGTTATTAAGTTTTAGACACTTGCAAATTAAGATTTGACTACTTCTTTTCCTCTTCCTTGCAAGATTAGAAAATGACTTGTATCCTGGCGATTATTCACAGTTCTCTACGTTTTGTTTTTTCCATTTTATGACATTCCGTGAATTTCAATTAGGAATTACAATAAGAAACCATCCTGTACACCTCAGCTTCTATCTGATGAAGAGTGTAAACACGAATAACTGCAATGATATTCGTACAAATTTCGATCGCTCTGTAGATACAAGAAAATGATTTCCATATCATTGCGTCTATGACTTCAGACAAACCTGTCGATATAAGGTAGATATGTATCTCAAATTGCTTACATCAAATACAGTTCTTGTTATCAACAAGATTCAATAAATCGATTCCTTTGCATAAATGACGTTTTTCAACACGCTAATCGTCCGGTATTTAATCACAAACCATGCCAGCTGAGTTTCAATGACATGTTCGTCTGCTCCGAAGCCCATCCTTCACAAAGATGAACGAGTTGCGCGTTTCCGATTTGTGGTTGAGCCTAAAACTGCTGCAATCGTTTGTGGCTCATCAGATATCTTGGACTTCATTTCCGACTTCTCTTCAGCTGTTTTCGCTTACAAGACCGTCCCTTATGAATGCTTCTTTTTCTCATGAATTTCTGATTTATAGATCTGCAACGTCCAACAACGACCAGCTTTGCGCTTTACATCACTTAGATCATTGACAGAATATATTGAATGAATGTATCAGATAGAAGTCAGGTCACATGATTCACCATATGTATAAGTATTCTTTTCATGTTAAGAGAGTCACTGAATGTAAATCGATTAATTTTTTGCTATGGAAAACAAATTGTCAAATTCAATTTGCAAAGAAAAACTAAATATACATTTAGACGAAGATTAATTCTTCTGATAAAAAGTAGCTAAAAAAATATTCATTTTCGTACTTTTAAATTATACTTTCGACATTTAAAAAGTAACTTACTTTAGACTTTTAAATGTTAATTAAAAGGATTCTAGTAATTCATTTTCTTAAACTGCTTTTTTAAGTGAATTTTTGCATCTTTCTTGTGAATTTTGTATTTATTATAGTCCGTTCACTATATGTGTGGAGGCACGTGATCACAGAAAACCAATCGTTACCACTTCCTTTCTTCACTAGGGTTATTGCTTGGTTGCCTCTGGAATGTCGTTGTGGGTTGCTCCCGTTGTTTACATCATATTAGTCGTCATGCTACAATGCTTTATGTTTATTTTTGTTGGTTTTTACAATATTATATTTTTATAAAATATTTATTTTCGATTTCATAAAAAGTTTGTTTGTAGGCTTGTTTAATTGTAAACGAGTCACTCAGAGTAACTAACGATCAGTCATTCACCATATATGGAGGTGTCACGTGCCTCCACAGATATAGTGAACGGACTATAATACTGATCAAACTGGATTTGATATTTTAAGCATTAATCTCTGGTAATTAATTTTATTCGAAATTACCAAATTTTATTTTCATTAACAAAAATTGAAATTTTTTGTTAAAGGTCTGCAAACGATATCCACTTCACATATTAGCTTTATTGAAACTCTTCTAAGTAACACTTTTCAAAACAACTATATTACGTCACCGACAAAGTAATAACAAAGTTTAAAATGGTTTCCTTACCTTGTATCAGAATTCGTCCATCAACGATGACTATTCCTTGTTTAACAAAACCATCATCTTTGGAGAGATCTCGCATTTTGACATATTCTTTTGAATTCCAAATGATTCCTGAGTTCTTTTAAGCTCATTAATGATCTGCTGGTTTCTTCATTCGTTCTTTAACTTTCTCAGTTTTACATAGAATGAACGTAATAATAAAAAGAAGCTTTATTTCAGCTTAAGCAAAATATCTGTAGTACAGTCATACCTCGAATTTACGGCAGTTTAGGTTCTGGAGCGTGTCCCTAAGTCGATGTAATGTATTTTTTACGATGAGTCAATGTGCGTAATGGACTGCAGTACTCATGTGACTATATAACTGAAAATATCGAAATACCAATATACGTAACAGTATTACTATTTTTGCCTTAAATTCTATGTGCTGTTATTAATTTACTATTTTAATCACAAGAAAACGTTAAAATAAAAGTTATAATGTTAAAGTGTTTATTACTTTTATTTTAACGTTTTCCTGAATCTCACCGAGATTCAAAACGAATAGTTTTTCAAAATAATCTGATAAAAAACGTAAATTAATAGTAGTAATGTGCGGTACACAGGACAGCGTACCGAAAGTGTACGTAACTCGGAAGCAAATATCGTAATTTCGAGGTATCACTATATGCATTCGAATTGTAGATAATTCTTAGATAAAAACAATTTATTGTTTTCAAGAGGAATATTTACTTGTTCAGACAGATAAAATCCAGTTTGTTTCTATAAGAATAGGCCACAATAGACCTAAAGAACTTGGAAGCCATATTGATCCAAGAAGACTGGCTGCAATGAAATAAGATAGTAATTTGTAATTGTGAGTTTATTAGAAGATATCTTCGTGGTAATATTAAAAAAACTCGTATATTGATTACAGATTTCAATCTCAACTTTCAAGTAAGCGTAATTTTGTAAAAAAACATTATTTTCAAAAAAGTCTTCTTTCAGACATCGGGTCTTTATTTCTTTTCAGATGACTCTTATTACAATAATTCCTTTAAAATTTTTGAAATATTCTTAATGTCCTTTAAGAGGTCTTCTTTATTTTTTAAATCCTAATAATGAATAAAAACTACCTGGAATTTTCAGATGCAGGCAATTTTTAAAAGTACTGCACTCCTAAGGGCGGTGTGCACCAATGCTCTGCTAAAGCGGTTGTCATTGTTCAAATAATAAACAAGATGGTGTGCACCAAGCACAGTTAGGTAATACTTTACTGATAAGTCGTTGATAACATGCCGTGTTTCTGAAGTGGCTGCTTTTGGTTAATAACATGACATCACTAACTTCCAGATCACTTTAAACGCAAGGACAAATATTTTTCAAAATGGCATTTTCCATGAAGAAAAAAAAACCCCACAGGGGCCGAATGTTTCACACGAAGATAAGAATATTCAAATGAATAAGCCCTATCTAACATAAGCCCCTATTTTGAGAACTTTTAGTAGTGTGCAAACATCTATTTCATCGTCAAAATAACAGGAATGGCGGAGTCGATGTCAACCATCTTGAAAAAGGTGAACAGCGCGGGGCCTGACGGGTTTTCTAATTGAGGATTGGTTTATTCCTCAGCTAAGAAAATCGTGCAGCTAAATATTGATGAATGTTGATGCACAGCCAATGTACAATTAATAGGAGATTTGAATAATCGTCAATTTTAACGTAAGCTTGGTGCACACAGCCCTAAGAGTAAGAAAGAATTTAGAAATTAAAGTAAATTTTATATTGTATTTATTTATTTATTGGCAAGGTGCCAATACAGTATTTCCAGTTATAACACAAACTGCATTTATTACCGATGAATAATACGTATTTCGCTTGGAAATAAGTAAATATTTCAGGATTGCAAGATAATAAGTAATCTACAAGATAATAGATTGCTGTATACTTTCATAAATCACCGCGAACACCATGCAATTTTTTAGCAACTTAGTCGTCCGATTTTGACGTCACGAGTTGATACAGACAGTTTTGAGCCCGTTTATATGCAACTTGACTGCAACTTTTGTCATCCTACTCGAGTTGTTTGTACACCTGCAACTCGAAAAACTGCATCGAAGTCGCTGGGGATTACCCAATCACAGGGCAGCGTTGGAACACGTCAGTCGTGACGTCACAGCCATGGAAGAAATGTTGTCGAAAATGATATTCGCCGATTCGATACGAAGACATGCTCATACTCAATGAATATAAAGAGTATTGCGAGTTTCTTTCATGCATAAATAAAGTAATAATTTCTTTCATGCAGAAATTGTATGCGGCAGAATTTATCAAGAGAGGTTTCAAAACCTCGATTTTTTTCGGATTTTCCACATCGGGTTTGGGAAACGCATTGCATTATGGGATTCCTTCTGTCACCGCCGACTTCATGTCGAGTTGCATGGTGTTCGGGGTTTGACAAAAGTTTATATCAACTCGTGACGTCAAAATCGGACGACTAAGTTGCTGAAAAATTGCATGGTGTTCGCGGGGCTTTACTCTTCGCATCAAAAATACTGTAATTTTCACCCTTAGAATCGGAAGAAAGTCTGTTTCACTGTTTTAGACCTCATCAGTACGAAAAGTATTCAAATCATTCCTTATGCATTCAGACTGCAAACTAAATATTTAGTATTAAGTTAAAAATCTATTGTTAAGTTTCTTTTTTTTATTTTTGTACTGAGATTATCTCGTTAATTATTAATAAACTTGATAATTTCCTAATTAATTATGAACTTAAATTTCCGATTTCCTTTCATTTTCCTAAAAACCAATTCTAATAATTAATACAACTTCTCTTTCGTTCTCAGTCTAATGATTCTTAGGAGTGGAAACTAAAGGTTTACAATAAAGGATTCTAAAAGAAAACAAAACTTGTAGAAAGTAATAGTTTAAACTTTATTGAATGAATTATCATACATCAAGTGTTAATTACAAGATTAAAACCAATTACTCAAAACTATCATTCATTTACAAGATTGTTTTTTCGTATCTGTATTTTCCTATTACTATTTTTTTTTTTTTTTTTTTAATGTCAAAAGTTTTTCTAAAAGTGAAATAAACTTAACAGACCGAAATTTATAATTCAAATTATACGAAATCCTAAACATTTTTTTTTTTTTTAATTATGAAAACGACATACAATCATCGATCTATACAACGCTAAAATTAAATAGTAACAACAATTGTAAATATTTTCCTTAAGGAAAGAAATAAAAATAATAAATGATTAATGACCGTCATTCTGTTAATTCCAATTTTAAATCTTCAAAAACTAAAAATCTTTGGGAAAAAACATTTTAGATTTTTATAAAAACCTTTCAAAGTAAATAGGTTTATTCAAAGTAAACACGATTCTTCTTGATTCAATTCTTTCAAAATGCTTTTTCTCCTAAAAAAAAAAAAAAACCAACAAAATTCTAAATTCCAACAATCAAATACAATAAAGCGCTGAACTAAAGCTATTTTATTTAAATAATTGCTGTAAATAAAAATGGACGGCGACTTTACATGTATCTTGCATACTAACAATTAGCAGAATTATTAAAAAAAGCGTCCTAGTAGTTTTTAATATTTTTTTTTTCCCTTAATAATGACTTAACAAAAAAAAATAGAAATTATAATTTTTAAATAAAGGCTCTCGTCTTTCCGATTCTAGATCTATAAAAAGAACTCTTTTAATTCTTATTAATGAAATTAAAAAAATATACAAAGCAACTCCAGAAATTTAAATCTACTGGCGAGACTAACATCTGTAGCAAATAATAATAATAATTTTTAATCTAAAGCATTTAAAAGGGAAATTTATTAATGGACTGAAGTTTTAAAATGAAAACCATCATAAATGCTTAGCAAATTGAAACGGGGAGGGAAAGAATACATGGAAAAAGTACAAACGGACAGAATCAAATACAAATGACAAATAGATTCTTACAGCAAAGTTGTAAAGGACCATAAAACGTTCAAAAATACTTATAAAAACCTACTTACAGAATAATGATGACTAAATAGGAAATCTCTTCAAATTATTTCTGGTGTCATTTTAAATTTTTCAATAAAACCGCTTCGGAAAAAAACAATAAAATCAACCAGATTTTTTTTAAAGCGTTTATTACATTCAATTTGTAATAAACAAAAAACAAAATTTCAATAATTTCTTTTCAATCCGATAACGGTTTGAGAAATGTTAAATAATTTTTTTCACAGCCGAGCAGGGGGTTTACATTGTTCTCCCCCCCAAAAAAAAATATTAGGAAAAAAAGAAAAGCGTTGCTATGGCAACAAGGAATAGCTTGAAGAGTTTACACTTACAATAACTGCATAGTTCTAACTCAAATTTACAAACAACATTATTCATCTTTGGAATACTGAAGTTAATTTTTCTTCTTTCAAAAATCTAATTTTCTTAAATTAATGGACCATAAAAAAAAAAAAAAAAAAAAAAAGACCCACAATACAAAACTCAACGAAAAACAGGAAAACAAACTCTGAAAGAAAAAATAAAGTATACTTCTCCTCTGCAAGTAATACATTAACAAATTCTACAAATATAATAATAAGAATAAGAATAGAATATAATCAATTGACTTTGCCTTTCAGATAAGAATACTTCAGTATTAAACTGAATACAAATTAGATTTGAAATTGTTACTAATGTTTGCCAATTAAACAATTAAAATATATTTTAAGGCATTATATATTTTGCATTATGAAGTCATTTTTTTTTTTTTTACCATAAGCATAGATGAAATATTATCTACCTACAGCTTACGAATCCTGAAAACGTCAAATGTATGCTTAAATTCACAACGGACAAATGAATTAAATTTAATTTTATCAGTGACGGAAACAATGCTTTGGCACAAAGCTGACTGCGTAAACAACATAATTCAAAATTTACTTACTTTGAATTGTATAAACAAATATGTCAAAATCAATATATTTTTGCTGCGAAACCTTCTGCCTTTTTTATTTTTAAGCCTAACAGCAACTTTTCACTAAAATTTCATGAAAATCTTCAATTCTTGCAAACTGGGTATTGTTAAACTGAAGATAGCAAAATAAAATCAAATGGAAGAAAAGTAAATAAATTAGACATGGAAAAAAAAGAAAAAAAAGAAAGAAACTCTAAGTCTAAAATCAGAATGATTAAGTGTAACTGTATAGTAACATTAAAAAAGGAAAAAGAAAAGTACATAAAAGTGAACGCGAAGTAGATGAGAAAGAGGAAGCACCTACTATTTTCCTTCTACATAAACATAATAATAAAGAAAACGTACACACGTACACTGACTGACTAGGCGATGTTAAACCAGCACTAAAACTAGTTGCTGCAAAAAGCGTCTGTTGCTACTGAACGATCTACCGCTACACACATGGTATGGAAAGAGTACTTCGAAGGCTGAATGATGGTACTTTCCGAGTGTAAGATACTGAGCACTTAAGAACGTCCTCGGAAGCCGAGGTGTTAGTGGACGGCATTCCGTTCCATTGCATTTTCATAGTAATTTAAAAAAAATAATAATATTACCATACAAAGAGGAATGGTTTTACTACATAAAGCCAATCTAAGGAAAGGAAAGAAAGACTCATTTATTATGGTATCTCTGCAGTGTGAGAAGAATAAAATGAGAAGGGTTAACTCTAGTCGTAGGAAAAAAAAATCTATCAAAAAGCTTAACAACCGAATCCTACTAAGTTCAAAGAAATTTGCTTTCAAAAAGCCTACAGTGTTCGCAAAGTTAATTTACTAAAAGGACTTTTAAGTGAAAATTATTTTCTGTATATCTTTTTTGTATATCTTAGAGGGAGGAGCTCAAGAGATGTAACTGGAAGGAGGGAAAACCAAAATGTCTTATCAAAAGAATAAAGCTTCTTACATATTCATAAAATAAAAGAACAGGTTAATCTTATATATTACCTATATCTAAATACTTAATCATGATTTAAACAGTTAAAAATGTACGAAATGCTTTGTAATTATTAAAACAAAACAAACAAAAAAGGTTTTCCTTAGGTAGCCTACTATAATAATATTGAAAAACTCTCCTATGCCTTACAAAAAAAAAAGCTGGATAAATTTCAAAATTTTGTTCAAATAATCAAAATCTGAATAACTATTTACAGTTAATGTCTTAATTTAATTTACATTGAATAGCAACTAAAAAACATAATTGTAATTCACTGGACTTCAAAACACGAAAACACTATAAAATATTATCTAAATTTAGTTTTATATAAACATAAAAATAAAACTATTAGAAATGAAATTTATTACTTGATCGAGCTCTAACAGAACCGATGGAGGTCAGATTTTAAAAATACGGTACGTGATTTCGTTATGTGTTGCTTTTCAGTTATTTTTACACTATATACAATTTCGCGATTTTCTTTCCTCTTGATAATCTTATCAAGAAACGTTGATATCAAATATTTTACAAAAACAAACACTATTTCCAAAATATAATATTCTCGAACTAAAAAAAAAAAAATCCTACTGATAGTATAACGTTTTATTATTGCATTCATCGTGATATAAAGACACGTCATAGTAGCGGACATGACATTGCAAAGCATGCGAATTTTTTTAAACAATATCGAACAAAAGAAGTCAATGGAGAATAATGAACTTAAAATTAGCGAGTTTACACAATATCACCCAATTTGGTAAATCAAATTCAATTTCCCCGATAAAAATCGTTACTCCATTTTGTTTTTATTTTATTTTTTTGGAATCTCATTATTATGTTTGCTTCAGTGGTCATTTTATACAGTTCACGAGCTGTTCTTCTACCCGGCTTCAACAAAACAAATACGAAAACAAAAAAAGGCCAATAAGAAACGTGTTGTGAACTGTGCACGAGACGACCCTGACAGCATTAAATTTTCCCTGACTTACTCCGATTGGTGGTAACCTTACTTCATTATTAGAATCGAAAGAAATTATAAGCAGCGAAGAGTTACAGCACTAAAAACAGGTCATTTAAATATTCATATCCAGAGAAACGAATTTTTAAAGAAAAATACTCGTGGAAATTTAATTTCTATTCCTAATCAAACAATTTATCAATGATTGCAATAATGGGATACAAAGAAAAGAAACGCAATCACAAAAGAGCACAGTTAAGTGTTGCCACGGATTCCTGAAACCAATTGAGACCTGGGGAAGCACTGTAGATATGAATTGAATTTCTCGGTGGAAATGGGTCTTCGTGTGGATGAGTGAAATGCATGTTACAAGAACGCCCGTTGTTTTCAATGAATACCTTCGGAGGTGATTTTTTTAATACTTTCTCACAGGAGAGCGCGAATGACTCCTGCTTCGCCTGAAACAAACAAGAACAGCATTAAGACAAGAGAAATAAGAATTTTAAAAAAATGTCAAATAATGATATCTTTTTTTTAAAAGATTACATTAGATAATTCTGTAAATTGATTTTGATTTTTTTTTTTTTAATAGCTAAAAGAACGAATTCGTGGCTTTCATGACTAAGAACAATCAACAATTGAGTTCTTAAATCCTTCTTTACCTTCGCCTATCCCATCGGCTGCGACGTCGAGGGCTTCCACTGCCACTGCGGCTTCTGCTCCGGCTACGACTCCGACTCACGGTACGGCTTCGACTTGCACTCCGCGACCTACTGCGGCTCCGACTGAAGCTGCGGCTCCGGCTACGACTACGACTGCGACTAAATCGCCTCTCCCGTTCCATTCGCTCCCTCTCAGCTTCCAACATTCGATGCCGCCTTTCTCGCTCCCTGAAGACAAATCAATAAAGGAAAAATCTTGATTGATCACAAATACCTTTTTAACTTTCAACAAAGACAAATTTTGTTAACAATAAAGAGAAAACATTATGAGAATATTAATGATTATTAATTAAGGATTGAGGAGGAAACGGATTTAGTTTGTTGTACGAAGTTCAACATTACTAAAAACCTACAAATCTAAGGAAGTGAAAGCAGCCTAGACTGTGGGGGAAACTTAATGAAAAGCTGGCTGGTCTACTTTCTTTTGGAATTCAGAAATATTTCGATAGTATATCATAATGTTGGACATTACGACTAAATTTACTTAAGTATTCAGGCAATATCTGTATAGAACCTCTGCCATTCATCAAAACACTTGGAACTACGTAGTACTTTGTCATTGTTAAGATTTTGTCTTTTGTTTTTTAGATGATCAATGATTTGGTGAAGCTGATGACAGTCTGATACTTCAAGTACCTCAAAGTTTCAGCTAACAATATCAGCTGCACCAACAACAATGATTGATACAAAATCAGCAACCACTTCAATTAGTTGCTGGATCAACTATTTTTAAGGCACAGATGAGGTCATCTAAATAAAAAAGACCGAAGGACAGAATGACTGCAGAGTAGGAAATCTTGAAAAACAATGGAAAATAATGTCTTACAAACAATAAATATATAAGTAAATAATAACTACAGCAACAACTCTACAAAAATGTTTTGTGGTAGTTTATTAAAAAAAAAAAGAAAGAAATTAAAATAACACATTTCTTCAAGTACACTATTTTTTCTTAAAATACAAATTAAAACAAACTCTCACTCTTTTCAATTTCCTTAAGTTGTTACTTTGCTAAAATCCTTTATAAAAAAGCGAGTCAGTAAAAGTGAGTTAGTAACAATAATAACAAATATTGTCATTAAATTTTATCATTACATAATTATATTGTAGCTAAGATAACTTAAACATCAGTTATAATTTACGCTGGATTAAATGCGCGTATTATCATAAAACGCATTACAGTATATCTTGTTATGTCGACGAAGAACAGCGAGTATTGATTTTTTTTCTTCTTTCTCTATATACTGAAGTCTACAACTGATCGAAATTTATCGAAAGCTTAAGCAGAATAGCATGAAAATAGCGTTTGCTTTAGCGGTGTAATTGTATTTAGCTTTACGGATAGATTGACAAGTTCAGAAGTGTCAAAGCTGAACAACAGGATCACTGCTGCTATGTGCTGAGTAAGTCTGAAGACAGACGATCGAGTAATGGTGAATGGAAAATTAGATTCAGAAGTAGAATCAAGGTTCTACCTAAACCATCATTCACACACAGAATGAATCAGATTTCTACAAAAAGAAAAAGAAGAAGCTGATCACTGCTGGCTGCTTTTTCACTGGCGGAAATGGACAAGTGCGGACAAGTAAACGGGGCAAAAGCAACACTAGGTCAACTTCATTTCTCCAACTTACGGTATCATGAGAGATACCTTATAAGGAAGTGAACAAACAACCGAATATACAACAAAAACAAGTTTTAAGTAGAATACGGTTAATTTCTGACTCAAAGTCATAGTAAATCGTACTTTTTTCTGCTTTCCTAATCTTTAAAAACTTAAAAACATTACATTTGATAAATCTTAAATTATATTTTTTCAGACATATTTTCTCAAATTCGAACTCAAAAAGATTACAACCCTATCTTAAAAATACTGCATCGAAGACTTAATACTATGAATGATTGAACATGGAATGATTAGGATGGCATTTATCGGTAAACAATACACATTGGTCCTCAGCGATATGAGTGATTCGTGTAACGAGAAATCGTGATGCCACACTGGCTTTATTGAAATCGTGTTACGAGAAAACATAGTTTTTTCCACGAGTAACGCCACAGGTTAGTTCTATGCTTATTACATAGGAAATGAGGATAAACAGTTTCTTCATTAAAGTGCTCAATATTTATTATAAAATACTGATACTATTGTGGAAGATGATTCACTTTCAAAGCATTAACCCCAGTCTTTGTCCACTACAACCATCACTGACGACTCCCCTTGTCTAAATTTTCTGTTTCAAAATAAAAGAATCATTGTTCTTATTTTTTTATTAAGCGACAAATTTAGTTATTAAGTGGATTACGTCAAAAATACAAAAAAAAAAAAAAAATCCAAGGGCTGCACAATGAATAAACAAGAACGCCTTTCGGATCAGTTACACGAGGAAATCGGGAACGACCGTTTCGTCCTGCATGGGACTCATCAACCCGATCGGCCCTCCCCGATACCAAACCCAAAAAGGCGAGAACATAAGTGGAGATCACCCCCGCACCCGACAGTGACCCCGAAAACCAACAAACAATAATAATAAATTAGATAACAACCTTTTTCCTAATAAATGAATAAGACAGAAAGGCTTTAAATTATAAGAAAACAATAAATAAAAAAAGGTTCATTAACCCAGAGAAATTATGTTTACTCCACTTATGTCTACGCCTTTCTGGGTTTGTTATCGGGGAGGGCGGATCGGGCTGATGGGTCCCAAGCAGGACGAAACGGCCGTTCCCGATTTTCTCTTATAACTGACCCAAATCTTGTTTATTTATTGCGCAGCCCTTGTTTTCTTTTCTTTCTTTTTTTTGTATTTTAAATAATTTCTCTTCACATTAAATCTCTTTATTTGGAATATGTTATACTGTGTTGCATAAAATATTTTCTCAGTGTTTTCTAATTAAATAAAATACGACTAAATACACCACCTATAATTATCCCAATCTGTGCTGGCTAAATCATTTATTTCAAATTTTTTTTGTTACAATAACTTCTTTTTAAGTATAAAAATTCTACTATCGTATCGTACATTAACAAAATCATTCAGTAGTTGAAGACTGAAATTGGAGACTTTAATTCTTAAATTCTGAAAATTCAAATAATCCTTATAAAACCTATGTCACTAAATCATGGAAGCAAAATCATTATAAATTATGATTAACAGTACTAGTAACCCTTGCATTCAGCTTAAAGTGAAAAATTCCCAATTATTAAATTAAATACTGAATTAAATCAGAAATATCCGATTTATAAAAGAGTCGACTTAACCCAAATCTGCACATTTTCCGCTTTTTGAATTTTGCCAAAAAAAAATCTTTTCCCTTATTATTTAACGTTTTTGGAAGAAATGCATTTCATGGGATCAACTTTAAAATGGGTAACTGTTGCTCTCTATTTACATTATCAAGAATTAGATTCCGCTGATAGTTCTTAAATAAAATCATAACTAAAATTAGAATAATGCGTAAAATTAAAATAAACGGGCACTGAATCATACGGAACTGTACGGTACTTTAGTGCGCATTTAAGACCGTTATTACAATTTAAAATTCAAATTTTATTTACGAAATCTTTTTCTGCGAATCTATTCTTTACGCTAGTAAATAAAGATGAGTTTTTAAAGCAGAACAATTGCAGCGGTGAAAAGTTGCAATTGGGGAAGAATTCGACTGTGCTGTAATTGGAATGTTCTTTTGGCATTAGCTCACGGCCTGTTTGATTCCTTTAAAAAACATCAAAGCTTACAAAGCCCTAAGTCACTAAGGGACGTAGTCACGTGACCCTTTTTAATACATGTAGGATATTATAAATGTTGCCTGTCTTTTGAAGTAACTTTCAAAATGTATTGGAGAGAAGAAAGGGTTAGAACACAAAAGTTTTAAAACGAAATTTGAAATCGAAAAACTCGTCTGTCCGTCTTAACAATGCGGAAATTTTAGAGAGAAAAAATGACCAAACTACAGATTGTCGTAATTTTGTTGAGCACCTGTTGATTTGATAGAAACTATTGGTAGATTCATAGTAGACGAAAACTACCAATATTGCTCTTCGAAATAAAGGCATTAACAGAATTTAAAAAAAAAAAAAAAAGAAAAAGAATGCAAACAACACAGAAATGATTCAAATTTATTATCATTATCCCTTAATAATATTAAGATCGATTGTATTTAAATCTTAGGTAAAAAAGAGCAATGGAAAGCTGGCCTGCCAACTTCCGAAAGTTCATTTTTATAAAACTTATTTGCGAATCAAGATGAAACTGGGTCACCATTAATATTTCCTTCAAATATTATCACAAATTCTCCTCATCTTTGATCTTATAATAAAGCTATCGATAATCAAATATTACATTTCATAATTGATTCTTGTCTTTTACACACCCACTCATTACAGGGCCATTTCATTTAGAAAGAAAAAAAAATCAATTCTCCACAAGAGGAGGGAGAAAGAGAGAGAGAAAAAATGCAGTTTCTGTCACAGGATAAAAAAAAAAAAAAAAAAGCCGAAGATACTGATGGGATGATCTCGTGCCAATTTTAATTTCCTGTATCAGAAATACGAAAGAAAAAGTTAATTAAATTAGCAAATTACGGAGATTTTATCGGACCCCCAAGATACACTTCTCTACCCTTTTCCCTTTCGCCAAAATTTCTTGACAAGAAACATGACTTGGAACCCAACTAATCTATAATTTCATTAAGCAAAAGACGCCCTCAAATCAATGAAGAGAGGATCAAATTGTTATCTCAAAAGAATCAAAATCACTTCACGTTGTAGCAACAACTCAAAACTTAAGAATGTATCACGGTTGGATGAAATTTAAGAGAATATCTTTAGTTTCGAAGAGACAGCCTGGGATTCCACAAGTCGTTTCTTAACTAAAAAGTAATTATTTTATTATTATCAGTATTTCTAATTGGAATATTATTTTAACTCTTTTGTAAATTTAAGAAAATCTGGAAAGTCGACATGAAAAATTTATCGAGATCTTAGAAAGATTTTTGGGCCAACAAACATTGCGATATTCATTATTTATCACTCGATGAACATTTTATTCCATAAGACTACTTTTATTCATGGACATCTTTACTTCTTCTATTAACAAGCGGGCAAGGCCGCGCGGTTGGCGTTGTCGCTATGACATCGGCTTCTCACCTCTGAGTACCGGGTTCGGTTCTCATGTGGGTTTCGTGTTGGTGGACGATCCGCGCTGGGCAGGTTTTCTCGGGGTTCTCCCGTTTCCCCTGCACTTCTCCCACCATTCTTTCTCAGTCTTTCTCTCCATCTTTCCTTATTTCCGGGGGATAGTACAATAGACCTCTGGTCGCAGTGCCTGGCTTCTCTGCCACCCACATTCATTACATTACATAACAAACGGGCAACATCCAGAGATACGTACTTTACGCTTTTAATAAATTAATTTATTTCGAAGGACGTGTTATTTAAGAGCAAATCAATTTAACATCGAAACCTATGTTTTGGCAACCTCAAAGCACCTCCGTTATTTTATAAGAATATTAAAACAAATAATGAATATCACAATGTTTGTTGGCCCAAATCTTTTTCGAAAAACTTTTCTGTAACCGACTTCTCATGCCGAATTTCAAGGTTTTCTTAAATTTACAAACAAGTTCAAATAATATGCCTTTTAAAAAAAATTCCTTTTTAAAAATTGATTAATAATAAATAGTTACTTTTTAGTTAATTATTTGGTACTTTTCCATTATCCGGACGCCACATTGAAATTCTCACTAGAATAGCACATCAGGACAATAGAAGCACAAATAATATTATATTTGGTGGTTGGAAAGGAAATGGTTTTAAATGGCACTCAACTGACAACCTCCAAATATTTTAGTGATTCTATTGCCCTTAACGAAGGAATTTTAATGTGGCGTCCGGATAATGGAAAGGTATCAATTATTTTTATAAATAGTGACATCACCAAAACAATGTCAGGGAATGATGTTGTGTCTACATATCTGTGCTTTTCAATAATAGTAATTTTAAAAAGCTAAATTACATTTCAACTAACATTAAGCATATTATTATTAATCAAGTACCGTTCAAAAAAAAAAGTTTTATATGGAACCGTGAATAAGGACGATATCAAATCCGAATAAGTACCCAATTAAAAATATTTGATGTAAATATATAATTGTAATTTATTATTTCTTGAACAGACTAAAAATCATTTGGTCTCAGAATTGCGTTTGTCTTAATTCAAACCATTCCCAAACAATTCAGAAATAACTATGGTCAAATCTTCTTGAACACTTTTTTAGACAAACAGTGCTGTTCTTAAAAATGTGATAACATAAATCGAATCTAAACCTCACTGACGATTTCTCTTCGAAAATGCAGTCACCCTAACAATTTTTTAATGTAAAACTAGGAATAGATATAACTTCCGGCACATAAATCATAAACACACTAGTTAATGCTGGCACATGAATTTTCTCACTAATTTTTCATTAGTGAGATTTTTATTGTTCAGTTTTTCTTCTGAGGCACCACTGTACACTAGTACACTAGTTACTACTTCCGAATAAATCTATTTTTAAAATTTTGAAAATATAATAAATCTTGCATCAAACGCAAACGCAACAGCATCGGATATACTAAAACCACTTAGTATTTACGTATTTAAAATAACCGAAAGAAAAAAAAAAGTTTAGCCAAATGGTACTGCATGGCGTGTAGTTATATGCAAATTGGAACCAAAGATGGCGTGCAATGACCGCTTTTTGAAAAATGGCAAGTGACACATATTAGGTTTCCCAGTGAAAAATTTGTGTCCAAACCTATATAGAGTTGGTGTGGAAATGATTCATAGTATCACCAAAATGGCGTTTAGAGGGGAACCGTTGGGGGGAAGAAAAAAAAAACTGCCCATATTCTTTAGTGAACGCCTGAAACACTAGACAAGTTATTAAAAAAAAAATAAAGGGTACTTCGTTTTACACGAAATACTGCTGTGAAAACTAACTCTATACTCATCAATCATCGCAATCCACTTCAGTAGCAAAAGATAGATAGATTTCTAAACTATATATAAAAAAAATAAACGTTAAGAAACGATTTCACCAAATTTACGTAATTTATTGTTTAAGATTTTCCTCAAAATGACCTAATTCATCTAATGTATCATTTAAATATTTCTAAAGGATAATAACCAATACTGCCGTACCAAAATTATCCATTTCTCAAAATAAGATGAATTTCCAGAAATTAAATATATTTTATAACTGCCGTTAATAAAAAATGTCATGCAGTAAGTTATGTATAAACATGTACAAAAGGGTTATTATACATAGAGTCTAAACCATGGTTTAGAAATTGTGTCCAAACATTGTTGTCCGAAAATGCTAAAGTATACAGATACAGTTCATTGAATCTTTTTTTAAAATATTCAGGAGACCACAGAAGCACAATTACACAATAACATTTAAAAAATTTAATACATTAAAATATTAAAAAAATGCTGCAAAACGTTTCTAAATTCCGGCCCGAATTCTTTCAGCAGATGCCACTTTGTTTTTGTTTTGTTTTTTAATGTTCGTCTCATTCAAATTGGGAACGGTACAAAATCCGAAACATTCATCAGTTCACAAAAAACACTGGAAACAAACAAGAAAATTATTAAAATCATTTGCTACCAATCATAAATACTACCAGATAACTCAATTGTAATAAAACACTATAGAAAATTTAAAAACAAGAATACGAAGCGACCATTTGCACAAAACATTAGAAACAGATTTAATAAGAAAATAAAAAAATAAAACAAGTTACAAGTTTCGAAAACCTGTAGCAGTTTTCTTCTTCGGACTATAAATAAAAAATAATAATAATAAAAACAAACTTTGTGTTCTGTAGATCAAAGGAATAAGCCGGCACACCTGATTAAAAATCTTTTCATCAGATGTGGCCGGCTTATTCCTTTGATCTACAGAATTATGAACAGCGCACGTAAAATCTTTCTCTCAACAAAAACAAACTTGTAACTAGTTTTATTTTTTTTATTTTCTTATTAAATCTGTTTCTAATGTTTTTGTGCAAACGGTCGCTTCGTATTTATCAGAAGCACGTTAATACATTCATTAATCATTAAAAACAAGAACTTCGAAAGAACCTAAAGCCGACTTAGCTCAAAATGTTATTTCTAAATATTTTTTTTTCATTGCTTACAAACGAAAACTCTACATTTATATTAGTTGACAACGATCTTCGTGCAAGAGATCGAAAGACTCCTTTCATGTATGTATGTATATTTTAGATTTTAATGAAGATTTTTTAATTCTGTTTTTAATTATAGAGTGAGCTTATTAATCATTTTAAACATACATTTGTATTCAAATTATAATGTCTACTGAATACAAATATCAACAGTACAATTTTTTTTTTTTTTTCATTTTCTGAAAGAGAGAGAGACAGAGAATTAAAATAGCATTCTTTACTTAAATTGTTTAAACCGAATTCATTTTAATCATATTAAACCGCGAGCAGCGAATTAAGGGTTTAATATTCACTGTTTAAGGCAATACGATATTAACAGAAGTAGAATATAAATTCATTTTCTTTAAGATTCCAATTGTTTTTCATTGGGAATTGTTGTCGCATTCTCGTGCTCATTTCTCTACAAGGACCCATTTGAAAAAGATTTCAGAAACAGAAGGTAAATCCTCTTTAAAGACCTCAAAAATTCATAACAAGTTTCATTCAGAAAAGGAACACTAAAGACTGACTGACTCGAAATTAGGCTACAAATGAAATGAAAACTTTCTTCAGCAAAATTTTCATCTTTTCCGAAACTGATCGTACTAGAATTCAATCTGGCAATTTTAATAGGCTTTTCAAAAATTTAAATTTTGGGATTTACTTCAGACTCGGTTTCAGTTCGTTCAACGGCGCTTTCAGGCGAGTGATCAGGAAAATTATAATGTAGAGAAAGTGTTATTCATTATAACTTCCTAATACAGAATAGCTCTGAATAACATTTAGTTTTTTAATTTTATTACGAATTAAATAAAGATACGAAGAATCTTGTTAAGAAAAATTCGGTTGGGATTTGCCAAAAGGAGATAAGTCCAGCAACAACAGTTGGGAGAAAATGAAAAAGAAAGTTCAGAGTTGTTTAAGTTTGGCATACCATAGATGCATCTAAAACGGATTGACTGAACATGTTATCTCAAAATGGCCAATTGCAGACCATTTTCTTCCAACTGTTGTTACTGGACTTAACTCCTTTTGGCAAATCACCACCGAATTTAAAGTTATTTGTAATTTCTTAATTAGTGACGTTTAAAAAAAAA
>JAFIDM010012231.1:84646284-84686157 GCA_023159025.1 Thereuonema tuberculata
CTGTTTGGAAGTGCTTCTGGATTAGCGGCCCATGTTTCAGTAAGAAGGAGGAAATCTGGAAATCGTAGTAAAGTTTCTAAAGTAAGGATATTATAGTCCAACTTAAATGTCACTTCCTATCTCGAAAAAAAAGTTCAAGAATGAAATTCTGACTGCCAATTTCGATTGCAAATGCGTCTTCATGTACTGGGTCAAAATGTGAATGTATGATTGGAACTTGAAAACGCTCTGAAGGCTATCCATATGTAATTAGCATCCCAATTCATCAGTGTACAAAGTAAAGGAAACACTGTAATCTAACAACAATTCACACTTGGAAGTTGATATTTACTTACAATGGAAATCTGATTATTGATTTAATACAAATTGCAATGTAGAGATGGAGACCTATATTTACCATTACAAGTCGTCATTAAACTGCCCTAAATCAACAGGGAAATATCTTAAGACTTTCAAATGTAGTGATAATTTAAACAGGTCCAAGCTTAGCTTGAGGTCATTTGACTTATTAGCTACAATAGTGCCACAAATCATGAACCGCATAAACCTTCAGGAAACTAAATCGACAGATCAATTCTAATTTTCTTGGTAATCTCTTTAATTTTCTTGAAATGTGAATCCACACATTCACTTTTATTTGTTAAGGTATTGGTTTTCGTGGCACCCCAGACAAAACTAACCAAGAGATTTATTTCACTGGAGGTACTTTTTTTTTTGCTGGAATTCGCTTCTGTCCTATCACTCCATTTGTGTGGGCTATTTCCTTTGTTTTTTTTCTTCTTCCCAGCGAGCACGGCTATTTGTTCCGCTGCGATGCAGGTATTTCCGTATCTGCGCCACTCGATCTCCGCCTTCGAAAGGAAACACAATCGGGAAAATGGCAATCCTGCTTGGATTAAAATTCAATTTGACCGGCCAAACAAAGAGGAATTTCATTTTCCCTAGAAACCGTTACAGGTCCCTCTCGAGAGGATTAGTGATACAGAAGATTGGGTCTGTAATAAAGTCAACAGAAAAACCCAGTCGGTTAGTGAATGGGAACCTACTTGTAGGGGAACATTAATGGATATTACAGCGTGGTTATATTCAACTCAATGTAACTTCTCAATTTATAACCCATTTCTATCTTGCTTTTATAGTGCGCTCAGTTAACTAGTAGCTTGTTTATAGTCTAGTCATATATTTGGCTATAAATTTAAAGTTTACTATCTACAATTTTTATTACTGTATATTATAATGTGATAGGTTGCGGAAATGTTTTCAGTGCTATTGTTTTGTGAAATCTATTAAAGTCTTGCATTTATATTAAACCATTTTCAATCTTTAAAACATAAATTTTAAATATTACCAGTATAAATTTGAAGTTTATCATCTACAGTTTTTTTATTACATTAGACAGTGATTGATGTAAATTTGTTGTTAAATATCATAGAGCCGTTCATTTTTACTAACCATTTACCAGTCTTTAAGTGGAAATTTTAACTACTACCTGTTGCTAATCGTATTAGCAACAAAAAAAAATTCCAAAACACAAGTTGGAGAAGAAGCAATTTTCCAGTAGCCACACACTAGGATAAGTTATTCAATATTTTGTGGAATTCTAAAATTTCTTCAAAATAAAATCTATCGAACGTCAAAAGAATCTGGTAAAACTTAGATGAACCTTATATTTATAAAAATTAAAAAGCTTATTAGTTAAAAATACTCGTGAGATATTGTGGTGGTCCGTGGATCGAAAATATAATTTTAATTTCGTTAATCCCTGACTTAGGTAATGATAGTTCATAGGAATGACGGACAGCAGGCATAAAATGGCAATTCTTTACTTTGAATTATCAAAATTGTTTATAACATTATTTTTTAGGGTTACATTAACGTCTATTTGATCTTCGAGCATATCAACATAGAGAATCTTCTTTTCACAAATCGTAATTATTCCTGTTACTTAAACAGTTCCTTGCACTGAATAGTTGTTCTTAATTTGTACCTTTGATATTTACGTAAGAGTTCATTTACTATTTGTAAATGTTCTAGTCCCTTTAAATATCCTTTATGAATTAAACATTAACAATGTCCACTTGACTTTAAATACTTACAACGTTATTTCATAGCAGTAAACTGATGATTCATACTCAATAGGAATGTTCGTCTAGCCCCGTTCTGTGTGTTAAAATGTCCTTTGTCTTTGAAAGTAAAAATAACACTTGCTGTTTTCCTTAAAGCAAAATAGACGATATCCTTTCCATCCAGATTTCATTCGAATAACTAATTCCTTTTAATTTGAAATGCTGCAATAAAAGTATCCCTTAATGAAAGAATCAAATATGGAAGCATTCAGGCCTCTACATTCTAAAATACGCCAGGTTTATATCGCATGGAATACATAAAACAATAATTAATATTTCATAATATTAATTATAAGAGTCATAAAGATAATGGTCTCGAATTTATATGTTCGGTTTAATCCTTATCAGAACTTGACGTCTTGATTCTTCCATTATCCTTCGCCATCCTTTTCAGCTTAGAAATCTTGCTTCCTTCTTTCGTGGATGTTGAAGCTTAACTCCTGTCTGTGTCCATTGTTGAACAGAGGCGTGATCTACGCTGTTCAACATCCAGCACTGACATCTTGTTGTCATTATTATCCATCTGTGTTGATGGATAATCACAGTTCACTGTTTCTTCTTCGTCCAATAATAATCGATCCACATGATACAAATTGCGGTGGTTCGAAATATATAAGAAAATAAAGTAGTTAACTTTAACTTCGAACCACAGATATTAAATACAACTTTATACTATTAAAATGTTCTTTCTACTCCTCCGTCCCATAGTTACAAAACGATCTTTCGCAGGATGTCATTGTCCTGCTTCTTCAAGTTCTTTTTTACTGAACGGTGTTTCTAAAAATACAACAAACTTTCTACATAACAATTCCTTCTCTTTGATTTGTACAATAAACTTATTATATAATAACACTTCTCTACAATTTTATAATCAGATTAAACATTCATCAATTAAAACCATATTCAACATTTACATTTGCGTCTATACAACCAATATTTGAACTTGCTTACATATTTCATCAATTAAAACCATCGTCAAAAATTTAAATTTGAGTTAAATATTGAGTTTATGTTGACCTTCATTACATATTCTGCTGCATCATTGAAATTTATTTTCCGTCTTCACCATCGTTTTGTGAAAACATTCTACAGTATCATCAGTATATTCCTTTATGTTAATTCATGCATTTATAATTCTTTATAATGCATGCTTCCATTATAAATCTATTCATTTTATCATCGATCTTGTACACTACTTAAATTAACGGATCAGGGTCATGTTGTTTCCTAATACAGTGTCGCTCACTCAGATACAAATCATATACAAATAGGATGGTTATTTCTAGATGCTGCTATATGTTAAAACTCCTTTCCTCCAATGTTCGACCAGAGATTGCCAAAGTACAAAGTATTCACAATTAAAGTCCACATTTCGAAAGGCTGTAACTGCAGAACCAATCAGCGGAACGACTTTACATTACACATGATGAAGTCGTCTACGGCGATGGAATTTTGTTTGACGCAAAAAAAAAAAAATACTTCCGAAGGTGGCCGCTAGGGTGATATATGGCGCTGCAATACTGCAGTGGATAAAGTCACTGAATGCTAATCGCGAAAAATTCTATTAGAAGTAAGGACACACTTTTTCAAAGCACTTGCCAACAACACAGCTATACGGCACCTACTCGGCAGCTATGTTGAAGATCGGGACCTGAAGATCGAGCATTACACGCCATGTTCACAACATTAATACTAATACATTGTGTGCTATGGCTGAATATGCCATGTGTGATTTCTGTTCTATAGATAAAGTTATTTGAATTTCCCATTAATAATGCTTGAAATAAATTTGTTTGAAGTCGGTTTAGGATTCTGAAGTAAGCGAGGAAGTCTGCTTGCGAAACAATGAAACATGCTGCATGGATTAATAATGTGAACGGGAAGAATGCGGTAATTCACTTGTTGGCATCGGAGGTTTTATACTTAAAGCAAGATCTCCAGCCAGGGAGGTAGTCTAAGTAAGATCTCCATCGGAGAAGGTCGATGGAAGGACACCGTCGATGAGAAGAAGGACTATGGTTTAGCTGCTGAGACATCTTATGAAGTTGGAACGGGAAAGTGGAATGTCAACCAAAGTAGTCGGTCTGAAGTGCGATTCGATTAGTGCTGGAATTAACCCTACTGATAGGAAGAAGGACAATGGTACCGGTATGTATGCATGAGGCATCGCAGATTTGGACAAGCAACTATTCGAGCTAAGGCAGTATTTGAAGAAAGGTAATATTTGCCTTTACAGAACTTTCATCATACATCCCACAGATGTAAGACTACAAAATTTCAACAATACTTTGTTATTATGGGATAAAAAAAATTGGAATAATATCCCTAACAATATTAGAACTACAATTCTCTTAACATTTTTCTGACGATTTTTTCAGTAACATTTTGGATTATTACGCTGTCTAGCATAGGCGATTTAAACGGGTGAATTTTCTATTTGAACTAGCCGGGTACCGTCGCTTCGCTCCGGAACCCTTGCATATATAGCATTAAAAAAAACTTTATTTATTTAGCAACCTAATATTGAGATCGGAGAATATAGGATGTCCCAGCCCGTTGTGGCCATCTCCGCTTAACTCAGGAGCATTGCGGGGTTGCCGCCACACACCTGTGGTTGCCGCCACACATTTCATTTTGAGTTTGCCAGATTAGTCCCTATGGCGTGGGGATTTTGAAAACTCCGGCCTTATTCGTTGTCTACATCGTAAAGGGAACCTCAGTGAAAAAATTTGAGCTTTCTAGGTCCAAGGGTTTGGGTTGGCGTTGATGAGTCAGTGAGTCAGGACTTTTCTTTTTACATATGGAGATTTTCATGAATTTTGTTTTGTTAACCTCATTGATAAATTCTTTATAATTAAAATAAAAACTACTTCTACTCTTTAAACATTAAAAAATTATATTTTTAATGCCAACGAATTTTCGAAAGCATATCTTCCTTGGTTTCTTTCTCAAGTTTGTTTGATAACAATATGATTTCAGGTGAACTTACATTGCTTATACATAGTTATCAACAATCACAATAATGCAATAACATCTACATTCTCACGTTAATATTACAATAATTGATAATTTACATTCCATTAAATTTTTTCATTATTACAGATTTTTGTTATTAATATTACAAAAATTGATAATTTACATTTCATTGAAATTCTTTATAGATTATATTTGGATCTGTTATTTTCTCATTTTCAACTTTATTATCCGAGATTCGTTCTTTACATATTCTTCCTGGTGTTTCGATATCATGCTTATTTATGAAAATATAATCTATATTTGCTTTCGTATTTCCATGAATTGTACAGTTGTTTCTTGTTGTTCCGTAAACACAATTTTTGAAACCATTACAGCACAAAAGTTTTAGGTATTTCTGTATTGTATTGTTTTTATTCATTTTGAAAAGATCTATATTTACGTCGCCAATTAGTATAGTTGGACAGTTGTTTAATATATTTTCATTTTTTATGGATAGATTCTCTAATTCTTCAGTAAAGTTACCTTTCCATGTATTTGGTGATATATATATGGCTAAAATGTTAATATTTTGTGTTTGATAACACAAACACATTTTTGATAACGAAATATATTAGGTTTTGTTACAAAACTTGATGATAAATAATATGTTTTGTGAAAATTTTGAATCATTTTCCAAAAGATTTCCTTTCCCCGACGTTTTAGTAATTTGTAATTTAACATTTTGCTTACAGAATGACAGACAAAATAACGTTTTTGTAATGTACGTTTTTATAATATAAAATAATAATATCCAGGTACTGTCGCTTCGCTCCGGAACCCTTGCATGTATAGCATTAAATAAAACAACTTTATTTATTTAGCAAATTAATATTGAGATCGTCGGAGAATATATGACTTCCCAGCCCGTTGTGGCTTCTCCGGATAACTCAGATGTATTGCGGGTTGGCGCCACACAACAAAAAATTAAAGCGAAAAATCACATTTTTGCATGTATTTTGCAAACGCAGAAAGGTTTGTGAATGAGTGATATATCGTTCGATAGAACTTTCAAATACCAACATTGTCTCAATATAATGTTCTCTTCCAAATTTATACTTTTCGTTTAAATTGAGAAAAAGTCAAATTTGACCCTTTAAAAGGTGACATCTTGGAAACCAAAAAAGTTTTTCGAAAGATTTTTGTAGCATTTTGTTTTTCTTAAAAAGATCTACATTTTATCCATTTACATGACCACTCTATCTCTTATAGTTTGGTCACAAAATTTGAAAAACTTAAAATCTTATGACAGAATGACAGACAGAATAATGTTGTATAATATACAATATTACATAATAATAATAATAAGAAGAATAGTCGGATATCGTCGCTTCGCTCCGGAACCCTTGCATGTATAGCATTAAAAAAAAAAAAAGCTTTATTTATTTAGCAAATTAATATCGAGATCGGAGAATATACGACTTCCCAGCCATTTGTAGGCTTCTCCGCTTAACTCAGGTGTATTGAGGGTTGGCGGCAATATGGAATTTTTCACATTTTTGCATGTATCTTGCAAACGCAGAAACGTTTGTGAATGACTGATATTTCGTTCGAGAGAATTTTCAAATACCAACATTTTCTCAATATAACGATCTCTTCCAACTTTTATACTTTACGTTTAAATTGAGAAAAAGTCAAAATTTGACCCATTTAAAAGGCGCCATCTTGGAAACTAAAAATTTTTTCGAAAGATTTTGTTTGTCTTAAAAAATTTACATTTTATACATTTGCATGATCAATCTATCTCTTATAGTTTGGTCACAAAAGTCTTATGACAGACAGAATTAGTTTTTATAATGTAAGATTGCCTGTTTTTCATAGTAATTATCTTGAATCAGTTTGAAAATATGGGTTATTCCTGGCTGAAAGTGAGATTTACTGCTTATAGTGCTGTAACTAATAACTTAATAGGTAACTTGAATTTACTAAATAAATATTCAGTTACAAAGTAATAATTGTTACAGATTTCTTTACGCGATTCGATAAGAATACCAACTTTGCGATTTTTTTTCCAAGCTCAGAAGCAAAAAACCAACTTGATTATTTTTTTTTCCAAGCTCAGAAGCAAAAAACCAACTTGATTATTTTTTTTTCCAGTTACTTTAGTTTTCCTGTTACTTTTTTCAGACTTGGATTAAATTCTCAAATTTTTGAACATGATCCCACCTGGCCATTTATTTTTTTCTTCCTAAATGCTTACATGTTTTCCATTACTACAAAACTGTTAGACCTGGACTAATTTCGATGGAATTCAGCATAAACGTATACACGTGGAAACCAAATTTGATTCCATTTGATTGATTAGAACGTAAATTAAGGGGCGCGGTACCTAAAAAAAATATTAACTACCAAAATTCATATTTCGGCAATTTTTTAACCTAAAAATCTCTTATTTTGCAGAATGTGTTATCTTATGACCCCTTACATGCAAATAAATTTTCATAAAAAATCTGTAATGGTGTGGTGAACTCATCAGGTGATCTGATATAGAATGACCCATAACCATGTGTAGATGCAATGACTGGTCTGGCGGCAATCAAAGGAACTTCAGATGTATGTAGGGCTTCTTCCCATTCCTTTACAACCAAGGAAAAAGACAAAACCAAAAGAGCATTCTGCATTCCTATGATAAACTTATAAAAGGAGTCATTTGAATGAAATGATGTCAAAAAATAAAATAAAATGGTTAAAAAACAAAACAAAATTTACTTTCAGTTCATTGTTTATGTTAATTTTTTCCTCCATTTGTTTTTGACTGAATATTGTAATACCGTATAAATTATTGTAATGTAAATTTAACACTTTAATATTTTCAGTGTAATTGATGGATGCATTATATATTTATTTTCTGACTGTCATTTATGGCTTTACTCAGCTGTGTTATCTGTAAGTATATTGTGTTATGTATTAACCTTCTTCTTTTATCTCACTCTCTCTTTTATCCTCTCCCCCATTTATTTTTATCTTTTGCACTCTCCTGTTTTATTGTAAGTGTTTGATTACATTTTCTGACCAGGGTTAAAGTGAGTAGAAGTGGACTTCTAATCCAAATTTCCGCGATCATAAAAAGCCTTGTATTGTATTGTATTCTTTTTTGGTCAACAAATAATATTGTGATGTACATCAAATTACGTATTTCCAGTGCGGAGATATACTTAGGCTTTTTTTATATCTACGTTTATGTTCTGGAGTAATTTCGTTAATTCCAAATTATTTCCAAATTATTGAAGACAACATTCTATGTTCTGAACTGTTCTTCGATGTGGAGTTCTATAAATTTATCTTTCAATCCACTTCCAAATTTTTATAATGCGACTTCTAACAAATGTAAACCAAACCTGGCTAAATATGTTAATTATTGATGTTATTTTTGTATTTTCAACATAATGTTTGTTTAACTTTTAACTATGATACTTTAGAAAAGACCTTGCCTTACGCTTCATCTAGCTCATATCTTACATTTGTTATTTTAATTTCATTGTTGTCCAAATGAATAATAATACCGTTTTCAGACATTATTTTTAAAGTCTATGTTTATCTGTTATTTCTCAAAGTGATAATACATAATATAATCCATGTTAACGGAATAAAACTACTATCACAATCATTAAAACCAATACAGAGTTTTAAATTCTGTCATTGAGTTCAGTAAATTCATGAATGCTCAATTTTATAACATCTAGCACGAGATCCAGCTTGTCTTATTGCTTAAATAAAGTCTGAGTATAGTGTGAAAGATGATTGTTATCTTCTTGTAACTGACACAAGAAAGTATAATATACAATATCTGTCTTGAAAGTACCAAATATAAAATTTTGAATTTGAAAATTTTAAAAACTTTAATTGATATCTATAGTCAGTTCATTATATTTGTTAACCAATCATTCTCATTTCCTTTCTTCACTAGAGTTATTGCTTAGTCGAGTCTGTAATTTCGTTGTAAGTTACTTCCGTTGTTGATATCCTATTTGTCCTCGCCCTACAATTTTTTTTTATTATTTTTGTTGTTTTTTTTTTTAATTATTTATTTATAATAAGTTTGTTTTTAGTCGTCTATTTCTGTTATCAGTGTCGGCTGCTCTCTTTTCTTGTCGGGATTTAAAACAATGGGCTAGGCTTAGTGGTAAGCGAGTCTTTGGTTTCCTTAACAATATTGAACACTGAATGAGATGAAATGAGTAGTGCCATTTCAAAACTCGCCTTCTCCATTTTTGAAAATTTTTCAGGAGCAACAAAAAACTAATAATTTTAAAAATATTAGTATTGTTTTGACAATTTTTTTTTATGTTATTATAATTTCGACTAATAGTTAATATGGAACAGGGCTGAACTAAATCTGAATTATAGTTTTTGTGTAATTTTAAGTTAAAATTTTGCACATAGCAAGTTTTGCACTGGCAACATGGAGAAGACCAGTTTTGAAACAAACACTTATGGATAAGGCAAGTTTTGATTCAGTCAAATAAGTGTTCAATCAGATTAGATGGAATATTGATTTATTAAAGAATAAAAATGAAATATGAATAATAAGAATAATAAATCAAGAATAATTTAAGAAAATAAGAACAATATCTTAAAAATTGTTTTTTCCTTTCTTGATTATAGATTTTGGTATTCCGTTATATCCTGCTTCACCTCGAATTAGGACATTATTTCTCTGGGTTTTTCTAAGAAGAAACCTTTTAGCTCGGGAAAATTTGAAGTGCCACTGCCCAGGATTTTAACGAAACACTCTACTACTTCTTTCTTAACGTTCACGTCATCTCCTACTTTAATGACAGTTCCAAATTTTCTGAAAGTTTCAATATATTCGTCAGGTTTCACGATTGTAGATATTTTTTCAAAACACGTTCAATATTGTTTCATTCATTATTTTTCACTAACTTTTTAAACTATTTTAACTTTTTATTTAAACTAATTCAACTTATTGCAACTAAACACCTGGCAACCTTTTACTACTGCACCACATAAACCATATAACATGATCAGCTGAGCTGAGCGGCAGCCATTTGCATTTTGTAATGAATGAAGGCTTGTCATTGGTGTAAATGGAGTAGGCAAGTTTTGCAGCAAACGATCTGGTAAATATAGCAAGTTTTGCACTGGACACAGGAATTCAAGTCAATTTTTAAGGCAGTTACAATTAGTTTTAAAACAAACAAATATTTTATTTAAAAAGAGCGCGAAAAATACTATAAGAACACAACCAAACATAAAATTCGCCAAATAGTGGATAAGACCAGTTTTGAAATGGCACTACTCAATTATGAGTTCTTACTGACAGACATTACAGTAAGCGGCATGTGCGGAGGGGTAGGAGGGAGGGAAGAGAGTTGGCCCGTACGTAGACACTTGATTCCGTACCGTACCTTATAAGTACACTACGCAACTTAAAACATAAACTTAGAATTAGCTTAGGTATTTTTTTTTTTACTTTTCTATTTCTTTTTTTGTTGCTTTTTTCGATTTATATTCTTTATTTTTCTTCACTTTTCTTTTTTTCTCCTGACTACCCTCACTTTCACTTGGCGCAGGCCTTTTAACGAAATACAAACACAAGAAGTGAACGAGAAGGACTGCTTCGTGTGCTCGGCCACCTAGCGTCGGCGTCTGTAAGCGTGCTCGTATCTCAAAGCAAACATTTTCTTGAAGGCTTCCTCGTATCTCGGAATACTCGTATGTCGGGACGCTCGTATCTCAAGGTATTACTGTGTAAAAAAAGTTTATTTTTACAGCTGCTAAATTGTATTTATTCTGAGATTAACTATTTTGAATTTATTTGAATTATTTTAAAATTTCTCATTAAATTTGTACTAGATGCTTTATTCCCTCCCCCAGTCAGATACAAGTTGCAAAAGATTTAGCTTTTCTATACATAACTTGGTTCTATTTCTTTTCTGATCAGATATATTTGCTGTATATTTCATGAAAAGTGAGGAAACGGTTAAGAAATTTGGTTTTCTTTAATGAATTTGATACTAAGCACAAATTTCACGATCTCGCTTCATGCTTCTTCTTTTTTTTTTTTTTAAATTAATGCATCTGAATTTAATACAAAACTTTCATTCATGTGTAGATCCATTCTTCTCACTGCCATATTGATCATCATTAAGACATTTATTGTTTGTTAACGAATCAAACGGTATTCAGTCAATGTCAGATATATCTTTTTTCCACAAACGTTTTGAGAAAAAACTGTTTCTGTTTTTTTAATTACATGCTTAATAATAACTCAAAAATAATATAAATTTTCGGCTTTAATAGGAGGTAATAAGTGGTGCTAATCTTCAAATTTCTCAAGAAATTAAATTTTTCATGAAATGTGAAACATGTTTCTTTACTATTCATTCCTTCAATTCCTTAATTGAAAATTTGCTTATAAAAGTGATATTATTCAATAACTTTTAACTTCTAACATAAGCTGAATCACAATTCCTATAATTTTTTCTTTTCTTCTATACGATTAATGTATTGTTTGAAGTTTATTAGAAAATGAGTAGTTATTGATTTGTACTTTTAAAATTAACACACGAAACTGCTACCAAGAAACTTCAGCACCATTAGTCAACACCATTTTAGTGCAAGACTAAACTCTGAAATTCTTTTTATGAAATCTTGAATCCCTTGTATTCAACTTTTGCTTCGTTTTCAGTCATAAGGAAGATGAACTGTTCAAATTTAGAAATATATGAGAAAATAGATAAACTTAATTTTGTTGTGTATTAAAAACTGAAATTGAGGATGAACTCATCAAATCTATATCAATTTCTTATCAGCACTCGCCAACAGTAAAAACAAGATTTAGGTTTTGTACTAATGTGAATCTAAACTGAAACTAAACTCTTAATAATGGGGTGGGTGAAAAAACAACTTTAATGAAATTCTATTTAAAATAATATCTGTAATTCTGTCCTGCAAAATCATTTAAATAGAATGAAATCTGCTATTTTTAGGATGATCTCTCTCTTATCTCTCTACTTATTAAATTTTTCTATTATTAATGAATATCTAACTACATAAAGCATTAAAAAAAAATTCAGGTTTAGTTCGTAAAGTAATATCTCCTTTAGCTAATGTTATTCCCTGCATTCTCTAATCCACATGAGCTATTGAGGGAGAGAAGAAAAAAAGTTTGTGGCTGGTTCTCTTTATTGGTCCATATCCATGATTTAGGGAGAAAATGGCTTAAGTGAAAAAATATTTAAACAACATGTATCTAACACCATCTGACTGATCCTAGGTGAATCACTATTAATATCTGGCTCCAATTAGTCAGAGAGTGGGAATACAAAAGGAATAGACAACCAGATATTCACTTTTATATTATCATAAATTGAATATTGTATTAACTATACTAATGTTCAGGATTATCACTGAGAAGTGGAACTACTGTTCAACCTATATAAAAAATAAAACATCTTGTGATGTACCAACAACTGTTGTTACTTATCAGAATTTATTGTAAGTTGTGTAAATAAATATACCAATTTTGCCATAAAATGGAATTTTATCTTTTAGGTTTTACAAAATTGAATTTTCTTAATAGTTTGAAAAAAATTTAGGTTTAAAGTAGCATTTACATTTTTTGAATGTGGATTATCTAAAACTTTTCCAATATGTAAAAAAAAAAAAAAAAGGCCACTTCATTGATTTTTCTTTTTTCTTCTTCAAGATTATGACTTTATTAGAGAGAAAAGTATTTCCTAAAATTAACAGATTAATTAAGTAACTAATGTACTAATTTGAGATATTACTTGAAATATATTGCTATCAGTTTTGATAATTACTCTTTGTGCTGTATTAATTACTGGCTTGTTACATGGAAACAGAAAAATGGTTCAATTATAACATCAGAATAGTCTGGATCCATAATTTTTTGTATCAATTTGGTAACTTTTTAATAGCTTTCATCAATAACTTTTTTTAGTTTATTAACTTCAAAGGAGAAATATTCCATGACTTTTTGTTCGAAATTTACAGCTGATTTTAAAGATGCCAGTCAAAGACCAAATTCCAGTCATATGGATGAAATTAAGACAAGTTTTTACACTATCAAAGACAAAAGGATATGACGTAAAAAATAAAATGACATTTTATGTTGATCTATCTTTAAATTTGTTGAAAAATTTCAAGGAAAAATTACTGAATGCATTGTGTCGACTAATACCACTAAACCAAGAAAGAAAAATCTAAGAGAAATATGATTACAAGAGTAAAAAATTTTAAAGAAGAAACTTTCAGACCTAAACTAAAATCAGCATCATAAAAACCAGAAATTGCTTTTCAACTGACAGTTTCAAACATAATTGAGGAAAAAGTAAGGCATGGACAAAGAATTAAAGACAAGAGGATACTTACCCAAAGCAAAAAGACACAAGATTTTAAAGATTTTTTTTTTTTTTATTTTATCTACTTTAGAGATATTCTGTGATGCAGAGTAAAAATTAAATTAAAAAAAATACTGAATACATTGTTTCAAAACTAAATGAAGCAATTTTAAGGATTAAAAGATTAAAACATTTTACATGAGAAAAACTGCACATATAAAATAGAAGTTTATAATACAAAAACTAGAAAATAGTTATGTGCAGCTGATGTTTCAATTATTTTCTGGACACCATTAATAAGGTGAAAGTAGTACTTGGATAAATGTTGATAAAATGAAATTTTGGTATATTTCACTCCAATTTGTTGTTAGCTATATAAAAAAATAACATTATTTTAGTTATAATTAATTCAAAAAAATTTTTTATTCAATATATTTTATTTAAAAAAAACTATGCTATCTTCTAAGATTTTTTTTTCCTTTTTTTTTTTCAAAAAAGTAAAACATGGCATACTGTGTTTTTCATTATCCATACATTTTTTAATATATTAATATCAGTAAAATGGCTGCTATTTGTAGCTATTAAAATCATAATTTCAGAATTTTTATTTCAATAGATAAAAAACAAAGCAAATGGCCATTGCAGAGGTCAGTTAGATGTTCTTTATGTTTATATCATTTCAAGCAATTTTAGATCATGAATGTTTCAGTTTGAGGTAATAAAGTACAGGACCGTAAACAAAGTAGCTCTTGACATTAATAATACAAAGTAATATAGTACCATGCTGTGATATTAAATTCAATAAGAATAGAACATGTTGAAGGGTTAATATCTTAATTTACAAAAAGAAAAAAAGAAAAAAACAAGCGATATTATTACATATTACTACTAAGGTCATCTCAACTTAACTAAAAAGCTTACTGATATGATTTGTATCAAATTAAAGAGCATTAAACTAAGATTCTTAACTATAAAATTTTACAACCTTAGTCCCAAGTTGTTAATAAGTTATGAATTTTCTAAAATCGTAACTGGCTTCAGTGCTGACAGATATAATCTTAATACTAATAAATTTTACTGATATGGCATACATCAAATTAAAAAGCATTTCTTAGTATTTTTGGAATGAAATTTGGAACTTTAGCTTAGATCATTAAAATGTTATGAGTAATTGGTGACACTGATAACAAATTTCCCTTCACTTCAATATCATAATGGGATCACTCGCATGGTTATTAGCTTGGATGCCCTTAATGCAAATAATGTTCACTACCATGATATAAATTGCCTAACAAGGAGTCGATACACCTTGTATCTTTAGAATTCAAGTGCCCTTTTGTGAGATGAAAGTACGCACGAAGTACTTCATATATATATATATATATATTGGGGCCAATGCTTTACTGATTTCGAGATATTCGACGTTATTTTCGTCAATTTTCAAGTACAGCCTTATTAACTCACTGCTGTCATTAGGAAGCAACTGCGAGCGAGGGAGTAATGGTTAACTCACCGGATTTTAAATCGATGGGTCCGGAGTTTGATTCCCGTGCAAGTATCATCTAATTTATTTATTTATTTTACTTTACTTTTTGTTTTTTCTCTTTTTTTTTTTTACCTTCTTTCTTTATGATAGCCTAGTGTAAGTTTTTTCCGTTTATGTTATGAATATTAGACAGAAAACCAATTTAAGATTAGAAGTAAATAAATAATCTTCTCGTTAACTTTGGTTTTTAATTAACTTAATTAACTAAACTTTTTTTTCCTTATCATGTGCTGATGATACTCATTATATATTGTACATAAACATATATTGTATATAATTAATAAAAATAACTTTTTCTTCTTATAATATGAACATTTGCGTACTGTATATAATTACTTAAGTAACTAACCTTTTTCTTTTAATACACAAATACTCATATTGTAAGAAAAAAATAAGAAAAGTTATTTTTAAGTAATTATATGCAATATATGTTTTACTTTATTTTTCTGAATTAAAGTACTTGTAATTAAAAACCAAACTTAACGAGAACACTAACTTTGTTTTTTTTCATAAATAAAGAAAAACTAAAATTCAGTTAGTGAAGTATTACATTTAAATCTCTTACATAAAAACTTAAAATAAAAGCACAACTGAAATAATGTTAAATACAAACAGTAAATGAGTATCATCAGCACATGATAAGGAAAAAAAAAGTTTAGTTAATTAAGTTAACTAATTAATTAAAAACCCAAGTTAACGAGAAGATTATTTATTTACTTCTAATCTTAAATTGGTTTTCTGTATAATATTCATAACATAAACGGAAAAAACTTACATTAGGCTATCATAAAGAAAGAAGGTAAAAAAAATTTTTTTAAAAAAGAGAAAAAACAAAAGAAAGTAAAAAAACAAAATGAAAATAAAAAAAAAAATTACATGAGACTTGCAAGGAATCGAACTCCAGACCCATCAAATTTGAAATCCGGTGAGTTAACTCCACGCTCGCATTTGCTTTCTATTACAGCAGTGGGTTAATATGGCTGCACTTGAAAATCAACGAAAATAACGCCGAATATCTCGAAATCTGTAGAGCATTGGCCCCAACATATATATATATATATATATATATATTTGAAGTACTTCATGTGTACTTTCTCACAAAAGGGCACTTGAATTCTAAAGATACAGGGTGTGTCGACTCCTTGTCAGAGGTCATTAAAAGACAATTCTAAATCTGAAATTCAGGAACCATAGTCCATAACAAATAAAAAGTTAAGAAAATTGCGATGTGGAACTAAAAAATACTGGAATTTAATGAATAATGTAAATATTCATATTCATACTTAATATTCATTAAATTCCTATATTTTTTAGTTCCAACATCGAACATTATATCAACATATATAGATTAGTTTTAATGGGTTTAGGAAAAAAAAAATGAATAAAACATGAATTGGTGGAAGATGATTTGCATCGAGCAGTATAAAAGTATTTTAAACACTTTCTCTTCAAGGAGACAGCACAAACATTTAAGACAATACAAAACAAAGAGGATAAATGACTGTGAAACTTGTGCAGGTGGATTATATTTCTGGATAGAGCATGTGCATAGTTCTACATATGATGAAATCTACAGTATTTGTTTATATGAGTGGGGCAAGTTAGCTATATGGATCTGTTTGAGCAATGTCTCCATTGTACTGTGAATGGCATGTAACTTGTGAAATTGTTGGATGCAAATTCACTCATTAACTGAAATTTATTGTATCCTTGGTTTAAATCAAAAATACAGTGAAAAGATTGAATATTTTAAGCATGTTTAAATATTGAATCTCAAAAAAGATTTAAAAAAAAATAAGTTAAATAATTAAGAAAATAATAAGAAAAATTACTCTTTTAATTTGATAATCATCATATTAGTGAAATACTGACACAATGGTCATTCAGGCAGGTAGCTATATTAGTGTCCTGATTCTGATATTGCATTATTTGATGTAAAACAATACACTGTTTTTTCATTTTTCAAGATTTTAAATAGTAGTCTAACGTAATTCTCAGGGCAAATCCAGAAAATATGAATTTCTGTAATATTGAAACAGACATTTTACTTGAATATTATAGTAACTTAATAAATATATATACTTGTTACTCTTTCCTCCTCCATCATATGTAATATTACTAATAATAAAATCAAATAAAACACATTACAGTGAATTTTTGGGGTCTATTAACTATACCCCTTTCTCAAGCCTTTTTTACTTCCAGAAAAAAATACAAAATAATGTAAGAATTACATAATTATTATTTTTTATATTATTTTGTAATTATTTATAGAAATAAAAAAGGCTTGAGAAAGGTATATAGATAATAGACCACGAAAATTCACTGTAATATGTGTTTGAAGTATTTCATTTTATTATTAATAAAGTAGTTTTAATAAATTAAAATGAAAAAATAAAACAATGTTTTGTATTTGCATATCGACTGCATGACTGCTATACTTTCCATTATAAATCATTGGAGAAATTAAAAGTTAAGAAATTTTTTCTTAAAAATATTTACTTTCTTTGGCATGTAGAAAAACAATAATTTTTTTTTTATAAAAAGTGATGGAATGCTGCAAATTGGAAGAAATGTAGCCTTCAGACAGCCCATTTGAAAACATTTGCTAGAAATGAGATGAATGTGGCTCAAATGCAGGATAATTACAGTTTCAAAATAATTTATTTGCTCTGTCTGATGTACTGAATTCTTAAATTATATAAATTTCTGAAGGGAACTTTTCTGCAACAATCTCTTATTTGTAATTATTTAATACACTTCATTACATCATAATTCCATCAGGAATAATCACTTAAGTATCATTCAGAATAAAAGGAAGAAAGAAAATCTTAGTTGGTTCTTTTCATTTTCAGATAATTCAAGCAAAATTGTAATATCAAACTATTTTGTTAGTATACAGTAGTTCTTTTTGTCTTAGAATGTTAAAAAAAAAAAAAAATGTTGTTGTGAAACTTAAGGCACAGTTCTTGGAAGAAAAGTTTATTTTTTTCTGGCCATATCTCCTCCGAAACCATAAGACACAGAAATACAAATAAGGTGGCAAATGTTAGGTATAGTATTAAGGATGCTCATATTTTCATTTTTATCTACATGGGTCAACCGGGAATCTTGTGACTTGCGATCAAACACGAGGTCTCCGAGACGGACTTGAGGGTTGTGAAAAAGCAGACGAGGTCATGGTGGTGAGAAATTAACTCTGAATCCAAGAACAACTGATCACAGGTTTGCTAGTATCAATTCAAAATATTATCTAAATCTTAAAATTTATTCTTTCTGAATGAAACATGTAGGAATTTTGAAATTTTAATATGAAATTTGTTTCATTTATTACATGAAAAATAATATCATGACAAAACTGACATCCTTTGCAACCAACATCTTCAAAATATGCTGATGACATCCCCAAATGAAAAATTCAATAAGGCCTTTATAAGTGATTATCAATCTCCCTAATCATTTCATCCTAATCCACCATAAATATATGTTCTAGGTATTCAAGATTGTAGCTTTATAGGTCAAACTATATCACTATTAAATGTCTTTCTTCAACATAATTTGTTTCAAGCTTTTGTTGTGGCTTTACTACTCTTGTCTTTAGTAATTGGATAAAAGGTACTTTTCTAATGTTTCCCAAATTCAGAACTAATTAATGAATTCATGCTGCTCTACATTAGATACAATCTAATCCTCTAGAATATTGCATTTTGAATGCAAATAGTTAATTCAAATTATAAGAACTAATAAGAAATTACAATCTATCAAACAGAAAATAACAACAACAACAACAAATGGTGAAGGGGAAGGAATTGGAATCTTCCGGAACATTCAATACAATAATTTCAGATCTAACTGTAAATTCAAATTGCTACTAAGTTGCACATAGCAAAGCAAATTTCTGTCATTAGATTTATTTTAAATGCTAATTATCGCAGAACAACTATCGATAATAAATATTTTAAAAATCTTTCACAATAACAAATTTTAATCTTTCTCAGCTGGAGAAATATCTTCCTAAATTAAGACACTTCCATAAAGAATCTCATTTTAAAATTATATTATATAAAAACGTTATGTCTGTCATTCTATCATAAGACTTTTCCAATTTTGTGACCAAACTATAAGAGATAGATTGGTCATGCAAATGGATAAAATGTAGATCTTTTTAAGACAAACAAAATGCTACAAAAATCTTTCAAAAAAGTTTTTGGTTTCCAAGATGGTGCCTTTTAAAGGGTCAAATTTTGACTTTTTCTCATTTTAAACGAAACATATAAAAGTTGGAAGAGAACATTATATTGTGAAAACATTGGTATTTGAAAGTTCTATCGAACGAAATATCACTCATTCACAAACGTTTCTGTGTTTGCAAGATAATGTAAAAATGTGAAAAATTTAATGTTGGCTATTGTGAGAAGTTTGTGAAGGCACTAAAAATGAAACAACTGTACAATTCATGGAAATATGAAAACAAATACAGATCATATTTTCATAAATAAGCATGATATCAAAACATGCAGAGAAGGCTACAACGGGCTGGGAAGTCATATATTCTCCGATCTCAATATTAATTTGCCAAATAAATAGGTGTTTTTTTTTTTTTAATGTAACATATGCAAGGATTCTGGATTGAAGCAACGGCACCCGGCTAGTTACTTATAAAAACATAAAATAGATCTCTAATTGTAGGTTAAAATCTAGCCTCTACTTCTTCTTCATAGCTCTCACTTTTAACAGCCAGAACATTCTGCTGCTGTCATCTATTGGGCATGCATTTTCTCTATCTAATCTCAGTCATATAAATACTTAGGCAAAAAAAAAAAAAAAAAAATGCTTTTGAAATCTCAAAGCAAGTATTTATGCAAATAACAAGTAGATATAAATGTTAAGTTTAAAGTGTACCATTTTTTTATTTTTAAAAAACAAAGATATCTTGAAATATAAAATGGGTCTTAATTTGTGATGGTGTTTTCTTTGTTTACATAGTTTGAATGCATCTATAATTTTTAAATATTTCAATATTTTAATTTATCTTATTATTCATTAAAGATCATTTACTATTAAAATTTGACACTGGAGGCAGTTATTTAGTTTGTCATAAACAAAAGACAGTTCAATGCAAATTTTAATACTGAGAAATGAGGTACTTCATTTCATGAAAGCAATCATGCTTGCTTGACATTTAGACTGTTTCTTCATTGTTAATACCTATTTCATCATCTTCCTTCACAGAATTTCTGAAAAATTTATATTGTAGAAGATGAAGAAAATACGCATCAAATTTATCTTCCACTAAAATCACTTAATTTGATAATTATCATATTTTGTAGCAAAACATTTGTAAAATGAAACATATAACTGTTATTCAACGATAGAAACAAAAACGACTATTATGTCTTTTTAAACATTTTTGTTTTGTTTTTTAATATTTATAAACAACAAAATTGAAAATTTATAAGTTATCACTTTTCTATTGGCCATCTCAATGAAATTACTAGAAGGGATAATGCTCACATTAAATACATGATAAATTCTTGTATTAACAGAAACCCTAAAAATAGAATTCGTACAGTAAAAAAAAAGCACATTTTTGGAATTCTGTGATGCTTGGTGAGCCATTATTTTTGTTTCTATTTTTAAGGCACTACAATGACTGCTAAAGAACTGCTTTCATAAAAGTTTTTTTATTTCAAAATAACAAATATTCTTCCATGTCAAGTTTCTCTTCAGAAATAACTCATCCTTCAAAAATAGATGAAACAGGTAGTAGTAGTTTGAATTAAATAACTGTTATTAAAAATAAATAATCCTGCATTTCTTTAAATCATTCACTGCAGAAACTTTATTTATGTAAATACTGGAACTTTGAATTCTTACCTTCTCCTTAATTTAATTGCCATTTCTCTCAATTCTTCTTCTCTGTCCTGCAAACAGTAAAAAAGGATAAATTATTATTTTTTTATTCCTAATTCATAATGCAAGCATTTTTTTTTATATAATTAAATCTAAAGTTGCAATCAAATGTCTTTTAGTTGCATAAAAGAAGCAAAAATGTGAAAATTTGAAATTCTGTCCTGTAATAAATTCCAGAGGTAATGTGCACTACACATCCATCTTACTGGGTTTTGTAATTTATTTTATTTATTTATTTTAAAATAATTGTTTTCTTTCTTAAAAATGTGGTAATAAATGTTGAGTTCAGTAATTTGAACTTGTCCTAGCATCATTTAGTTTGGATTACAAATGTAGTTTATAATCCAAATCAAATCCAAAGCAAGCAATCATATAGTCAATGAAATTCTATAAAACTACTGAACTGATAACCAACCAAATTTTGAATTTTTTCTTCACAGCTTTTTCTTTTCTTTTCCTGAAGTCCATATTGGTTTTATTTCATTCATACTAAGGAGAATGCCAAGAGTTCAAACCAAAACTTTTCTTGAAATCTGAGCTATACAGTGTTTGTTTGTTTATTTAATTATTATTATTACGTTATCCTAACCTCTGATTGCTTTCAGATGTAAATTAAACCACTAAAGGACAATGAATTTTAAGAATGTGCAAGAATAATGAAAATTTCATTTTTTTGCAATGATTATTTTGAATGTAAATGTTTAGATAGTAGCAGATGAGAAAACACTGTAAACTGGCATGCACACACACAAATAAATAAATAAATAAATAAATAAAATATGGATAAGTGATTAATTTGTATAGTAGTCATAATGAAAATCTTATTTACCTGACGCTCTTGCTCCTGTTTTTCCATTTTTTTCTGTTCAGCTTTCTTATCTGCTTTGACTAAATCAGAAAGACAAAAAGAAAAAAAGTTCATGCAAGGTAAAAAAATAAATAAATAAATAAATTAAATTCTACTGTTCTGAAATTATGTAAGGTATCAACATCTTAAATCATAAGAGTATGATTTAAAACTCCTATTTTTATTATTAAATGTACCATGGTTTTGTATGGTATTCCATTGCTAACAAAAATAGAATATCTCAATAGAAAACAAAGACGTTGCAAATGCAAAGTTATTATGATCTGGAAATGTCACTGAACTGCAAGCAGTCATATTGATAGCCATTGCTGGTAAAGTGTTGAAAATGACCATCAAGAAATAACATATTCCTGTCATTAGGGTGTTCACAAAACATGGAAGAATTAAGCTTAGCTTATCATCATTGTGCAAAAATAAAATGGAGGATTTTAAAAAGAAAGAAAATGCTGTTTAAGTCAAGCAGAGGAAGCATCTTAAATGAGAAGCACTGCTCTGGGGAAAGGCTGATGGAATTATTTGTAAAGAAGAAATGAACATGGTTGTAAAACAGAAATTCCAAAAGGGTTCTGAGAATGATAAAATGCCCACTTGGTGGATGGGTTGGCAGAAATCTAAAACCTAATTGGATTCAAATGAAAAAGAACATCTTTAGCCTCAAAGGAATAAGAAAGACTAATTCATGTTTCTCATGAAATGATGATGACAATGACTTCACCTTGACAGGAGATTATGATTTATGCAAGAGTTGCCTGAGATAAAGATTAACTGAATAGACCTAAAGTAATCTAACAGCAGCTCTTTTAACAAAATGCTTACTTTATCATGCTACCTAGGGCTCACAAAACCTAGAAAACACTATTTCACAGACAGAAAAGGGATTTTTTTTTCCAACCCCCAGAAGTGTTAATGGCCAAAATTCCTAACTAGGATAAGAACTGGCAACATTATTTATCAATAATATAGTTCATTTAAATTAAGTTAAATTTCGATACATCGATTACTCAGAATATATTTTTAATTTTTGCTTACCACCTGATAATACTAACTTGTCATGGGTAAAACAGTCCTAACTATCATCAGCTTTGACTATTTTATCAAGTTCAGCTTTTAACTCTGATATTTTTTTTTTATATTATATGATTAATAAAAACCTTTAATTAAATAGACAGAAGCCAGAATTAAATAGAGATCTGATACTGAGATTTAAAAAAAAAATCCATCTGAAATAGGAGCATCTTATAATTCAAAAACTTAAGATAAAAAACATATGGACTTATTTTTTTTTTTAATTTATTACCCTAGTGAGGAAAGAAAGATTAAATGTTCCATAAGAATTTCAGATATTATTTTTAATCCCTTTTAGTCAATGTAACAATGCATTCAACAACTAATATCTGTCAATTTCAGAGTCCTACTGTATTTTCTTAATTGGCAATATTGCAAAAGTATCTTTCTTGGGCTTTCTTAAGCTAAGGTACAATCTAAATTTTATTTAGCATTCTAAAAAGAATTTATGAAAATAATTTTCATAAAGAATTTAAAAAATGCAGAAAGAACTCCAACAATGTGCAGTACGTATGCAGTACAACAATATACTGTATATAATGAAATAAAGCTTCATAAAAAATTGATACAAAGGGAATCTGGACAATGAAGCAGAATGGCAAATTGAAAAAAAGATCTTAACAATTAGATGAGATAGGATTAATAAATAAACAGAAATTAAGGTAATGCATTCAACTTACACTGTCTACTAAGCGCCACTTGCATTTTCTTTTTGAGCCTTTCCTGTGGTGTTAATCTCTGTAAATATGAATAGTCAGTAAAAATAGAATCTGCCTTAATAAAATCTGAAATGAAGTAAAACAAACTATTGTAACATACAAGGATTATATATAAAATTATACAAACCTTTAAAAAAAAAAAAAAAAAAAGAATTGTGAAATTTGTCAAAAGTAAAATATGTTTCTAACAAGTAGCATTTAAATTATTCCTTAAATCCTTGATTATAAAAGAGAAGTCTAATGCTTTCATCGTAAAGAATTCCAACACTTAAAAAGTGTTGTGATAGCTTAGTAGAGGATTTTAAGCCATATTCCATGCCATTACTAATAATTAATAAGTCATATTCTAATGTTATGTGTACTTTATTTTCAATACAATTAAGAGATTTAGTACTAAAATAAAGAAATCTAATATTATGAAGTAGTTCAATAATTAAGCTAACTCTATTTCAGTAATTAGGAAGCAAAGGTAAGACGACTATCAATTCTATGTTTACAAAACTAATGATCGTGGAACAGTAAAAATTTTGTTCTGTATTGTGTTTAGGAAACCTCCCGTTAATAAAAAATGCAATAGATTCACCAGAAACTGAACCTCTAATTTGGCAAGACTTAAAGGTAATTCAATTCTCAATTAAATTACACCTGAAACAATCTCTCTGTCATTAGTATGTTCAATGCAGCATGTGACCTGTATTCAAAACTGTTGGTAATAAACTTTAAATTTGGCTCAATGAGTTGTGGTCTGCAATAAAATCGATGAAATGCAAGTCAATATATAATAAAAACACTATCAATTGAATGATTTTTGAACACTATTGGATAACTGATGAACAGTAATATAGATCTGCTGGCTGATATGTAGAACTCATCATTTTTTTCTGGAATGCTGCAGATTGAAGACCGCATTGATCACTGCCAATATTCTGCAGCCTTCAAGAAATTATGATATAAAATAATGGTAAATCTGTAAAAAATGGTAATGGAAATGCACATGAGCAAATCATTACAATACTATAAACACCAGTAATAAGCTTTATGTATCAAGACCATTATAGCAAATAAACATACTGGCTGTCAGCACTATTTCCATTGCTTATCATTATATTTAATTGAATTGAGTGCAAATAATACATGAACTATTAATGGATAATTGTCACTTTATGGTTTTTAAAAAATAATTTCATTTTATTAGAAAATCAATGATGTGAGAGCTGCATTTTTCCGTCATTTGTATTAAAAGATCACAGAGGCAGAATAGTCACATAATGATGTGATGTAAAGATAAACATCAGCTTTTCTTTATCCATTATCTTTATTAATTGTTGCAAAAGAACTGAGTTTAAAATGATTTGGAACATCTCATTTTCTGATATATTTCACTGCCAATCCTACAGTATACTGAGTATCCTGTGATCATCTTTAGTTAAAAACATTGTACATATATCTTTGATGAAGTTATCCTTCTGTCAGTCAAATGCCATATTTGTAATTTGAACATGGAAGAACTTCTAAATTACGACAGCATTGTGGATTCCATACTGATTGACTGAATTATTTTATGGCTGAATTTGTTACATTGTCTGACTGTCTGTGTAGACGGTAGCATCTACAGTACAAATTATTGGAGATGAGTAAAATTAAATAATTTGAAGCTTTCATCCTGTTCTGAAAAGTGGATCTAATCTATCAAAGTACATTTACTCAAATGTTCGATTTCCATAGCTTCCATCCATTCCCTCCAATCTTGTCAACAAGTATTATTATAAAGAAAAGCAGCCGTTTTTTACAGCAAAATTCTTCAACTAGAACAAAATCAAATAATAGAAGAACGTAGGACTATTAAAGGGTTGTAAAGCTATCAATATCAGCTAATTTTAAAATTCAAAAGATTAAATACCAATAGTTCAGATGCAGAAATGATTTTTTTTTTTTTTTTTTTTTTTATAAAAAAAAAAAAAAGTAAGAGCAGGAAATAAATTAAATATTGATAACAACCTTAAGTGGCAAAAACATTTTTTTAAGAAATGACTTATTAATTATTCAAAAGGTAAAGATTACTTTTAAACTGATTGCAACGCTGGATTTCTAAGGAATAAATGCAAATCCTCTAAAAGTATACTCAGCCTAAAATTACGTGGAAACAATATCAAATACAGCTTTGCAATTAAATTAAAACATATTTACTTAAGACTGGCAATTATTTCATAATTACGCTTCATTGTATAATATTATTTCATTCAATATTTTATTATTATACATTCTATTATCTTCATGACAAATATTCATTACATCAAAAATATAAAAAGCCAACTAATGAGGCTATCATTTGTTTCAAGAAAAATTTTGATTGTAAAACAAATGATCTGGGGGGGAGGGGGGGGGGAACCCCAACTCTGAACAAAGAACAATTCTAGTACTTAGCAGCGACTCATTTAAAATTAACTTTCAATTGTTTGCCTCTTATTTCTTTTAGATAAGCAACAGAAAATGAAAGCAGCATCGATATTTGATGCCAGCTAGAAACCAAACCATTTTTCCTTATTTACTTATTTAAGCAAATACAATATATAGACTGAAACAAAAACAAAAAATGCACTTTTTCACATAGCAAGACAGAGCCTCTAGGGCATTTAGATAATTTTTGTTGTTGTAAAGACTGAATTCTTAAAAATCAAAGATTGATCTCAAAAACATTTTTTGGTAAATCCTTGTGATGCTTTTTATTAATGGAAAGCTCAATGTTTTAACTTTGATATCTACAGTGAAACCTCTCAAATCCGGCCTAATGTGGCACCCAGTAGGTGGATTACAGAAAAACCAGACTACCGAGAGTGTTCTTAAAATAATTCAATAGCTCAATGTTTGTGAAGACGTAATGCCAGGTTTAATTAATTTAACCCCATTTTCATAATTTTGCACTCAAATGTTTATTAAAAACAATACAAATGTGCTTTTTCCGACACCAAGCTCTACTGATATTTGTTTTGCAGATTCCCCTGCATCCAATCTTCTTAACGCATTAAGCTTCTGTTCCATAGTGACAAAGTTTTTCTTTCTTTCACTCATAATGAATACGCATGGATAGGGAAACAAAAATAAGGAAACGAATTTAGTTATTAAAAAAAAATTTTTTACTCAGGTCCAGGTCAGGCTACGGAAGGCCGATTTGAGAGGTTTTACTGTATTTCAAATCTATATTTCAGAACAAAATAAAAGTTAAAATAACTTTCTTTGAGCACAATTTTGAGCACTCCCTCTCAATGGTTGGTTACATCTGGAATAATAGTGTTAACTTAAAAAAAAAAAAAATTAATGAAAATTTCTTCTCAAAGAAAATATGGCCTTTAACTCTCATCAAAATTGCAGGTAGTTTGATTGGAGATTAGATTCCATTTTTCAAAATAGAACCTTATAAACTTAAAGTGTGTCACTTGTTATTTGTTGAATATACATCAAATGTGGGTAATTAGAATGTATTAAAATAAACTTCAAAATAGCTTTTGAGAAATTCAAGTCAAAGTTAATAACCTCAAATTTCCTTTTCTGAATGTTTCATATTGTTAAAAAAAAAAGAACACCATTCTAGCTTGCCAATGGTAATTCTTTTAAACCAGACTTATAACCAAGTATAAGTTTCTGAACTTAACTTTGGGCTTTTAATACTGTAAAATTTTATCAGAAACAAAGAGACTCCTCCTTTCATTATCAAATTCTTCCATATTTTATCAAATGAAAAAAAAATATTTTCTTTTATCTCTTACCTTCCAATTACTGATTTACAATACTTGTATAGAGCTCAAGTTTTGTTTGTGAATCTAACTCATGTTGTGCCATTGATGGATTAATAACTTAACATAACTTTGTAACATCCAAAAATGATTATTCATAAATGATTCATTCATAAGTTTAAACTGGAAAATGTTGAAAGAAAACTAATCACAATTCCCTAGCACTCTAGACAGCTGAAAAGATTCCTTATTCAGATAAAAGTCATCACCGTTGGTTGTACGAGTATTAATTTCATGGAGGCAGTTTCTCCATTTATCCAAACGATAAGGAAATAAAAACTCATGATTACACAGGCAGTTTCTAAATAGTAAAAATAACTGCAAAGTATACAAAACAACAGCAATTCAGCTGGAGGGGGAGCGAAAAGAGAAATTATTTAATAAAAATTAGGCTAGCAAAAATGGTTCATCTTCTGTATTTGTTGCTTATTGAAAAGATAACATGGGGCAAACAAATGATAATTGATGAATGAGCCAATAGATAGTCTCTTTAAAATATTTTGTGAATAAATAATGTATAAAAACAGAGCAAATGGGTAAAAATAATAACACAAGTTCTGATTCATAGAATGTTTAAAAATTTAGTAATACACTGCATATCAAAACAGTTTACAGACAATGTTAACCTGATCTTGGTAACAACGTCAAAAAATAGAGTAATGAATATATTAAAATAAACTAGTCTTGCAATTTTATGTAACTTCATTTAGTAGTTTAGTTGTTTTCTTAGTAGTTTAAAATTTTTGTTGTAAAACAGGAGCGAGGCGTCTATGGAAGCATTAGAAGAGGCATTGGCTTCCTTCTGAATCCTGAATTCATTTGTATTTAAAGATATAAAAAAAATTACGAGCAATTAAAATCTTATGTCTATTCTTTAACGATGATATAAAATGTTATAAATAGTTTTGAATCATGATTTGTTTACTTAATTGAATGCCTAATTCCTAAAGCTGCCAATTGTATCGAAATTACAAATAAGAGAATAGCTTCTAAATTAAGTTAATTTCACAGTTAATGCAGCTCACAGGCCCACTTTTTCTCTACCTTATCCGCCCAACCAAAAAAAAATTAAAAAAATCAAGCTCAATATATACAATATTATTTTTTTCACCCCAATGGTTTTTAACTTCTAAAAGTATAAAATTCTTCATAATAATGTTGCGTGCTCTGACATTTGCTTGGAGATTTGAGACAGAAATTTCTGGAGTTCTGTAACAAGCACATTTAAACAAAAAAAAAAAAAAAAAAAAATTGTGTAATCATTATATTTGTAAGATGCTCTTATTCTATGACCTTCTGAAGCTGGGGAAGAAAGTTCGTAGTAATGAAGGGATTGTAAAGTGTTATTTGAGTAGCTGAAAATTATGTCTGGCATATGTCCTTTACAAATGCTAATTCTTATAAGTAATTTATGAAAAATTTAATAACCTTTAATTTTAAATAGCCTTTGCCATTTAAAATATTTTTTAAGATTAAAATAACATTTAAATGTTGTATTAGAATTGGCTTTGGGATTTTAGCAGTAATGTAAATGTAATAAATAATTAAAAAAAAGGTAATTCACAAAATTTAATAAAATAAATGAAATAAGCTAATGGCAAAGTTAATTAAATTAATAATAATAAATGGGTTTAAATAAAATCAGAATAGCCTTTTAATAATATGCTCAATTTTCAATTTTATTTGGAAGTTAAGAAGTAATTAAAAGTAAACTTGAATTAAACAGTTTTAGAATAGAACGGTGATTTATAATAGGATAGATAGATAGATAGATAGATAGAGAACCTAATTTCTTCTTGAAAAAAAAATTGCCAAACTTTGAAAAAAATTTTAAGTTGTATCATTATTAAATGCATACATCTTTAACTCTAGAACAGACTGGAGAGAAAAAAAATAACAATCGGACGGTTTGGGTCTCTCAGACCTGATGAGTTTTATATCATTTAAACAAACTAAAAACTACATCTTATGAAATTATTTATAGTTGCATTACAAAATAGGTTTGTGTCTTTCTCATCCAATATTAAAATGGTAATATAAGCTTACAGATATTTACTACAAATTATATTTCGTTGACTTTGTGAAAAATAAAATTCAATCGAAGTTTTAAGTACAGTAAACTTCCGATTATCCATGGGCAGTTTATCCGCGGATCTCTCCTGTTTCCATTTTTTTTACTGTACAATAAATTACGGAATTAAAAAAAAAAAAATTCAATCTAGAATAAGGTAAACGATAAAAGAGGCTAACAAAGTAAGTGAAGACAATTATAGACAAACAATTAAAAGAATGACCTTGTGGGCGGAGCTTAGGCCCGCAGCTTACACTAAATTACGGGAAAGCCTTCCCATAACACTAAAATGTAAAAACAAATAAATAATTGTTTATAATGTATGTACTGTAACTGTATGTATTGCCATTTTAATGTAAATAAAACATGTTAAAAACATTTTTGTGTTGATTTTCGTCCTATTTCGGATTATCCGCGGAATTCGCTTTTCCGCGGTTGCCGCGCCACCCAATTCCGCAGATAATCAGGAGTTTACTGTATTATATTAAACTGAAAATCAAAATCACTTTCTAATAATAGTATTTCGATTGTTTCAGCATTTAATTGACGAGCCAAGACGTTGGATGCCAGTAATATAGTTTATAATTCACTTTACAGAAGTTAAGAAAACAAAACAAAAATGGAGGGGCTGAGTCTCGCAGACCCATGATCAACTTTCAACGCGTCTCAACTACTAACTGACGTACAAAATGGTAGGATGATGTAGCGAGAGACTTCTACAGGTGATTACCAAAAGCTATCAAGAATATCAGTCCAATAGGCTGTGAACTCTAAAAGGAAATAGGAAAACTAAAACCACCATTCTAGGGCTAAAATCTGAGTCACTGAAGTTGCATCACAAGAATACAAGATTGTAATATCTTATGTCCTATATATCAATCATTTTTCCTAATTTTATGGGTTTGAGCTTTCCCTATTTCAGGATCCATGCCTCGCCACTGTTCTAAATTAGTATAACGATACGACTTGGTCAAATAAGATGACATTAACAGATTTTTGAGATTGAAAAAAAAAAAATAATAATAAGCTATTAAAAATAGAGATAACAATAAAGTTTGGATTTAACTCAATTGCTAAACATGAGATATAATTAATGGGATGCTTTCATTGAATCTATTGGAATTTCCTGACATTTTCTCAAAGGATCCCAAATTTTATCAATTTTTTTTTATTTTACTTTTTAATATACAGTGTATGTTATTTATAGTTAAAATTAATCACTGTACATTTGTTACAATATTTAAGAAAACTACAAAATAAAAATTAATCTTTGGCAAAAAATTAATAATATTTTTTTTTCAAGATTATAATTAAAGTTTAATGGAAAGTTACTCAAAATTCTTCCATTAATATTATTTAATAGTATGTTCTTTAGAAACCAACAGAAAATGATAAGTTGTAACTGACAAAACAGTTAATTGTACGAGGAGATTCTTACTGACTTTGGGTCCGGCACCTGCTTTACCCAAGCTAGTTACAGTCCTGTATAGGGAAAAAAAAAAGAATTATTAATAAGTAGAAGGATGTTTAAAAGTTATGAATTGCTAAGAATTACAAGATATCAATTTATTTTTTCAGTTAAAATATGCTAATTTCAAAAAAAAAAAAAAGTCTTAATTGATTTTTTCGAAGACTTTTTTGTTTCTTTCTGAAATTAACATATTTTAGCTATTTAATGAATTATATTAATGATTAAATATTTGAAAAAATATTGCATTAATACTATGATAGTTTGCACTAAAGAACTACTAAATACAACATGAATGCGACAAGTTTCAGATACAAATCAAAATAATAGTTTCATTGCAGAAGAGCGAGATACCAAAAGTTTCACCAAACAACATGTTCTTTATCTATAACATGTTCATTATGTGTGTATATTTCTTTTGACAAAAAAAATTCAGCTGGGTTTTTTTTTCCCCCCAAGATAATGATTGAAGTTTAATGAAATATTTAAAATTCTTGATATTACTTAATTTGATATTACTTAATGGTATGTGCTTTACACTTATGTAACAGAAAAACTGAGACAGTTGCTAGCCTTTCCAATACATACCATCATAACCCCACATTAAATGGTATCATCTGCATTTGATGTGCATATAAAGGCTGATATCTCTGCAATTCATTGTTATGTAATTCGCAGTGACAATGGCAGCACATCACAACTTTGTACTAGGTGTTATAGTAGCTGCCAGAGGAGATACATCACCCTATCTCCAAAATCAACAAAAAAATTTGGATTTTACAAGTAACAATTTCAAGGGTGTACTGCAACTACACAACGTCAGGGAAGACATCCCGATTAACGATACTGCTGTGGTCAATGCATACACCGGATAATTGTGGACAGCATCGTTTGGTATGCATTGTAACATTTGAACGGTATGTGACACTGCAGCAGGTAACAGAATAATGCAATTTCTTCCTAATCTCCTCTCTTCTATTCGACATATTATTAAGAGGCATATTATTTTTTAGCTTAGCTAGTCTGAAGAGTCACAGTTCCAACAGTTTTGGACAGATGGATGGTTATGTGTATGGAGAAAATCCCACAAGGCAATGGATCTTGCTTACCAACAAGGGACAGTCCAGGACAGTGGTGGCTCTGTGGGATGTTTTCAACTAGCATGCATTAGGACCTCTAATACATCTGCAGACATCTTTGACCTGCAGATGCTCTATAACCATCCTTGCAGATCATTTGCACTCATTTATGTCCTGCTCACTCAGATAGGAGCAGGCTCTTTCACCAGGACAGCATGCCACAGCACAGGTCATCAGTTCCACATTATGGCTGGAGTGCCCTCCGAATTTTGATATTACTGAGTTACTTGTTTGCCTAATTTTGAACCCAATAGAACACAGATGGGATGTGGTTCAATGTGACATCAGTGCCAGGCTTCCATCACTAGCAAATTTTATTGAAGTAAACCTTCAGTATAATTGTAATTCATAAAAATGCATTAAAATTCGTTAATGTCAACACACGTGATCTTTTTACCATGTACGATGCTGAACCTACCAATGAAATTGACTTACCGATCATGTGTCTTTATATTATATATCATAACTAACTCATGTAGAAAGTTTCCCTTATATCTGCTTCTATTCCAATTTGCTTTTAATAATCTTTCCAAATTTGGAAATCTTTCATATTTATCAATGCCCTTCGTTGAATAAAGTTACATCAGAACTCAACAGATGGGGGTTACTTTACTTTTCTATCGAAAGACCAGACATGTCTTATGTCTCTTGGTTAATTGCAAATCATTACTGCCATCTGGATTTTGAAAGGTTAAATGACCAATTTTTGAAGATTTTCAAGGCCCATTTTATATACCTTCCTGCTCAATTCCCAATCTAAGATTCATTTCATTTAATAAACACAATCTATGGATTCATTCTGCAAAGTTTCATTAAATCTGAATTTTTAAGGTTTGAGAGGTTTCCTTGTAAGGTCATGACAATGTAAAACATTTCTAAGATAACATAACAAAGATGAAAATGATGGTGCTATAGAAAGTCATTTGCGACCCATTTGGGAGCTATTTTGATAGTAACCAAAATTAGTAACTATTGCAGTTGTCCTGTCCATCATCCCCTAACAACTCCCAATGGAAAGTCGAATCTGCAAATGAACCTCCCCATCATGTTCAGAGGCCCAACAACGTAGAAATCAGGTATTTTCAGGGGGCCCTTCCCATGTTCGAGATATTTGGCATTGTTGTCATTTACCCCCCTCCCTAACAACTTCCGAATGGAAGGTTGTTGAACAAACAGACTTCACCATCATGTTCAGAGTCCCAAACAACATAGGAATAGGCTATTTTCAGCCCCCCCACCCCCCACGTTCAAGCTGTTTGGCATTGTTTTCATTGAATTTCCGCTATTAGCTTAAATATTAGAAAGGCAACCATTTCATTTCAGTTATCAGCTATAGCTTGATGGCTAAGTTCTCAGACTCTTATGCTGGAGGTTGTCGGTTCGAATCCATATATCTACTGGGTTCTCCCCCCCCCCCCATCTTAATCTTTTTTTCTCAATGTCCGCCCGAGTTTTTTCTTCTTCTTATGTTCCTAACTTTTTTTTATTTTTCCTTACATTGTTAATGTACTTCCTTTTTTATTATTAATATTGTGGGCTGCCCTTAAATTTAAGCACAAAATTATATTCACTTTTTGTTTTGTTTTTTAATCCTTCCCTTACTCTTGTATTATGTGAAATAACAATGTCACATTTGTTTCTTATTCAGATAATCACCAGCTGTTATGAAAAATTCTAAAATTATGATTTTTAAAACTCAATATATGATATTAAATTTCAATATTTTTGTTACACTATTTTTTATTCTCAAGCCACAGAATGAAGCACATACTTGATAGTTGGAAATGATGCTGCTTTAGAGGCTGCTGACTCATCTGTTTGTTTTTCAGACTCACTATCTTCACTGAAGTCACTCGATGATTTGGAGTTTGCAAGGCGTTGATAATAAGAATGACGAGGTGGTGGAGGAGGTAGAGGCAAAGGGGACATCTGTGGTTCTGGAGATTTTGATCTGGACTTGTTAAGTTTTACTTTGGGAGATTCTGATCGAGATCGCGTTCTGGAATGTGATCTAGATCTCGAAGATGATCTGTAAGAAAGCAAGAAAATTATCTGTAATATTCTTAATACAATATATATTAATGGATAGTATATAGAAAATAAATAAACTTATTAATTTATTTTTCAAGCCTTGGAGATACACAGTATCAATAGTAAATTTCATCACTTCAAAATTTCAGAATTCACAGAAAGGATGCAGAAATTGTCTTATAAAACCTTCGCGCACCATTTTATTAATATAACTTGATTTAAAAATTGGCTAACTAAAGTTTTGAATCTATAACTTTCCAATTTAGCAATATAATATTGAAGAGAACTGGCTGGTACAGATTTCAGAATTTCGATGCTTATTTTAAGGCAAAATAAACAATATTTAATGTATACTGAATTAACTATCCTAAGGCAATAGAAGAAAAATGCGTAACATGAGGTAAGCAAAGTTTTCCTGAATATTTTAATGTTTTATTTAAAAATGGTGTGATGGTGCTTCTAAATTAGGAACAGTATGTATATAAAATATATTGCATTAATGAATGTTTTATATTAGTAATAAAATTAATGCAACGAACATTATTGCATTAACCCTCACTTACACGGCTTATGTGGCAAAACAATTTTACACGGGTGGTGCACTGAGTGCGCCACCTCGTTTTTTTAGCAATCAATGTTAAATAAACTGTTATTCATCAAACTTTTTCCTTCTAAATGTTATTGTTTGGATTCAGTAATAATTAAATAAGCATGCATCCATAAAAAATTTATTACAAAACCACTTGAAATTTTTTTTTAAACCTGAAAAATGCGTTTTTGTTTTCTAAACAGATATCTTGCATGAAACTACATAAATAATGTTCAAAACTTTTTCTATAGATATAATAAAGATCTAAAAGATACATAACAAAGTAGTCAAACATTTAAAAAAATGTTTTTCAGTGTTTTTGTTTTATAAATTCACTCTCACCTTGCCCTGTAGCATTTTGTTCTTCCGAAGTAACTTCTTGCCCCATATCAGGCCCATAATCACATTCTGAATCAGAATCATGGTCACTACGCTAGGATAGGAGGCTAGGTGGCAGGCCAGCCCCCTCCTCTGTTGCTAAGTGATTTTTTTTTTACTTTATTGTTGCATGGCTGCCGTGCGTTTGAGGGTTAATGTGTATTATCTTAATTTTTTTGTTTATTTCATCTTGGGAGAAATGTGGGCCTCATCTATACTTTCTGAGCAAATTAGTAGGACAATCTCTAAATAACAACTTTATATTGAACATGATTCATAAGTTGCAAATAATTAACAGTATCATCATGTACAGAAGGATCATCCAGTAGATTGGCATCAGTCATATCAAGAGATGGAAGACAATGGGTGAAGGATTTTGAACAGCTCTTTGCAATTTTTACCCAGAAACCAAAGATACTCTGAAATACAAATGAGAGACTTCTCATTTAAAAGATGCACAAATTTTGGAAGGCATTATTCTTCCTTAAGATATAGGGCCAGCATAATGTGTGGCCAATGGATAAATATAAGCAATCGCTTTATGTCCTGTGATTGTAAACAATATCACAACATCATGGCATCTTTGTGACTAAAGTATGACATAATGAGGAGTTAAATATTTGAAAATTCATATCAATTGTTAGAAAACATATTTTCATAGATTTGCCTGCCATTTTCTTAGGGATCACAGTGTGTCCCTTATTATTATTTAAAATAATAAGGAATTTAAATTCGGAGAGAGAGGATTTTAGAGAAAATGTAGTCAAAGCATTAACTCCGACAGTGTTTTGAATCCTAGTTAAAAAAAATAAGATCAGTTCCCTTGAAAAGGAACCTGCTTTGTATTTTATCTTTTCAAAAATGTGATCCTAATTTTTAAGCTCTTCCATATTACCATTTCAGTAAATTCATCAATCACAGGATTTTCTGTTCAAATTATGTCATTCACTACGGCATTTTATGTAGAACTACATACTGGAAACAAAATTAGTTGTTCTATGCTGTTACTTACTGGGTCTACGCTCAGCAAATTAAATTTCAACAACTAATTTATGAAAATACTAAATAAAATGGCACGATAAAAACAGTTCTGAACTTCGAAGCCCCCTACAGTCCACGCAGTTTGAGATATGCCGTTTAACTGCTTTCACATTAATATAAGGGCATGTGTAGAGTCTATGTCATTACATTTAACTGTAGCAATGGTGATGACATTGGAAGAAAATACATTAATTTTTATTAATACAAAGTTGGTAGACCAAATGGTCCAAGCCTACAACATGCTTGTGAGCCAAACAAACTGCCCCAATAGGCGTGCCCCAAGCAGTAGTCATCATTGCTTTAATCGAAAAGTTTCCGACATAGCGAAATGTTTTGTCACAATGCATTTAGGGAGATTATGAACTAAGAACAGTATTTGAAATGCAGTCAATGTCAAACAGTGGTAAAAATTGGGATATTGAGGAGGTCAGTACAGAGAATCCTTAAGGAGCTGGGTGCCTTTTCGTAAGTCATTCAGTGGATCATTGTTTAAAAGCAAAGGATAATGCTGCACTGCTGGAATACTGTGGACAGGTGCTGGCCAATCTCTATGAAGATCTGTTCATCTTCCATAATGTCTGGTTTTTGATGATCTAAGAGGTCATGAAAATAGATGAACTAACAGGTTTCTTGGTTTCTCAAGACATAAATTCATTCAAGTGATATCTCTTCATAGGGAGATCACCGCATGGCGAGTGGTTTCTGGCCACAGTATAAAACTGGGTCTTACTTCATTGAAGAGGATGGTGTCACTATGACCTTAAATAGTGAACTCTATATTGATAATGTGTTTGTTCCGTTCACCCAGGATTAGCACAGGATATGTCATGGAAAAAAAACATTCAAATTCATGACAGGTATTCCAACAGGATGGGCCACCTGTCACATATCACATGGTTCTAAAGCCTATTTATCAGAACACTTCCCTGGACTTACTTCGAGGTTCACAGAATTCCCATGTCCGTTGCATACACGAGGGCTTTGAGGTGACCCCACAGATAGAAGTCCAATGGATTGAGGTTGAGCAACTGTGCAGGCCATTGAATTGGTCCACCAATCCATACGTCGTGATATTAGTGAGCGTCTTGCAAACACTGTGGCCGAAATGTACAGTAGTACTATCATGCATAAACCACATTGTTGCTCTGACGTCCAAGGACACATTCTCAAGAAGGTATGGAAGCGTGTTTATGATGAACATTCTGTAGACGTTGCCACTAAGACGTGGTGGTAAAATGTATGGTCCGATCAGGCAGTCACCAACAATACCAGCTCACACATTGATCTTGAACTGCTGCTGGTGAACTGCCGCATGGATTTTCTGTGGCTCACAGATGTTGATTGTGAAAATTAATGACATCATTCCTACAAAATGTTGCTTCATCGGTAAACAAGACTGACGCGATAAACAATGGAGTGGCGGTTTGTACAATGAACCATCGGCAAACGTTTTCCCGTGGTGGGTAATCTGCATGCGTCAGACCCTGCACACGGTGCTGATGATATGGATACAGCAACTGTTCATGTAATATTCGTCATGCAGTCATTTGCGATATACCAACCGCAACAGCCAATTGCCATGTGCTGATATCTGGGTCGTCGTCAACACTCTGCAGTACCCGTTCCTCCGGGTCAGACATACGAGCGTCTCTTGGTCGTCCTCGATTCCTAGTTGGTGGTACAAGGGATCCTGTCTTCCCAAGTCACCGATAAGCTGCAACAAAGGTTTTATTGGTCGGCTGACATCGGTCCAGAAACGCCATCTGATGGACGCCCTGCGTCCATTTTCATTTGCGCAACCCTACATAAAAATGATGTCCACCTGCTCATGAAATGAATAACCTGCCATAGGTAGCCTCCTACAGGGGACTCCAGTAACCTGCCATAGAATGCAAATGTATGAAACTGCTGACACGTCTATCAACGTTACACAACTATCCTTAGTGACGCACAGCCGTCAGGTTTAAATGCGATTTCTGTAGATTGACTGGTAATGCTAAAATCACTCGCTTGGTGACACTTGTGTAGTGTTGTTCTGTGTGTGTGTTGCAACATGCGGAGAACACAGTCACTCTAAAATCACTCGCTTGGTGACACTTGCGTAGTGTTGTTGTTGTGTGTGTGTGTGTGTGTGTGTGTGTGTGTGTGTTGCAACATGCGGAGAACACAGTCACTCTGTGTTGCCCATTCACAATAATGCGGTAGTGTAATTAAGTAATGCTACCAATAAAGATATTGTTCATGTCCATTGTTTCCATTGTAGTCTGGCTTGTTTCTTTGGATTGGAATAACTCAGCAACCATGCACTTCTGGTCATATGTTTATTTGATCTTTTTTACTTCATTTGGTATGGGGAACCTGCCCCAGCAGTTTGTTCACCTATTTTAGATTCACACTGCTATTTTAGATTAGTGCAGTTATTTCATTAATTAAAATTACTTTGTTTTCTAGAGTAATACTTTTCCAGCTACAATCAGCAATTGAATGGACAAGTGTCGTTCATTAATAAAAGTTTTTCTCAGAGAGAACAGAGAGAAAAAGGTTTTCAAAACTTACCAGCTGACAACATTAAAATTTCACATTTAGAAGATATCTAAAACTGTTTTTCCAAATAAAACTGTCTTTTCAGCAGCAAGAGGAATTTCACTGTTGTGACCCTGACAGAAATATGAGTGCAGATCACAAGAAGCTGAAAAGCTAGAATTGCACTGATGCTGTAGATATCATTAATATGAAGCTCAATTTCAGGAAAATGATCCTGCAGAAATATTAGTTGGCCAAAATGAGTTATCATGAATTTTGAGATACTTGGTTGATATGCTTAGGTAGAATGAGTCACACTATAAAACTTCTAAATCTAAAGAATTCCTAAGAAGATAGCTCCACTGTGTTTCTAAATCACAAAGGAGCAGGCACAAAAATAAAAAAGGCGAGTCTTTGAGGCTTCTGAAAGCGTGATGATCTCCTTGGAAAGCAGACAGATAGACCACAGACTGAATCTTAGGAGAAGTAATGAAGTTGAAGGAAATGACGTGGCTTAACTCTAGAACGGACGGGCAGTGTCTCTCAGACCCAGGTGCTTCTAGGTGTCCTATTTTCTTTAGAGTTCACAACCTATTGGACTGCTATTCCTGGTAGCTTTTGGTAATCAACTCTTGCTACATCAATATGCTATTTTGTGCATAATAGTTGAGATGTGATTAAAGTTGTTTGTGGGTCTGTTGAGATCCAGCCATCCACTTCTGTTTGATTTTGTAACTTGGATAAAGTGAATTGCAAACTACATTACTAGCAATCAACATCGACTAAATACTGAAGAAACCAAAAAACTATTATTAGAAAGTGATTTTGATTTTCAGTTTAAATATAATACTTGAATTTTCCCCGCAAATGTTGATTGACTTTCAGTTTCAGAAATATCGGTTGTAGTAAATATCTGTTAGCTTCTGTTACCATTTTAATATTGGATGAGAAAGATACAAACATATTTGGTAATTTCACTATAAATAATTTCATAAGATGTAGTTTTTAATTCATTTAAAAACTTATACTAAATGATATAAAACTCATAAGATCGGAGAGACCCAACCCATCCGTTCTAGAGTTAAACGAAATATAGTGTACTATGATAAAAGAAGTGCAAAGGCACTGCGATAAGAGAGAGTAATTCATCACTGACTGACTATGCATTTCTAGGGTTAGCACAAGGGACCTTTTAACTTCAAAAAAATATTATTTGTTTAATTAAAAGAAAACAAGAACGCACATAGCTAAACACTGTCTCCAATT
>JAFIDM010012231.1:84688363-84708540 GCA_023159025.1 Thereuonema tuberculata
ATGAAAAATTACAATTATGAAGTATTGAATGACCTAATTATAAAAGTTCAATGAATTACTTTTTTTGCAAAATTATTAACCATAAATTTTCAAACATATAAACTACTACATTTTATGTAAATATTTTCATTATTCATTATTATTCCTACTTCCTTTTGAACGACGATCCCCGGAATTTCCGGGCATCGAAGTTCAAAATCCACGGAATTCCGGGGTTTCCCCGGAGCACAAACACCCCTGAAAATACATATCTAAGTTGAGAGGCCAGCACTTAAGCGTTTTCGAGATATTTGACACTGTTTTCATTGATTTTCGAGTATTAGCTTATTAACTTCCTATTATCCAAATCAAATTAAGTGTTGTAATGGTTTGATGGCTAAGGCATCAGAGAGACTGGAGATCTAAGAATCTAGTGTTCGATTCTGCAGTAATATACATTTAGAAATAAATAAATAATATTCTCCTTAACTTATTTTTTATTAGAAATATTTTAATTTGTTAAATATAAAATGAGACATATATAAATGTCTTATTTATATGTAAGACTTAACTTCCCCCCCACCTTCCCGTCTTTTCTTTCTTTCCTATACTAATACACTATTCTCCTGACATTTTGTTATTATTAATACTTGATAAAATGTCAAGAGAAAAGCATATTACAATAGGAAAGAAGCGTTTTTTCTTTCTTATTGTAATATGCTTTTCTCTTGACATTGTAAAAAGATTAAAAAAAAAAAAGTTTCATCAAGTTATTTATATAGGTCTTACTTTTATTTATATATTTTCTTATTTTTATTTATATTCTTATCTATATATGTCTTATGTCAGGGGAAAAAAAAAGAAAAACTTATATGTATTAAAGAAGAAGAAATGAAAAAGATAGCAAAGGTGAAAAAAAAATTAAATAAATAATAATAATTAAGAAAAAAAAAAAGCTCGTCCCCCTGCAGAATTAAACATTAGATCCTTAATCTCCAATCTGATGCATTAGCCATCACGCCACAACAGCACTTGCTTTGAATCAGACAACAGGAATTTAATAAGCTGAAATTGAAAAATCGTTGAAAACAATGTCAAATATCTCGAAAACGCTTGAGTGTTGGTCTCTCAACCTACATACATACATATTTGAAGTATTCCATGTAAACTTTCATTTCCTTGTCAGGCCATGCCCTCCTTGTCAGTTACCATTTCCTTTTCACTTTCAGAAACAGACCCTTGGCATCTTGGACTAACTTGACAAAATTTCTAAAGGGATATTTTTCTTAATTTTTGCTGATAAATATTTTTTTTTTTTGCCAGTTCCTGAAACTCAAAATGAAAATACAAAATTTCCTGTTTTTCTATTTTTCGATTTTCAGGAAGTTTCTTAACTTCCTTATTCTTCTCACAATATAATAAAAATGTAATAGCTTTCAGGATTTCTCATATTTACCTTTAAACATAAATTGAGGAGTTGACATGGGAAAGGTAGTAAGTCATGAAAAGCAAATTTTCCAGGGGAAGCAAAAAACAGTTTTGCTAGCTCATGTATACTTACGACAGGTGCTATCTTGTATCGTTCGTAGGAACTACACCAATCAAAATTTTGACTTACTGCCATTGCCACACCTTTAGCAATATGTCTTACTACCTTTTCAATGAGAAATCTGAAAAATGATTTTCTTTTTTTACTTATTACCTTTCGCATGTCAACGCCTCAATTATTACCAATTTAGTTCTTCTTCCATCTTCAATATGAGACTTGCAGTTATGTGAATTAGTTGGTAATAAAATCCTTTTCAGTTTGAAATAATTTTATGTATTATCTGTTCATCGTTTGCCACTAATACCCAATCTCTCTCTTTGACAATGACAATTAATTTCCTTTTCATGTACTATTAATTTGAAAAACAACAAGAGCAACTAATAACATAAAAACAACTAATTAACATGGCCGGGCTACTGTTCAGAGTTTAATACCAGCTTAAGTCATTAGGAAAAAATAAAATAAAATAAAATAAAATAAAAAAAGATGCTAAACGTGAAATTGCAGTCTAACGACAGGAAATAAATTGTGTTCATTAACATCAGCTTATCATATTATTTCATTTAAGTGAATGTTCAGTTTATGTCCATTAATATCACACAACAGCACAGGGTAAGTAACTGGAAAACGGAATTATATTCCATTATTACTCTCGGTAAATATAATACCAGAGTTATTATAAGTATTATTTTGAAATATTGAATTTTTAAACTCCAAACATTTAAGGAATGTAAAATTTCTTTTGTTGGGCTGTCCAAGTGGGTAAGGACACTTGGCTGCGGGTTGGAGGTGGTGGCCTCGGCAGAGGGTGGGGATTTTTTCACTCTCCATTCTCCTCCAAACGGGTCCTAGGGTGTAAAATGGCTTCCAGGTTTCTTTCCCAGGAGTTAAAAGGCGGGCTGGCATCAGGCTGACCACCTGACCTCAACTTAAGTCCCGTTGGTCAAGAAGCGCCAGAAGCCTTACCTCCTGTGACCCCAAGGGCCTGCATAGGCCTATTGGTATATTTTAACTTTAACTTAAAATCTCTTCTGTATCTTTTCATTAACAGTTATGAAAACAATGAAGTTCTCAAATAATTTCACATTTGTGATAATCTAAAGAAATAAAAATTAAAAATACCTATTCCTCCTCGTTCTGTTTCTAGACCTAGAACGAGATCTTGATCTTGAATAAGAACGTCTTCTGCGGATCTTTTTCCATCTAAATCTTGTATGAGAAGGAGGAGTCCTGGATCTTGATCTACTACTTCTTGACCTGGATCTAAAAATACAAAAAAGAAAAGAAAAGAAAAAGAGAACACCATAACTCACTTTCAGAAAATCAATTATTTAAACTGTTCCTGGATTTTTTTTTTTTAAATAAAAATTTATAATTCAACAAAAATGGAGCAAAATAAAGAATATTATTAATGTAAACTCATTTATTTACATTCAGGATTAAAAGACATACCTTTATTAAAAAAAAAAAAAAAAAAAAATCTTCACCAAAAAAAAAAATTTTTTTTCTCAAAATAAACAGTTCAAATAAAGAGAGAAAAATCACTTTTAAAAAACATTTATTGTGGCCATTTTGTTTCTTTTCTTTCTTTTTTGGCAAAATCTTTTATTTTTCACTCACCTCCCATTCCTCGTAATCAGTAGAAGGGGAAAAAAATAAATATTTTGCACAAATTTAGTTTCAAAATTTACTTACCACTAACTGCCTAAGTTCAATATTAAAAGAACTTCAACTGAATACACTTAAATCAAACATCATGCCTACAGTTCATCTGTTACTCTAGTTCAAATGTTTAATCAAGCTCTTTCCAAAATCATCAAGTCTGGCACAACACCAAGCCACCACTAAAAACCTTAGGCCAAAATTTCTGATCTCTAATGAGTCATTTAACAAATACCGACCGGTTTCGAGTCACAGAAACTGAGTGTACACCATGGGAAGTGGACGCTGGATTTGCGTGATGACTGTTGGAAGGAATGCTGGGTCCAGAAGTGCCACTGCCAGAATTTGATGCCCCACGTTTCTTTTTGGTAAGATTATCCCCATCACTTTCCTCAGATCCCTCTTCTCCAAAACTCGTGATGTAAGTTATTTGCCCACAATTGGCTGGTGATCTGGAACGTGAGCGAGACACGGATCTAGACCTAAAAGAAACAGACAAAAGAAAATGAATTAAAACTCAATAAAATCAGTTTGTAAATGGCAAGTTGCTATTTCACAGCAATGTTACATACCAACAGTGAATATAAAAATATTTGCTGCCTGGAATCCATAAATTACTAAAGAGATTGCCTTTTAAAGTCATTTATCAGGCAAGGAAATGCATCAGATCAACTGATGGTTAAGGAAAAGTATGAGAACACTATAATTTTCATGAACCGAATCTCCAAACTAGTATTGCAACAATACTAAAGGCATTCTGGAATCTCTTCTTATAAAAAATAGTTTTGTAATAGGGTTTAAAAAAAGACAGATAACGACCCTATCCTGTAGGTGCTATTTTTAGTTAAATAACTAAAAAAGCAAAATATACAAAGTGAAACTTTTTATATTTAAAATGGCCATTCTATTGTTATGACTCTTCAAAGCTACACCACAGTTTTATAAATAAGAAACATAAATGCAATAATCAATTTATTGAATTCCCTACTGTAATACATTATTCAATGAAAAGAGAGAGAGTGAGCGAGAGAACGAGAACTAACAGAAGTTAAAGTAACTCGGCATAATTAAACTGACTAGCAAATTACCAGTGCTTCTTAACGTCCATTGTTTTACAAATATGTTTAGATCATACTTTCAATATGCAATAAAATGACAAAAAAAATATTTGAATATAGGAAACTGAAAATCATTAAGAAAATTTATCAATTCACTACACCTGTAAGAGTTAAAACAACTGAAATAATAATTAAAAAAAACAGAAGGTAATCCCATATCTCCTAAAGATCTGTTGATTTTCTGTTATATAATATATAACAGAATGAAAATGAATGTAAATGAACCAAATTAGAAAAAGAAAAAAAAAGATGAGGTTCTAGTTGTATGTTTCTTCAGAGAAAATACTAACTTTACTCACTACAAGCAGCAATATATTAATTGAAATTGTCCTCTTTTTTTTAACTCGTCAAGCAATAAAAACCCTTTCATAAATCATTAAAAATTATAAGCGATATTAATTATTATTATTTGGATTTAGAAATCAAAATCCATCACTCAACTTTTCTGTGAAAATTATTCAATTAATTTGCTTCATATTGAAAAATATTCAAATACACTGCCTGCTCAATTGAAAATGGATATCTGCCATAGTGGAACAACCCATGCAAATTCGGGCAATAATTTGAATATACAGTCGGACCTCGATATAAGGTCACCCCTTGGGACCTAGCAAAAGGGACCTTATAACCGATTCATACGCATTTGTCAATAAATAAGCATTATATAAATACAGTATAATTCTTTGTAAAATTTAATTCGTACAAAAATATCAGTTTATTAGGTTATAATTTTTTAATTTAGTTGAACCAATTAAAAATTAATGGAATCAGAAAGAAATTATTTTTAAAAATTTTAATTCGGAATAAAGTTGTATACAAATAGTACAAGTATTGCTCAAACAAAGTACTGATGTACAACTGACCTTACTTAAAATAATCTATAATAAAGGACTGTCGCGATTTTGGTTTCATCTTTTGTACAATGTTTTCTAAGTTTTGTAGTTTCTGAAAATTTAATGCGCTGAGTGCTTCTGCTTGTGTCATCGCTTCACTTGTAGTATCACTGTCGTTATCCTCACATTCTAATGCATTGGAATCTAAAACTTGCGAAACAATTTTGGAAATCGAAGCTTAAGAAGTGGTAGCAATTTCATTATCAATTTTCACATATTCACTTCTATAACACAGCCGCGATCTTGTATTACCGCAGGTAAAGGAATATCGTCTTCATCATCTTTTTTCCTAGAATTTGAGGGAATGAAGTGCTTTGTGAAAAAGCTGTCCCCTCAGTAGGAGAAATGACGCCGATAAAAGATCGTAACCATGAAAAAATTCTTGGAATTGAATCAGTGTGGCACTGAAATCACAGACAAAAGTGACCTTATATGCGATTACTGTATTTAAGACCTGACCATATATCCGATAATCCATATCAAAGAATTCCTATTCAATGAGCCTGGACTTTAGAAAAGTGACCTTATATGCGGGTGACCTTATAACGAGGTCTGACTGTATTCGTTATAAAACAACACTATCATATGTAGTTGGAGCCATTTGGTGTCTACCACATACTGAGGTAAAATACCACCATCAAAGCAGCTGAGCAATTTTCAACATGGAGTAGTCATAGGCTACCACATTAGTGGCCAGAGTGTGCGAGCCTTAGGAGCGACACTGAACCTGCCAAAGTCGACCATGGGTGCTTTTATCACGAAGTGGAAACATGAAGGAGTGAAAACACGACATCATGGAGATGGAAGAGCCCGCATGCTGACCGATAGAGACTGGAGGGCCTTGAAGTGGTTCAGCAGAACAGGGCTGTTCCATCGGAACAACGGCGGCAGGACTTCCAGCAGGCAACGGGAACAACTGTCAGTACCATGACAATTCGTCGGGAGCTCCGTGCCTTACGGTTCACCGGTCGGGCTGCTGCCCATAAGCCTAACATCACCCCTGTAAAGCATCATGTGGCCTGGTGTAAAGAGCGAAGGTGTGGTCGATGGACCGCTGGAAGAGCATTATGTGGAGCGATGAATCACGCTTCACACTCCACCGATTGGATGGGTGCACCTGGGTGTGGCATTTGCAAGGGAAGCGGCTGCTACCTGAGTGTCTCAACCCAACAATGAAGTTTGGCGGTGGTGGTGTGATGGTGTGCTCAAGTTTCTCCTGGTTTGGACGTGGTTTGTTGGTTGTGATCGAGGGGAACATGGCATCCACACAGTATTTGGACGTTCTAGACAATTCCATGCTTCCTACAATGTGGTCGCATTGAAGGGCTATTTGTGTTCCAGCACAGACAATGCGCCGTGCCAAAAGGCCCATGTTGTCAGTGCCTGGTTTCCGCAGAATAATATTCAGGAACTTCAGTGGCCTACCCAGAGTCCGGACCTCAACCCTATTGAATATCTGTGGGATGAATTGGAGTGCCGGATGCGTGCGCATCTCATGCGATCGCAAAAATGCATCCAACTTGTGCAGGCTTTGAAGGCGGAGTGGGCAAAAATACCGGTTGCTTGCTATCAGAAACTGGTGGAGGGCTGATCACAGCATGTGGATGCTGTGCTTAGCACAAAAGGCCACAGTATGCGCTTTTAGACACGCTGTAAATAAAGCGTCTGTTCCATACCACAGGTGTCCACTTTCAATTGAGCAGACAGTGTATCTTCAATGATTAAAGGATCTCAGCCATGGTTAAGGAAAGTTTGGTTTCTGCAAATTTAAGGAGAAAAATTTTAAAACTCTATATTTTAGAGAACTGTAAAATGAGGTCTGAGAAATAAATTTTATTATTAAATAAATACAAAAGGTTTCTTTTATCCTAAAAGTATAGGTATCTTGCAAGATTTCAAGATGACTTTTCCATTTAATCACTTTCAGAATTTTATGCTAGTAAACACTTGAGCAAAATAAGAATCAATTTTCATCTGAATTGGCAGTGTCATTAATTTTTATCTGCTTAAGGATTTCTGCTCCAACAAAAATTTTACAGGACTGACTAACAAAAGTATCTAGGTTCATTTTTTTTTTCCTAAGCCATTACTGCAAAAGAAACTGTTAATAATTAGTATTAATTTATTTTTTTATTAAAAGCAGTAATGACTAAAAAGCTAACATTAAAAGAAGCCTAGTAATTATGATAAATTTAACCATTTGGAAAAAAAAATTATTAATGATTAAAAAAAAACTGAAGTTTTTTACTTAATGTTCAATTATGAAAGCATTTTTATGTTTGCATGGTATCATCTTCAGCAAACATTTTAAAGTTTAGAATTTGAAATAGCTGATAAATTATAAAACATCTTATAAAGTTATTCTAATATATTTATATTTCCATCCTATTTTCAAGCCTGTTTGTTCATTTAAATTCTCTTAGTTCTTTTCTGTTTATAATATGCGTTTAGAACATTCACACTGATATGGAACAACGTTCTAGAGATTTAATGGTGGTTGATATGTGTGTATGTCCATATATATATATATATATATATATATTTAGCCAGACAGCGATTATTATCTTCACTGATAGAATAAAATAGACTGTAATTTAAATTTGAGTTTGTGCAGATAATTTTATATCTAGAATTCAGTATAGATTATCACCTCTGGCTATATGTGAAGCTAAAGTTAGGTTCTAATTATATTTCAGAATTTCTTGTGGTACATCAAGTGCATCCTCAAAACACACAGACTGAGAATATTATACAACAGCCAACAGTAAAAGAAAGAATTAATCAATTAATTATCTCTATTCTTTTCTGAGATTTTCAACATTGCAACTTTTTTTTTTGAGCAGCTCACTGAACACAGTAAAAAATTTTGATAATAAAGTATTTCACTGTATTTTTTTTTTTATTTAAAAAAATATGGATCAAGGCATCATAAAAAAATATGAGAAAACTCAAGGATCTGATGATATAAGTTCTGCCTGCCTTACAAAATGTGCAAATATTTCATTATTTAAGATATGCAATGAATTCTTACTGAAAGAAGTCTCAAAATTAACTTTAGATACAAAACCTGATTTTTTTAAAAAATTTTTTACTATTTAAAGTCTGCTGTTAATGATTTTTGTATTTACTGAACATGGCACTGAAGACTACATCATGTATTTCATCAGATAAAAGCTCTTAATAATAACTAGTAACACATTGTAAAGCCCATATTATCACTGCAGATACAGTAATGTCCTGAATACCATCAAATGCACAATGAATAAAGGCTCTTCTTCAAGGATATAACAAGCAATGGTTAAGACGTAATTGCCGTGGTTCTACTTTAATCCTGTATTGTTTCAAAATGTTTTGCTGTTAAAGAACCCAAAATTCTTATATACAATGTAAGTTTTGGAGCAAAGAAGAGATAACAGATTCCAATTACTGTGTTTTTAATCCATTCACTTGTTTTCATCAGTGACAACTATCTCTTTAAAATAATTTCAAAAAGCTTTGAAATTTACACTTACCCACTGTTCAAACTACCAACAAAGAATAATTAAAATTAACATTCAGTAAAATATAACTGTAATACTTGATAAGCATTACTGAACAACTTTAATTATAAAAGATCTGGATAAAATTTAAGCTGAACAACCATGCCTTGACTTGCCTATTCAAAATATCTGTACTGCCTTCCATGGAACCACAATCAGGATCATCAGAATTTTTATTTTATTTTTTGTTTTCTAATATGTAGCCATAATATGAAAAGCACTTTAAGGAGTAAAAATAATGAAAATTTTAATCAATTTTACATTAAAATCAGTGGTTCAAAGAAGAGTCTAATAAAAATTGAGTTTTGTGCTTCATGAAATGCTTTAGCAAAAGATTAAAATCTTGTTTCCGTAGAGATGTCCAGTAAGAAGTAAAAACCTATAGCAATATTAGAACATAATTCCACAACATAAGGCCACACATTAATTTATTGCTAGTTAGTCTCTTTTGAAGTGAAAAGTATTTTCATCTTTCATTAAGTGAATGATATGAAAACTATTGTTGTTTGGCAAGTGTTTTTCTTTTCTTTTCTTTTTTTATTAATCCAAAAATGTTTTAGTCTATGGGACTTGTGTCAAAGAATTTTACAGAAATGTCTTCAAAAGGTAGTCTTGATAGCAGTCTCTTTTTCACATGTCTAAAAAAAACCACCAAAGGACTTGACTATACAATTGGATGACTTTGTATAATTTGCAATACCATTCCCCATACAGAGATGGTAACCGCTTTCTGTAAATTGCTCCATGATCTTACTAAAATTTTGTAATGTGAAGGTTTGATTTTTGCAATGGATGATATTTGATTTCTTCCTAACTTATGGTGGAAACAACATTTAACAATACTCATAAAGTATTTTGTATAAAGTTTTCTTACTTTGCTGAATGAAATTCAAACAGCGTTTTCATCATCTGGCTGATGAGCAATGACCAACTGATTAAAAATCATGTCACCGAGATGTATCCACTTATTCTGAGTGACACAACTTGCCAGTAAAGTACTTTTCAATAAGCCTTCAGCAAAGGTCAACTAAAGTGTGATTGTTTAGCATTTTCACTGCTTAAATGTATAAACTAAGTCAGTAGCTCAGATATTTAAAATTAAATTAGACTGATTATTAGTAAAAATTTTAATTTTCATATTACTGACTAACAATGACAGGTCAGAAATAGGTAGAAAGACACAATACATTTCACAACCAGTGTCTTCAATTAATAAGTGTACCGTGCTTAAGATTGCTTAAGAGACACATGCACATCAAAGAATATGGAAACTGTCAACATGGTGGAACAAACGGCAATGATTCACAATTAGTTATATATTTCAACTTCAACTTTACAAGTAAAAAGCAAAATAAACATTTATATTTCAGAAAAAATAGCTGGCAGGATCATTTGTCTCAGCTGATAAAGCTTTCTCTTTGACATCTCTCCATTCTTTTACACTGTCCACTTACCTATCAGTGTTTTGAATATTGGTAAAGATAGTCGCTTGTATTCACCACTTGCTACCTGTGAACATGCTCATTATTAAATGGCAGCGAAATATGCTGCGATTTGCCATTAGCTAAATACATTACCTTCCACAATAAAAATAAAAGCAAAAACGAACATCTTTATTTTAAAAAACAATGTGGAAGAAGCATGAGATCCAATTTATAAAGTTTTTAATCCCTCGACATCCCTTCATACTCTTTACAATGTTCACTTCACCATATTTGCTGTCTTTGACTGACATTTTGCTAACTATCTATATTTAGCATAGAAGCAATGAAATTTTTCACTTAGCTTGCTAGGATGGAGCTGGAGAGATGGTTCATTGTATGGATATCCCATGCCCATAAGCAATGGGGAAAAGCAGGTTTTGCTTGTAGATGTTTAAAAAGTGGTTTGATATTTTATTTACTAGCTTGCTGCTTCTTAATATCTCAAGCGGTGGAATTTTTTGCTTACTTGCTAGGATGGTGCAGCAAGCGATGGTTTATTCTTGCTTCAATATGGATTCTGGCTAGCATATGTGATCTACTTTGCTGAAATACTGAAGACACAGAAGGTAGGACACTACAAAAGTTCAACTAAGACTAAAACAAGTGTTCTAGAAGCTAAAAAATTTGGTGAAGAGTCTGAAAAAGCATTGCATATAAAAAATTTAGAATGAAAAAGATTCAAAGATACCTGGTAAAAACAACACCAGAAATTTTAGTACTACAGATAGAATGAGATGTTGCAAATGAGTGTTTTCAGAGAAAACTTGTAGAAAAAAAAAATCATTGACCAGACAACAGCAAGTTGGCAGTAGGCTTATTAGTGGATTTCAAAGATTTAATCTAGGAAATGCATTAAGGTATAAGATGAGTATGTTACAAGATATTTAAAAAAAAAAAATGCAACAGCAAACAATTGGAAGATTTGAAGGTCAAAATAAAAAGGGTTAAAAATAAATCAACAAAATCTAAAAAATCCAAAGAGACAAGATGAAAGTGAAAAAAAAAAGAAAGAAAACTTTTACATATGTCGAAAGTCAATATTTATTGGTGTGTCCATTGAGAAATGTTTAAATATTATGGAAAAAAAAATGGCCATCACAAAATTAGAATAAAAAACCACAATGTCCGTAGTGATGAAAGCATACCACAGAAACAATCAGCCATAGGTAGAATATGACTAAAGAAAAATGAATGAAAAATTGCTGCAGTTATAATAAACTAATAAATTTCGCTTCGCTCTGGAAGCCTTGCGTTAGTTATTCAAAAAACCAAATTATATCAAGTAAAAACCGAAACTTAGAACTGAAACAAAATTAAAGTTTAAATTTGAAACAATACATGCAGTATAATATTGAAATCCAACGTATTACTTAACCATATTGCATATTTATTGAGATCTGTGGCGCGATTTAAAACAGCACAAGCGCCATCTATTACCAGTTTTGGGAATGTTTTAAATGCACTTATTGAAAACTGCGTTAGTGCCATCTATGAACAGTGTGAGGAACTTTTTCATTCATTCCACGGGAACTACTTGATCGACCGGGTTGAATAGTAGCCTATGTGGTACTCCATGTCCTAGACTACCTGCATGCAAAATTTCATTCCAACCCATTGCAGCGTTGAGCAGTGATTAAATGACAAAACAAACAAACTTACATATTTTCGCTTTTATAATTGTAGTTAGTATTTTCGAAGTTCCAACATCAATACACAGCAACTGAATTATTGATATAGAACGGAACGACAATATTAAGTGGCAAATTCACAGTATTATACATTTAAATGCTCTATCTCGGAAACAGTTCAGAGTAAGAAATAAGTTGATATAGACTTTTTTAATAAGAATAACCAATGCTATGATCTTCCAGAATGTGACTTTCCTCCTGGGATACATACACTGTTCATAAAAAACAGAACATCCAAAAAGAATCGAGCTAAGACTTTTTTTTTTTTTCAGAATATGTTCATTAGGCAACATAGAACAAATGATTAGCAGCTTGGTGTCATTGGTTGATGCTTACCGTGTTTAGGCAAATCAAATCACACAAAGTCACACACCGTAATCTGGCCATCATTCTGTTTTAAGAGCAGCGTGGCTCAGTCGGCATGTCAGTGATTGGTCAGAAATGGTTAAGGATGCCTCTTCATCATACATGACAGCTGTACACTCACATCAATATATTCAGCAGAGGTCGCAAGATTGGCATTAGAGACTGCAATGCTTCGTTCCAGATCCCAGTCTACCATTACTACCAGTCATGAGGGGAGCAGTATGTCTATAGTGGAAATAGTGTGCAAGGAATGGTACGAAGAAGAGTGTAGGACACAAAAGAGGAGAGTCTGAACATTGTATATAGACAATACCAAGGGACAACCGTCATCTTTTAATATCTTTGTCTGACAGTTCTGCATCATCAACAATGTTGGCATAGCAGTGGCAAGCTATGAGGCATTCTCCCATATCAGTTGTACCAGTAAGCTGTTGGTATTACAGTTTCGACTGCAGGCTCATCGGTCCCTCCTAAGACTACATTTAATACAACAGCAAGGGACTGCCAGGCTGCAATAGTGAGTCAATCAAAGGGAGTGGCATAACAAATGACACAATATCATGTTTTCATATTAATCGTGCTTCTGTTTAGGGCAAAATGATGATAGCAGACAGAGGGAGAGGCATCGGGAAGTGTGTATTTTCACCAGGCATACCACATCAACAGGAGGTGCTATCGGGTACGAAAGCAGATCACCTCTTGTGATAGCCCATAACACCATAACGAGTGCCCTTTACATCAATAACATTCTACAGCAGGTCACTATTCTCCAGGTTAAATTTCAGCAAGACAGTGCCACACTACATATTGCAGAGACAACACATGCCTTCTTCAGGAATAACAATGTTCCACTTCTTCTGTAGATGACCAGATCCAAGATTTGTCAACCATAGAAAATCTTTGGGACATGCAAAAAACAACTACCATCTGCCAGCAACTCTAAATAACTTTGGACATGGGTCAATATAGCCTGAATGACTATATGGTAAATTTGTATATAAATATTTTTAGAAATCATTTATGTATCTGTGCTTATTTGTGTTCATTTTTATCCTTAACCGTTATTTATTCTTTTGCATTTCCTAATTACTGATATTCTGTTTATTTTTATAACTTTTCCATCGCAGCTGTTGAATCAGTTAATTAATTTAAATTTATTATGTTCTTATCCAATCATTATGTATCTTTTTAATTACTTAACCAATAAAATCACACTATGTAAATACTCTTAAAAAAACAATGTTTTTCATGTAATAAATTAATTCAGTTCAGTTCCAGAACTTGACTCGTTGTCTTTTGATCACAAAGACTCTTCCACAAACACCAGTACAATATTCCACAGGACATTATTCAAACATTATTTGAATCGATGCCTAGACACATAGAGCAGATGATACACCAGAGGTGGCCATACCTATTATGAGCTACATTGATGCAGCTAATACATATAATATCAGGATATTAATCATTTGTTCTGTTGCCTATTTAAACACACATAAAAAATCAAAGTCATAGCTTGACTTTTTTCAAGTGCTCTGTTTTTTTTTTTATTATTATTATTATGAATAGCAGTGTGCGTCTTTATTATATACTATATAAATGATGCTCTTAATTTTTCTTTAATATTACTGAAATGAATTTTAGCAAGATCTGTATTAAGTTAAAATTAAGTAAAAGATTTGAAGAGATGGGAAAACACTCTCCAGTGAGAGATAAAATCTATTCTAAATCTTTTATTCTCAAATTGGGTGCATCAAAGGATATCTGTAATTATTTTATATTTTTTTTCTTCTTCTGATTAGCTGGAGGAGAGTAGGCTGCTATAGCATCAAATGAAGGATACAAAGCCATAAACTTTGAGATTAATGTAGATGATGAAACCTTCAATGAATTTTTCTCTATCTAGCACACCTTTCTAGACTTTTTTTTCAATGCAATTATGTATTGTGAAATGTGCATATAATAATTCATAGGTATGCAGGCTAAAAGTGATAAAGTCACAGTTTGGTAATTAAACAAAATGCCTTGGAATTCAATTAGACTGTGTAAAAGAATGAAGTCATACATGATCCACAAACTGGCCAATAAACTGTTTTACACAACTTTTTCATCATCAAATTTCTTCATGATTTCATATATTCATATATACTTTACAGATAAAATATTCTGACTACAATATAATCTTCACAATATTTCGTCTTTCTATGTGAAAGACTTCCTCAGGTGTCAATGTGAGGACAGAAAATTCATCCTCTTCCTTCAATTTTCATTAGGATTACAAAATGAACCAATATTTAAAAACAAACTTACTTAGAATATATAACATCATATATAATACTTAATACACATTAATTAATTGTCAAAGCATTATTTTTTTTTTTGGAAAAATTAACGTGCTGTGAAAAATTCTAACAAAACAAATTGAAAAACGAAGAGCAGCACCAGAATAAATAAATTGCCTTTCTGATTCGATTATCGGGAAGGAATTGGGAACGGCCGTTTCGTCCTACAGGGGATTCATCAGCCCGATCTCCGCCTTCCTCCATAAAAGACTCAGAAAGGCAAGATTTTTATATGAAGGCCACTGTCACACCTGGCAGTGAGCCCCGAAGAACAAACAAAACAACAATAAATGTTGTGCTGTGCTTACTTTGCACAACTATTCCTTCCCGATAATCGAATCAGAAAGGCAATTTATTTATTCTGGTGCTGCTCTTGGTTTTTCAATTTGTTTTGTTAGAATTTTTCACAACACGTTAATTTTTCCAAGGTTAATTCACCATTTTGGAAACTTAATTTCCTTTTATTATTTGGCTTTCTGTCCTATCTAATTTTAGGAAAGGTCTTTGTTGTGCAAAGTAAGCCCAACATTTATTGTTGTTGTTTTTTGTTCTTCGGGGTTCACTGCCAGATGGGACGGTGGCCTTCATATAAGATCTTGCCTTTCTGAGTCTTTTATCGGGGAAGGCGGAGATCGGGCTGATGAGTCATCTGTAGGACGAAACGGCCGTTCCCGATTCCTTCCTGATAATCGAATCAGAAAGGCAATTTATTTATTTTGGTGCTGCTCTTGGTTTTCAATTTGTTTTGTTAGACATAATACACATTGATTAATTGTTTCAATTATTGAATCATCAATACTACGAAAACTTTTGTTTAGACGTTACATCTCTTACATATCCAAATGAAATATTGCTCATTTTAAGGACTTTTTCTTTATTAATACAATCTTTAGAGTTAATAAAACACGATTCAATCATTAACCTTCCCTTTTCATTAGCAATTTTACACACAATTTTAACAATAGGGTCTGGATTATGCCCTGTATCTCTTTTTATTTTTATAAGCTCTAATGTGTTTTGATAGCCTTTCGTTTTATACAAAACTGCACTTGTTTAACTGTCATCTGCAATTTTAAGACTAAAATGTCGCAAAAGAGGGAAAATGTTTGAGAGAAAACTTTACAATGTTTACTTTCATTAATAGCTTTAAGCATTTAAGGCATTCGGATGGCAAAAAATTGGTATCTTTTGATTGTTTAATCCTCCAAGAACATAATTTATCTCACAGGAAGAGAAGAATGTCGAACAATTTATTGCTAGTATGGAAGAAAATTTTGCTACTGTACAAAAGTCCCTATTTAGATTGACACAAGGTGTATTCGTAAATCACACTTGAATGGCAAAGCATACATGAAGCAAATATTTGATGAGGTTTTAGAACAGTACATTGATAATTCTCAATTTATTGAAGAACTTTCAAGAAAAGAGGATGTTCAATTTAAATAAAAATTAAATTTATGAACCACAATCTACATTTAGTCTTACAAGAAACTACTGAGCCTTATTATCAAAATTGAAAGCAAATCAATAAACAATTTCCTGCTATATCTCCTATATCTATTAATAAATGCTTATATTCTCTTAATTATTTTTCTTTCTTTCTTCATTCATCATTGCCAAGCCGGGGATAGTCATTGGACTGTACCCGGGAGCTTCGGGATGTCAGCAACCTGGCGGGTCCACGGGTGGTGGATAGTGGAAATCTTCGTCTCCGCTGGGTCCGAGAACACTGTGTGAGGCGAAGCAGTGCTCTGCACCCCGAACCAGACTCCCCCCCAATCTAAGGTGTTAAGCGGACCGTGCCGATGGATGGATAGCACTGGGGTTATAGTGTCTTTAACGGTGCCTCTAGGAAACCAGGCCGAATCCTGGAGTAAATAAAAAAATGGCCTTCCCTGCGTATGGGGGCTCTCCGCAGGGTGACTGCTTTTCCCCCGTAACAATGGAGGGCTCTGAAGAAGAGACCTCCAAAGATATCCCTAACTAGCTAGCTTCCATCAAACTTCAGAGGAGGGACGGTATATACCGAAACCTCCAGTGAAAAAAATGGAATGGATCAGGTAACTCCTGAACACATTCCATGTTTCAGTTCAGCTTTAGCTAGGAACAGACGGGAGATCTTTTGGTAGGTTTTGCCTCGCCATTGAAAACATCTCCACTTTCTATTAAGGTCATTTTATTTTTCTGTAAAATTACAGGACTCTTTATGACCACAGAAACTCAACTTTATGTTGAAGAATAATCATTGATGTTATCAATGTTTTATGAGGGGATACAATGGACCCAAGACATTGTACTCTTAATAGACATCGACATATACTTGGAATTTCCCAAAGTAATGTATGTAGGAAATGTAGAATGAATCAGGAAATTCCTGAACACATTCTATGCTGCTGTCCAGCTTTAGCTAGGAACAGATGGGAGATCTCTGGCAGGATTCGTTTTACCACTGATAACATCTCCACGCTGTATATTAAGGTCATCTAGCTATACTGTAAATCCACAGGACTCTTCATGACCACAGAAACTCAACTTTACATTGAAGAATAATCATTGATTTAAAACAATGTTATATGAGGGTACACAATGGACCCATGCATGAGGTCTGAGTGGTTAACGGCTGTTAGCCGACCCTCTTATATCCTTATCCTTATCATTCATCATTGTCAATGGTTGCTCTGGCAACAAGACATGGGGAGATTGATGTATTTGTTATGCATCTCTCTAACAATATTCAAAGTAGTCTAAATATTTAGGACTAGCCGGGTACCGTCGCTCTGCTCCGGAACCTTTGCATACATAGCATTAAAACAAAAAAACAACTTAATTTATTTAGCAAATTGTGGCCTTCTCCGAATAACTCAGACGTATTGTAGGTTGGCGCCACACACCTAAATATTAATAAGGCAACTTTAAAGCGAAAATATAAATCCTCTTTATTCCCTATCCCGTGGAAATTTCGAAAAATCCGGCCTTATTCCTTGTCTGGGGGATCTCTGGGCAACATTTCAGCTTTCTAGGTCCAAGGGTTTGGGCTGGTCGTTAGTGAGTGAGTGAGTCAGGACTTTTCTTTTTATATATGTAGATTACATAAGATACTTAAAAGACTGGTAAAGCAAATTTAGGGCCTTGTTAATTGTATGAGAGGGAAATTAAAATTGGCAAATGAAATTTATTAAGATTAAAAATATAATTGAAAATAGGTTTTAAATATATTTTTAAAAATATTATGCTTCCGTTATTATTAATGATTTATATTACTGTGCTTAAAACTAATGTAATGTAATGTTGCCATAGCTAACTCATTTTAGGGATTAATGTTGGGGATAGTACAATGGACCTCAGGTCGCGGTGCTAGGTATATTTACCACCCATCTTCTACATTATATTACATTGCTTAAAACTAACTTTGTCAATGAAGTTTTTTTCTTTTCTTTCCATTATTAAGAATGGATTTATTTCAGGAATTTTTGTCCAACATCAAATTTTATAAATTTCCCTAAAAATCACCTCATATTTTAGGTTTTTGATATGTATACTGCAAAATACTTTATCTCAAACATTTGACAAAAAAAAAAAATACTTATTTTAAAGCTTACATGAATTTATCTCTATTGTTTTGAAGCACAACAACAACAACAGCCAATAAAACATTTACATATAAAAATTATTATTATTTCTTTTTTTTTTTATCAAAGGTCAATTCCTAAGATAGTCAGTAATAAAAATCTTAACAAATGTACACTGAAGCATACTTCAGAAATTGTGAAGGCTACAGAATGGTAGCCTTTATGGATTATTTTTTTTCATTTAAAATTACATTAAAACTGTAGAAGTATCCAGAAGTTAAAATAAAAACTAAAATGACGTCTTTTTCATAGAAATCAATAAAGCCTCTTTGTTTTGTTTTTTTTTCTTTTTTCAACTTTTCATTTTCCTCAATATTTTCATCAGGCTATTTAATTCCACTATTTCTTTGGCCTTCTGAAATTACCAATTGATCAAATTTCTGAAGGAAAAAAAAAAGAGGCTTTATAGAAAGAGGAAAAAGAGGCTTCTTAAAAAAAAATAAAAAAAAAATACATAAACAGAGACTAATCTGGAAAAAGAAAAACAGGAGTAAATTCTAAATAAATAGATTTAAATTTGAAATCACAAAAGAAAAGCTATTAATGATTCATTTGTTTATAGATTGATGTTTCCAGGACGTAACAGCGCCATCTATTGCTAAGATTTGTAACTGAATCTTATAAACATAACGAAAATTCCGATTTTTGTATCTCCTAAAGTTACGATTATATTTTTATGTTATTGTTATTATTGAAATAATTTTATATTTTTTTTAATAACTTGGCTTGGTTTGGCTGTGTAATGTAGATATAGAATTTCCTGATATTAATTCATTTCCAGTTTCACATGCTGAATTCGTTGCAGATATTTTGCTTCCATTAAATTCAATCTTTGACTGAAGCTTGAAATGAATGATATCAAGCATTGAGTATTAATCCTGAGGAATAATTTGACTGATAGTGGCTCTAGCAATATGTAAGTCAAAGTCATCTATTCACCACTGGCTTTTCATGAATTCGCTTTAAGCGGCGAGTGGATGAGCAGTGAACGTTCTCCCTCGAAAAAACCCTTTGCAAACAATTTCCTTCACCATCTAAGTGTACAAATTTGTTGCAGTGGCTGTTCTATCCAGCACTTCAGAAATACATATTTCATCAGTGTGACTCTTGAAATATTGTAAAACATTCCAAATTGTAGGGTTTACTGTGTAATGTCTTCTCTCGTGTACTGACAGTAACTCGTCATTGCAGAGAAGCCATTTCTATGTTTGACATCATGATTTCCAGCGAACATAAATTATCAAATTTTGCCAAATAAGGTAGTATTTCTCAAGTGAATCCTACTATAGTTCCTAGATCTGCTAAATATAACAGTTAAGGGTACACATACACTCATGACATATAATTGTGAAGTCATAAATTAATGAGTCAATCAACATCAAAACTTCATTCTGATGAATTTAAAGCAATTTCAATTATTAACGTAATATTTGCATATAAAAATTTACAGTTAGAAAATTAAAGGAATTGTGAACTTGTGAGATCACACTTTCAAATTGCTTTTATATATGGAAATACAATCATGCCATATAACTTTTAAATCCTTAATTCCAGAACTCAATTTAAACTTTGTAAATGATTCAGTAATCTCTAAAAAGCTTTTCAAGCACATTCTGACATGTACAACTAACACATTTTAGTATAAAATGTTTCTCTGAAAAAGGATATCATTACTGTTACAATTCTGTAATGACACCAGTTCAACTGAACTAAGAAAAACATGGCACTACAATGAAAAGGAAGATATATGAATGACACTGCAACTAATATATTACAATATCACTGATCTTAAGTTGTAACTTACACTACAATTAACTTTCGTCAGGATCAACTAAATCCTAACATTGTAAATCATACACAATCTCTATCAATACTGATGACTACTTATTTAATTTCAAAGAAAGGCAAACTTAGTTTGTCTAGATATA
>JAFIDM010012231.1:84738540-84842655 GCA_023159025.1 Thereuonema tuberculata
TTCTTTTTTCACTCTTCTGGTAGAGTAGAAGTCTTACAAAAAGTACAGATCCCAAAATTTTGCAGAATGGAAGTACTCAAGCCAACAGCACAACAACACCATGCTGCATGCATCATGCTGCCTCGGTATCAAAGGAAGACCAGCGTATTAGATAGATGTGTTTGCTAAACAGCCATGCTTTTATTGTCCTCACGCTGAAAGATGAAACTCCCAGAATGCAAAGCAGATTATAGATTGTCCTTTCCTGTCCATTTGCTAACATTGAAATAGAAGAGGTCGCTTCTCTTCTATTTCAATGTTAGCGAACGGCCAGGAAAGGACAATCTATAATCTGCTTTGCATTCTGGGAATTTCATCTTTCAGCGTGAGGACAATAGATAGATATGCTGTTGTGCAACTTATAACTCCTTCCACAGTTTGTGATGGTTGCTAGAAATAGGACTGTAATATTCAGTTTGAATGAAATGTTTGCTTCTCACCCCTTCTCATCAACAGTGCCAAGAAGGTATACTGGCATCCAAAGCGGCATTATTTAGTATTCTGTAACTATAGACATTTCTGCTTTAATTAACGAAAGTCAGAAGATATCCAGGAGAACAAGCACCCCATATATATTTAACACATTACAAACACCCAAGTTCACTGATTTGAGAAACCAAAGGCAGTACAACAAAAGCACACAAATTAGAAAGTGAAATAAAGAATTTCATTAATCAGCAGCCATATTCAATAAATTCAGAGTCAATCATCCAGTCTTTTTGTTAATGTTTGGCAGCATTATTTCAATCATTAATCTAAGTTTGTTCACTAGTAACAGAACCTAACTGTACAAATTCTATTCCAGTGCACTGACTGAAACCTGATAAGCCTCAATATATGATGATACATTTGAAAGTTCATTTATGAATAGTTGTAGCAGCCACTGTTTTACATGCAAAGATCTGTACTTCCAATTTGATTAGCACCTATCTTTCCATCAGTCCTTTATTTTCTTAATGAGAATAAAAAATTAATTTAATTTTATTAACAAAAATATTAAAGAAATCATCTAATAATCTTGTACTGCTTACATTTCTTTTTATTCTCATTTATTTATTTATTTATTTACATGTAAAAGAATAGTAAGGGTATGTATGTAACTATTTGCGTGGTATATGTTTGGTTATTTTCAGTTAAACACAAATAAGAGATTTGAATGTGCTTATTTATTTCGCTAAAACTACCATTTAAAAAAATTACAATAATTTTAATAATTTTTAAAGCTTTTCAAAAATTCCTTCACTATGTTCATCAAATAAATTAAACTTATTTTATGTTTATTTCTACAGCTTTTGTAGAAAATATAAATTATGCACTTCAAAGAGATTTCAAATTTAATACCTTAAAATTATACACAAACTTACCATTATTCCAAACTCTTAAATTCAAATTCCATTATTCAATATTTCTTGTAAATAATGAAATTTTAAAATTAAATACCTTTGGGGTTATTTTAAGACCCTGAGACAGACGTTTCGAGCTTCTTGTGCTCTCAGTCAGTAGCCTGTGATTAGTATTTTTGGCAATGAATTTTACATTGGAAGATTAATCTTTATTTATTATTTGCATTGAGTGTCCACATGTTTACAACAACAATTATCTCATATTTAGTGATAGAACTGGTAAAATCCTTTAGTTAAGAGTGATAATAAACAGCATTTATACTTTTATCTTCAACTTAACTGGTACAACAAGATTATGGCTAAGTTTTGCTTCTTTCCTATTGTCAATGATCCTGAATGGTGCAACTATCAGTTAGGCAATTCACTTTCTGATAGCACGAACTAAATATGGATTTTGTTTTGTTTTGGGAAGCTGAATGGAAACTGATAGCTTTAGTATCACCAGATAGTGAAAACAATCAAAAATAGTGACTAATGTGACTAAAGAAATTATGTTCTCATCTCATAACTAATACAGATCAATTTGAAAATGACTAAACTCACAGTTTAACTGAGTTCTGTTGATGACAGCACAATACATAACAATAACAAAATATCTTCTCTAGAAATAAATACTATAAAAACAAGAAGTCATTCAGAATTTAATATTATTCAACAAACATAAGCTGTTAGTCTACTGACATTGAAATAAAAATGCAAGCTTAAATGCTTCTCTATAATTCTAAAACAAACCCTTCCAAGATAACATATAATGAAGCACTGGGTGACATCATGGTAAAAACCAATGATACTGCAAAAAAAATCTCTAAAGTTATTCCAAAAAATCAATGATTGGTCAGTTATTTCTAGAAAGTCAGGCTGAATATGTAGGGAAAGCAAAGCAAAATTCTACAAAGTGAATCTAAGTGACAGTTGATTTTTAGTTCTGAGGGATAAATCTGTTGTTCTTTTTCTGAAGTAATTATTTGATTCAGCTACTGAATAATATGTGAATACTGTGACTATTTATGTACATAAATCAATATCTTTAGTTGAAATTTTACTCAAGTATTTATTACAGGTCATCAAGTTTAAATTGCTATATACATAAAATATTACCTTTCAAATTCTTAGGTTATTTTGAAAGTAATGAACTTTCTTAATAATACTGAATGAAAATCTTAAAAGAGTACTACAGTATTTAAACCATTCATTCAAATAGTAATGTTAAAACGGCTTTTTCTTTATAAAGCATTTCCCAGACTTAATCTATGGCAGTAATGTATACAATATTTAAATACTTACTAGATAGGCTACTGATTTATGTGTTGATTAAAATTTAATTAATGAAATGCTTTAAGTTTATTAACGCATAATGAATTCTTATTAATTAAGTGTAATCATGATTCTTAGTTAGACTCAAATTTATCTTTATTTCATTTGAATTACAGAAATGAAAAAAAGAAAAAGCACTTCTAATCAAAATGACCACACAATTTAACAGTTACACATTTTATCCCTTAAACATTCTAATGCTAAAGTTACAGGCTTAATAAATGTTGGATTATGATAGTAAAAAAATAAATAAATACATTAATAATTACAATTAACCTTTGCTATGCACAAGATTTCAATTACAATAAATACAACCTATGGGCTATCATATAACTTCTGTAGATATATATTCATTAAGAAACAGAAATAATAAACTTAAAGAAAAAAATGATATTAAAAAAATAAGCAAATTACTTACGTTCCGCTATCTTGTGGTGATCTGTATTCTGGAATGTGATCTAAATGCGCTCTTACATCAAATCTGTCAATCATATTATCTGTGTGACCTTGCCAGGGCATCCTTAAAAAAAAAAAAAAAAGGCTTTAAACTAACAAGAAACTTATTCATACCTGTGAAAAGCAACTTTCTTTCTTTAGTTTCTTACCATTTTCAAAAAGTAAAAATTAAGTTCATATTACGTACCTTTGCTTTTTGATAGGAGTAAGTATTTTTGTCTATGTGGAGTTAAACTGCTGTAAATTAGGTACTTCTGTTTTCAGTAATAGTCAGACTGACTACTGATATTAAGTCAAAAACAAATACAGGAAATTTCTGAAATAATGTCTAATAATTTATTAACAACTGCTGTATTTGATATTACTTCCTAGAAAATCGGGTCAGGTACAACTGAAGATTGGCTCGGCAAACGGATTACATCATCGTGTTCAGAGGCCCAAACTACATAGGAATAGGGTATTTTCAGGGGCCAATGCCCTCCCCCCCAATGTTTGAGATATTTGGCATTTGTTTTCATTGGATTTCCGCTATTAGCTTAAATGTTAGAAATGCAATCATCAGAACTGAACTACAGCTTGATTGGTAAGGTCTTGGACTTATATGCTAAAGATTGTTGGTTTGAATCCGGATATCTACTTTTTTTTTTTTTCTTAATGTTTTTTTCCTCAATGACTGCCTGGATTTTTTTGCTTTTTATTTTCCTAACTTTTTTTATTTTTTCTTATGTTAATGTACTTCCTTTTTTTTTTTTCTTTTTATGGGTCGCACTTAGATTTATGCTTTAGCACAAAATTATATTCACTTATTTTTTTAATTTTTTTTAAAGTAAAACAAATATGTGGTAAAACTTAAGAACACGTTACCACTGAATTTATATGAGACCCAGGTAAGGTAATTTCTGTAAGATTAATATGTTTCCGGAAGTGAGATATTAAGCTCACATAGAAATAGTTTTAGGTGGAATTATAACATGTTCAGTTTGTAGGAAGTTTAGTAATAATGGGGCTATGCTCATCCAGAGAACATCCTGGAGGGGGTCATACTTCAACTTATCTAACCTATAGCCAATCGGATACACGCTTCACTCTGGCACTGTTGCCGTTTCACGTCAAGCTTGAGCTCATATAAAGTTAAATATTTTTCACAACTTTTTTTATGACAGGAGAGCCATCTTCACATTAATGGTATCGTGTTCTTAAGTTTACCCTTGTACCCTTGTAAGTACAGTACCGTTACTATCAACTCTGTTGTTTTATTTAATTGTTCAAACTGCAAACCTTTGTGGCGAGTCAGACTAGTTGGACCACGGCGAGCCGGGTCAGTGGTGAATCGGCCGCAGCAAGTTGTCCCATACCGTAGAAAATCAGTGTATGTGTCAAGTATATTTCTTTCATGTAAACAGAACTTTGCCAATAATTACAGTACAGCGAAATGTTTATAAAAGATTTTGAATTTTACAAGATAATTGCGACTTTCTTTAAACTTCTCACCTTAGCATTCATGAACACATACAAATTACGTATAAATAATTAAATAATACAGGAGGGCAGATAGTTGGAGTATTACAAAAAGAAAATAAATATATTAACAAAATTACTTGAATTGTTTTTGTATTTATTTATTGCTTTTAAGTACAATGAATGAAAATGAATCTTAAGTTGTTCTATTATAGTTGCTTACATTACTTTAGATATTGTTAAATCATCAACTAAGTTAAAAATACCCACAGTTGAGTATATAATAATTCCTTGTAAAAATTAGAATGCATTCAAGTTCACTTCGTTAATTTCATCAAGAGAAGATCAGATGTAGGCTAAACAGATTCACAAAATCTTGTAAGAGAAGAAGCTAATTTGTAAGCTTTTGTAAGAAAAAGCTGACAAAAAGTGGTTTAGGTAATGAAAAATAGTTTATGTTTGGAAATGTTAACTCTAAAAAATATATTAGTCCTTATCCTTATGTATTAGTCCTTATCAAATGTTCATAATTAGTTATAAATGGGAGGAAAAATTAACTTACATTGTGGCAGGGCTATCAGCAGCTTGTGCTACAGCAGGATCAAGATGTATTTTACATGGTCTCCCATGTATCTGAAGGAACTGTGTTGGGTCTGCTTTCTGAAAATTAATAATAATCAAAACTAATTAATTCCAATTTTTAATTAACAGGATTCTTTCCAATCCCCTAACTTACTTCTTATGCAGGTTTTCATATAATTCCTTTGTTGCTTCTTTGCTTTGCTTTCCCGTGAAAAATATCAGTACATCCAAATTACTTTTATTACCAATATTACAAGGCTAGATACAATTAATTGCCCCAAGTTTCCTTCCCCTTCCTAACTATTTTCCTAATTCCTCTTACATTCTCTTCAGTACTACTATCTTTTTTCTAGAGGCAGTAACTTGTAAGTTATTAAAACTAAAAATTTTAAACTAAAAAAAAAAAAATAATAATAATTAAATTTGGTTCTTTGTTTAGAATAGTAGTATTCATCTTCATAAAACATATTCATTCAAGCAGTAAAAATCAACTTGAAAAATGAGTTGTCTTTAAACAGTCACAAGATGTTACCTAAGTAAAACTCACTTTATTAAAGCAAGAATACTCAATGATAATAATTTGTTAGGTGTTACCTAAAAACTGATTTTTGACCTCCCAGTTCACAAATTCAAAATACTTGTGTAATTTCATCTTTTATGCTAAAGCTGTATCACTATAAACCATGCAGGCCCTTGGGTGCACAGGCAGTTCAGGCTCCCAGCGATTCTTGACCAACAGGACTAGCTGAGGTCTGATGGTCAGCCCAACACCTGTCTATGTTTACCCCCACCCCTCCCACCAAAGTAAGAAACCATTTGACAGAGGCTGGGTAAGCCTCTGGAGCAGAAATAACCGTGAAAAAATTACCAACCACTGGGAATTTAATCTGGGCCCCTCCAGACCACAGATCAGCACCTAAACCACCATTAGACTACTAGACCCACAATTTCATCTTTAAGGTGTTCTTAAAATTGACATCTATCCTACAAATCACTTCATGACAGATGATGCTTTATTTAAAAGAAATAAACACCAAAAATGGTTTTAAAGTTAAAAGTAAAAGAGACCCTCTAAAAGATTATCTACAATGAGAAATTTCAATAGTTTCCTCACTGAACAAAACTGTTTTTTTTTTTGTTTTCTTTTTGGAGGTTCATGTATTTTTTTCCCGTTAATGTATAACAACTTACTACTATTCTTCTATTAGCAACTTCTAACATCTTTCATTTATTTATTTATTGTGTTCTTTAAAAAGTGAATACATATGGAACTTCCAACAGAAACAGGCTTAAATAATGATTTGAAAATTACACACAAATGCAATTAGAAAGCTTAAAGTAATAAAATGAACTTAAATGTAAAATGCATTTAATTGTAACAATGCAAACAATCTTCAGTTTAAAATTTAGTTTAAATTTTAAGATTCAGTTTAAAAAAATCACCATTTTTAGGACAAATGATTTCTTGTTAAAAAATACTTTAATCAAAACACTAATAGCTGAAGTCTATCTGTCACTCTGCATCGTGGTTTGGCTGTTATATTTGAAAACAGAAAGAACAGACCAGAGTCCTTGTTGAGAAATTAAAAGAGTATCGAGGGGAGAAAAAATTTCCTATGGAAAAACATTAGAAACAAATTGGATTTTCATGATGTTGAATATTAATCTGTGAGCTGAAACTTATATTAAATTTAAAATATTCAGGTTGGTCTCCATTAGATTCTATGGGCGGCCATATATTCCCTAAATTTACGTTGCTCAACAAATCTCTGAGCGCGAATTTCTCATTGCAATGCTTTGCTTTGCTTCACTTTGATAGGCATTTTTTCGAGCGGTGACCTCTCGGGATTGTTTGTATACTATTATAGTTCAAAAATACCCCAATAGGAGGGGTTAACTGTCAATAATATTTTGCGGAATCTCGACGAAAGTCACAGAAATGTACCGATGTCGGCACTTGTTTTGGAAGCCTGTGTATAACCTGTGTAAATGCTTTTCAAAGCATTTTCAAATGACTACGTTTTTATATTGTTTATAATATAATTATAACAATATAAAATATAATTTTATATTGTTTAATATTATTTTTTTTCCTGATTTGTCATATTTTGGAATTATTTCTAATAAGAGATATCGTGTAAAACCTTTTTTTGTCTCAATTTTTACTCTTCGTACCTAAATTTCTCGTTTGTTATAATACAATAAAATCTAATATACCATATTGAAGACAAACATTAGCTCTTTAACACTGATACAAAGTAATTATACAAGTATGTGATTCATACACTTTAAAAATGCGCGAAAATAGCAAGACTGTGGGGAAAACCAGCGGAGCAAAGGGTATGACCGGAAAGTGTTGGCTGGATTCAGAAAATTTAAATAAGTAATATGGATTTGATTAACTTCTCCAGAAATAAAAAAGATCTCTACTGTTTGTATTCAGCAGTTATTATATTAAAAAAAAAAATGGTTTCATAATGAACATAAAATTATAGCAACACCATAAGTTTCATATTGAAAAAAAAAAACATAGGAAAAACCATACTTTCCCCCCCCCCCCCCCCCCAAAAAAAGGGAAAAAAACTGGTTGCACAGACTGGAACTTGTATTTTCCCCCCCTCTACAACTTATAAGCTTTCCAATAATATATCACACATGTCTGTCTGACTTTCAGTTTGGTCTGTAAAAGATACATTTCATTTTTTGCCACTTCCTGTGAGACAGATAATGCAGACCGGAACTTTTATTTTTTTTTTCCCACCTCTGTAAGTCAGTTTTCTGATTAGGGTATCAGTCTTGTTGGTCCTACTTCCAGTTCAGGCTGTAGAAGTGGCAACTTCTTTATTAATTATTATTAATATTAATTATTCTTTATTTGGATATAGTGAAAATAGCAGAGATAAAATGAGTTTAAGAATGTGACTGGAAATGACCTGTGACTACGTAAAGGAACAAAAAAAAAAGTATGTACATGTTTGCAGACGAAATAATTCTCCAGCACAAAATAAGGATGCACTGCAGTTCTCTGATCTTGTACAGTTATTTAGATTGAAAGTAAAGGTCCTACCAAAATTAAAATTAGATATGCTACAGTCCACTGAAGTAAAAATCACAGAATTGTTAATGCTAAGTTCCAAAATGGATTTGTTAAATGTTACATACATACTTTAAACATGAAATGAAGCTATAAATGATTTCAACAGATATTCCTTAAATGAACCTACTCACCACAATGAAGCAATGAATAATTACAAGAAATACATCTCCCACAGAATGCAATGAGGGAAAAAAATAACACTAACAGATAAATATAAACAGAAGAGATTTTATTGCAGTGCTCTCCCAATCAAGTGGATAAGAAATTCCAGTAGAACCCTGATTATCCGCGAGTGGTTGATCCGCAATGCAGATTATCCGTGAGTACGGCGAAAAATTTTTTTAATTACAAACCTCAAAAAAAAACAATTTTAATCCAAGCCAACAACAGGAAAAGTACAATAGGTCCTACAGTGCGAACGTCAAAAATTACTGACGGGTTTATTGTGCATTGTAATCCTATAGGCCTTCTCGGAATTTTTGGATGAGTGGCAGGCTCTTGCTCTGCAGAAAGGTTTCTGCTGTACTGTTCATATTTTAAAAGTTTTGCACAATATGATTTTCTATATAATAAAACGTAGTTTTTATGCTGAAATTTTTTTTTCGTTTTTACACCTCATTTTTAGTCTTTTTTCGGGTTATCCGCGATTTTCGTTATCCGCGACGCCCTTGCCACCCAATCCCGCAGATAATCGGGGCTCTACTACTGTAGTAGAATTTATAGTTGCTTTGGCAAAAGAAACTTCATTCTATTAGAAAATGAATAACCATTAATTAATCATGCCTGGAAGTCTTTGTGATAGCAGTTATGAATAACTGGACAAGCAGATGTCCTAATGAAGCTCATTAAGTGAGCATCCAGCTATATGTGGCTATACCTCCATGATGTGATTATTTCATAGAAGGATCATCATCTTGATTTTCAAGAATATACTAGATGATACATTTTGAGTAGTTTTTAAATTAAAAAATAAAATCAATTTTCAACTGTAAAGAAAATATAAACTCGCTAAGAAATGTTTTTATTTTGACACCTGCAAAGTGATTGGAATATCCCAAATTTGCATAAAGATAACTAAAAGTGGCTAAAGTATGTAACCCATTAATTTTCGTAGCAACATATCCCACTACTTTATCTTGCCTCGTGGAAATTCATTAACTGACAAAGAAATACGAAAAATTCTTTTTCTCCTTGGTCAAAAAAAGTCAACAAGGCAAATAACCTCAGAATTAAATAGTTCACAGACTGTTATTCAAAATGTCATCAAGAAAGGTGATTTATGGAACCACAAAAAGACCAGGTAGACCTCCAAAAATCACATCTCGGGACCTCCGGAGAATTCAAGATCTTGCTGCATCTGATGAGATGTCCACCCATGAAATTGCTTGTGTGTTGCCAAAGACTATCTCACCAAACTTTATGGAAAAGCTTAATGTCAAATAATCACATGAAGTTTGTAAAATTGAAAGCTAAATCCAAGCTCACTGCCACCCATCATTCCAGCCAACTTGACTGGGGTAAGAAAATAGTGAAATGGCATCAAAGGTGGAACAAAATCGTTTTTTCTGATGAAAAACGTTTCGGCCTTGACGAATATTCTGCATATTGGCATGATGTACACACTCCGTCGAAGATAAGATTAAGCAAACAAGGTGGGGGTGGAGTGATGGTGTGGGCAGCATTTGGAGCAGGAGGTAAGGCAGATATACTGTTTGTGGAAGGCAAGATGGATTGTAAAAAATATCTGAACCTTATGTATGACCATTTAATATCATTTGGACCCCTTCTAGGAGGGCCGAATTGGCAATATCAACAAGACAATGCTTCTATACATACGTCAAAATCCACCAAAGCGTGGTTTAAAAAAGAGAAAATTTATGTCATTCCATTGCCCTCCAGTTCACCTGACCTAAACCCAATTGAAAACATGTGGGGTTGGATGGCAAACACTGTATATGGCCGAAGCAAACAGTATCATCACTTGAATGATCTCAAGGTTACAATTTGGAATGCTTGGGACCAGATAAAGATGTCCAATTTAAAAAAATTAATTGGGACAATGCCTGACAGAATGATCAGTAGAGAAATTGCCTTGTAGAGAAATTGTAAAGAACAAAAGAGGACCAACCAAGTTATTAATTTCAATAATTTTCGAAATATTATGTTTTGAGTTTATATTTTCTTTATAGTTGAAAAGTGATTTTTATTTTTTAATTTAAAAACTACTCAAAATGTTTGAGATGTTTAAATGGTACATGAATTTATTGCTGTTAAATAGACTATGAAAATAAAAGGGAAGTAAACAAATCCTGTAATAAAAAGTTATTTGAAATACTTGGATGAGTTTATACTTTCTTTATAGGGTGTATATGCAAGCAATATAGCATGATAAACAGTATAAATATAAGACTATACATTTAGCATTATTAAGCCCTATATATCTGGCAGCAACTTTAGTTGAAGATTTACAGGCAAATTAATGTAAAGCCGCATTAAGTTAAATGTTGGATTTACCTCCCACAAGTCAGCTGTTAAATTTTTAAGAATTTTGTGAATTGTACACCAACAAAGTCTATAGACTGTAGAGCAATATGCACTTTTTTATTTACTGATTTACAGCTCACTATTTAGTTACTGATTCACTGACAAGATGGCAAAATTAGTGTGTTCAAAGACATCATCACTTTGAAGCAATCACTGTTTAAAAGCTACTGAATCAGTTGAATTACCTTGATTTTGGTTATGGATAAAAGAACTCAACAAAAGTCAATGAAAAAATATTTTGTAAGTAGCAAGAAGCATGGAAATTACAAAAATGATTATTGTTTTAAATTTTTATATTCCAAATTGTTATATAAAAAGTTAATTCTTAGTTATGGTAGCAAATTGGAATAAAAAGGGTACGCATATGTAGCCATGATGATGCACTACCCTGTACAGTGCTACTAAATTATTGAACTATACATTTCAATTAAATATTCTGTGTTATTTATAGAATGTAATGATGTAGTATTTATATAAATGCCTCCAGAAACATTGCCATTTTCCGAAACATTGACGAGTACATTGTAGCTCTTTCCGATATTGGATTCTCATACAGCAGGATTATTAAATAGCGTAAAGAGAAGGGATTTGCAATTTCTGATTAAGGAATCAATGCTTTCTGAATCACCATACACATTTTGACTCAGCACCCACAGCGTGCTCCTCGGGCCTTCGGGAGCAATGCTGTAGGCCCAAACGGCTATCTGCTGTTGTAAAATTGATTTATTTGCTTCTATTTGAGAAAAATATTCGCAAGCTCCAAATTTATATTTTTAAAGTTTTTCTTATCATCCTGTTACTTTTTATAACGAGACATTCAGGTTACAGAATTAAAAAACCAAGCAGACAAGTAAAGCTTCACAAGCAAGATAATTACAGTGTTGAAATGATTTAAGATAATTTAAAACATACATTAAGGTAAGACTTTTTTTTCTCCATGTTTTTACCCTCTATCTATTAATCTGTATAGCCATTATTATTCCTGAACCTTAAAGAACTCTTTCACTACATCATTATATTACTTTATTACATAAAATTGAATGCAATCTTTCATTCTTTGCATTTGAAAATTGAAATGTTCCACATTCACGAAATAAATTTCAATATCTATATAATAATCGCAAGTATTTGTTTGCTTGTTTGATCTCAACGGCGCAAATTTATCAAATTTGGCACATAGGTTCACAAGCATCCCAGAATAATGCAAAAACAACAAGAACCTGGATCCAGTATAAGGGGTGTAAATGGGGTGCAAATATTCTTGAAAGATATGCATATCTCTGAAACCTCTAGTTGGAAACATGAAATTTGAATGTTCTTTGTCAAAACCAAAAATATACATATTCGACAAATTTTCGAGATTTGGATCCTGACAGGTGTAAATGGGGGGGGGGGGGGAACTTTCCTGCAGGATATGTGCATCTCCGAAAACGCTTGAGTTGCAAATATAAAATTTCACAATAGTGTCTTTGTCAAAATCTACAGTATACATATTTGAAGAATTTCTGATCTTCGGATCCTAAGGAGGATAAAATTGGGGGAAACTTTCCTGCAGGGAAAGTGTATCCGAAATGCTTGAGTTGCAAACATGAAATTTGACACGAGTGTTCTTAATTCTAAGTTTCAGTTTTTAGTTTACTTGATGTAATTTGCTTTTTTTGAAGAAATAAAGCGTTTTTTTAAGGTTACGTATGTAAGGCTTCTAGAGTGAAGCGACGGTAGCAGATCTAAAACATAATTTGTAACTATATCATGCCTTTCTTACCAACTGGAAAAGTTTCGAAGTAATCACACAATTACAATTTCTTCGTCATCCACATCAGGCAACTCTTTTTTATAACCTGCGCAGAGCATGGATATTTTTGCTGGCGTTATATATATTTGGAAGTGAAATGAAATATAAAAATAGCATGCTTATTTTAATGGTCTTATTAGTTGGTTTAAAATTTATTATGTAAATTTTAAAATTGCAAAAATCAAAACAGTTCAGGTAGCCATCAAGTTTGGCAACCTCAAAGCATACAACTGTAATAATGATTACTTCTGTTTATTTGGTATTCATAACAGACAAATCAATTTTACAACAAAATCCCAGTTGTTTAGAATCATATGTAGTTGTTTTATTTTTTTGTTTTTTTTCGACAGTCCCAAATCAAATAGGCATTGAGAAAACAATTTACTTAGGAAATCAACAGAAGACATAACAATCAAGCTAATTTTGGTAGATGGGGAGGAAGGGGGAGATAGTTGGAAGATGCTCTAAACTAGATTTTTTGTTCAATTATTGCTGAAGTTTTCCTTGTTTCCTAATATTCCCAGATGATATTTCTCAAGTTCAGTTGAATAGACTAGGATTCAGAGTAAATAACTTATTAAAAAAAAAAATCATTTCTAAGGCCCATAACAAAAACTAAATAAAAGATAAGAAAAAAATTAAATCACAAATGGATCAGAAGAATGAATTTTTAATGTAGTGTTTCATTTTGTGCAGAAAATGCCATGTTGTCTCAATGTCATTATATTCAGAGGGGGCAAAGTAAAAATCTCAACATTTGTTTTAATTGAAATTTGTATTTTTTTTCCAGGATTTTAGTACTGAGACCATAAATCTAATTTTAATAATAAAAGAATTGAAGCAAAGCAAAAAAATAACACTGAATTGGATGCAATACATATGTAAATTATTCACTATGGATTGATTTGTTAATATTATGTGGAGGTCTACTAGAAGTAATATTAGAGCTTACAAAAAAAGTATGGGAACAGGAAGAGTTTGTAAAATACAATGACTGAAAAAGTGACAAAAAGAGACAAAAATAAAACCAAAATAAAATTCAAAAATTTTATATATCAAATTACTATTACCATTAATCTAATAATGGGTATTTCCCCCCTTTCACAGCCAATACAATAAGCTTTACAGCAAGGGATGACTCCATGCGATTCTAGTAGGTAGCTGCAGTATGGCATACCAGTTTCTCAAATCAGGATTCAAGTAGAGATTCGAGTCAGGAATATAAGGAAGGCAGTCCAAGAGTTGGAATTTATCCTCATGTTTAACAAATCATTTAAGAACAATCCTGGCAGCATGATATGGTAGAGTATCCTGTTGGAGCACACTGTCACCACCTTCAAAGACCACTGCTGTAAAGGGCACTTCACACTTGATCTGCAACAATGGGGAAATAGCCAGATGCATCAAGTGAGCCCTCAACTCGCATCAGTGGCCCCAAAACTCTCCAAATTCTCCGGACCACCATGCCTCCACTGCCAATGTGTTTGCATGGAACTGCGATGTCATGACCACTGTGTGTTGTAGAGTTCTGTCTGTTCTGCACCCGGAATAGCTGGAAACATGACTCATCATGAAGGCAACCTTCTGTCAATCTTCATGGTCCAATGTTTCCATGCAAATACAAGGTATTTTGTTGATGGGTGTCAGTAACACAAATACTGGACATGGAAGTCTACTCCGGAAGCCCAAGGAGAGAATGGTTTTAGTGTACAGTGATCTCTGACACACTTAGAGATACTTGCTGCTGTTGTATTCTCTGGTTATTTGTTCAATGATCATATGGGTGCAGGCAGACATCATTCATGCTTAATGACACTTGGTCAGACACAGTTGGCTAAAGCAGTAGTCCCCCATATCTTCAGCATTCTTTCAGATGTTATACAACAGACACAGGAACAGTTCAGCAATTGTTCTGTCTGGAAAACACTGGCACCTTTCAGACAGCAGTCTACAAACATCCTAGGTTGGAAGTTTGTTAAATCTTGTTTAATACTGTTTTTTTTTTCAAATATTTTATCATTTGAATTTTGATCTTAACATTATTTTAAAAAAAAGAAGGAAAAGAAACGATTAACTTATGTAACGAAAAGAAAAATTAATGAAGGAAAATGTATTCACAAGTCGTGGATATTAAGTCATTGACATATATTTGATTTTTAAATAAATTAACTATGTCCTATTTAAGTAAGCTTTTATTTTAGTTTTGTTTTTATTAACTGCTTTTACAGCTTCATTAAAAAAAAAATCTAACATAGTTATGGTGCCATTGCGCAATGTTAGCACACCATCCTTTAAACCCTTTTCACTAAGAGAAATTTGTGCATGTTCCAGTATACTGCAAAATTGAGAAACTTCTTCACATCTTATTCCGCTTAATCCCAATAAAGAGGCTCCTTTATATAAAAACCTTCTTTGTATTTGGATAACACCTGCATTCAAAATTGTAAAAAATTGTCTTGCTCTAAAATTGTATTGAGGACGAGAATGTAAGGAACTCTGCAGGCAGTGAAATGCATTTTTTGAGATAAAGGAACTTGCACTTGAATGACAACATGGTTTTGTAGTTTTGAGTATCTAACTCGGTATTTTTAGGCCCAATTTATAACAAAATTAATAAAGAGCTTTCTTTTTAGAAAAAGAAAGATAGCACTCAGATGGAGGAACTGCCTACTTTAACATAAACATTGTGAACTATAACACTTTTGTTCTATCTTTTTTTCTCTTTAGAAGTATTTTCTGTCAAGAGTTACGAGCAATAGACTAAACCTGCAATACAGTATTTGGCAAAACGAACAGTAGTGAAACAACCCCACACGATAATAGAGCGTGTCCGAACATCATGCTCTATTTGAATATAAACTGATATTAGGATATGAATCAATAGAGGCAATAATGGTTCTAAACCATTAAATAATGGCTCTAATATTTAAAAGTTTTTTAATTGAATATTACAACCATTCCTATGGTTAAGGATGAAAAGATGGACCTAGCCTTGTATTTGTGACAGAGGTTTCAGAGTATGTTTTGGAAACTCCAAGTGATAAGTGTGATTCTTGGCGTCATATAAAAATTCCGACTGACAGGTAGTGTGTTGACACAGGGTAAAGGATGCACAGAAAGATCACAAGCCACAACAACAAACAACAAACATGGCCATCTCTTGGAACAGATGTTTATGTTGCTGAGCCATAGTCTGACCAAACAGCTTTGAAGCTTCAATTCTCAAGAAGATCCCTGGGACGGATGGTCAAAGCACTCCATGGTATCAGGTGACCCAATGGTTTACCATTTGTGACAAGGAGGCCTGAAGGCTGTATTGTGTCCCTGATTTAGCCATTCAATATGAAATTCATGACTTTTGTACAATGTGTGGTTTTCAGATGATGCACATTTTCACCTATCAAGAGTCCATTAATAGTTAGATGTTCAGCTATATTGGCTTTCAGCATCCAGATGTTGTTAAGGAGGTGCCTTTGAACAGTGAGAGAATCATAGAGTGGTGTTTGGTTTCTGGAAATGGAAACACAGGGCCTTAATTCATTGAGGAAAATGGCAGACCTGTAACAGTGAATCAGAAACGTTACACGCAGATGCGTCTCATTCCTTTCGTCACCGATTTGCAGACCTCCTGTAGGGCCCATAATCTAAGGTTCACCAACAGGATTGCGGCCACCTATTATACAGATGTCGCGTGCCTTTATGATGATGACTTTACCTGCAGATGCGACCACTTTGGCTTTCTTTGGCATTGGTGATGATAGAGAATTCCCCAGTGAGCTTTGTTGATTACTCTCAGGGTCAAAATGATGAAGCCAAGTCTCATCTCCAGTTATTATCACTGAAAGAAACTCTGCACCGTCCTCCTCTATCATTCTTTTGACTCCACACAAACTTGCACGCGAACATCCTTTTGCTCGGGACTAAGCAGTCTTGCAACCCACGAAGCAGAAACATGTCTCGTGCAGTTTTACCCTTAGAATGTATGGCAAGCGCCTAAAGAAATATGCATAATCTCTGACAGCTGTCGTAATGTGATTCATCAATCTTCTCTCACAATTGCAGTGGCAGTGTTGATGTTGATCTCCGTAAGAGTTCTGATTGGAGCCCCAGGACTGGTATCTTTCAATGTTGATTGCCTTCCATTTTTGAACATTCTATACCATTGCCGAGCAGTACCATAGGGAAGTACAGATTCCCCAGAAGCATGCTGTAACATTGAATAAGTCTCAATACATGATTTCTTAAGACACAAACAAAATTTCAATGCAGCATCCTGATCTTTACAACTCCATTGTACCATAGGCAAAACTACACACGACTCAACATGAGAGGGCACAACCTGTTGAAACTCAAAACAAACCTGCACATCTATATGCATACAAACAATACATCAAAACACCAGTCTTGTACTACCAAAATTGTGAGAGTAAAACAATTTTAATCATTCATTATTGAACAACATTGTTAAAATAAACATTACTGATAATCCACTGTTTAATTATTACTATTTTAATTTTTATTAACTTTACATAATATGACCTGCCACACACTCACTGATATGGGCCTCTGGCTTCTTTCCAGAAGAAGGTTTTAACTTCATCTTCTTTGGTAGCAATAGCTCACTTCTATTTCAGTTTTTCAATTAACTCTTCATACTCTTTTCTTAAAGACTGCTGCTCATTCTCTTCAGTGTCAGGAATTATTTCATTTCTACGGAATATCAAAACTCCAATGGTTTTTTTTTTTTTTTTTATTATTTTATTTTACATTTACCCTTCATACAATATTCTTTAAAGCTATGATTTTGATTTTTTAAAATTTGTTATCAGGTTTGCCACCAGATATTAGGGTTCATATTTAGCAAAAAACAGAAAAGCAAGCAAATAAAAAAGGAAACCAGCTAGAAAACTCAAACTTTAATTGCCAAAACTTTAGATTTATAGTTATCCCCTAAAAACTTACAGTCCAGATAAATATCCTCTTCCTATTGAAATAAAATTAAAAAAATGCAATTGTTTTTCAAATCCGGTAATTTCATTTGGGATAAAATCTGTCATAAAGAAGAGAAATAGGGAAATTTGTATAATGGCAAAAAATCCAGCTTGAAAGTGTGCTGAAAATAATGGGTTTTGTTTCAGTCATCTACGCCTTCTCTAAGCCGAGATATTTAAATTACTCTGTCTGCAAAAGCTAAAAATGTCAGATGTCAAGAATCAAAAAAGGCCACCATATTTGTATGAAGGTAAATAAAAAAAAGCAATGGTGGTTTCTGACTACTAACTTGTAGGAGTCTTAAAGACAAAAATGATTTAAAAAAAAAATAGTCAAGTAACCAGTGTTCAACCTATCATAGAGATTAACCCTTTTGTGAAACTGATGAATATATATACTTGGTGATTAAAAATTTTCCTTCCTATACAATCGCTATTGCAGTTATGATGCGACGAATGGTACAGTTGGCTAGAGCACATGTTCAAGTTTGTTTTGTACGCAATGCTTATAAATGATCGATATGACCACCATTGGTAACATGACACATGTCCAAATGGTACTGAAAGTCTTCCCAAAAGTGACGTAGCATTGATGCGTCTATTGTTGTAATTGCAGTGGAAATGTTCATTTTCACGTCGTTGAGATCACATGGTAAGCGCGGTACAAACACTTTGTCCTTAATGTACACCCATAAGAAGTAATCACGGCTGATCAACCGTTGTGGCAACAGTTCATTCAGATGGTTGCGTATGGCTGAGTGGAAATGGGGTGGTGCCCCATCTTGCTGCAGAGTGAAGTCATCCGTGTTGTTTTCCAAATGTGGTAACAACCATTCTGTTAGCATGTCAAGGTAGTTGATGCCTGTCACAGTGTTCTGTGCGAAAAAGAATGGGTCGTATACTGTGTTCACCGACATGGCACAGAAAACATTCATTTTCGGGGAATCCCGCACGAGCTCCATGTAAGGATGGGGGTTTTCTGTTCCCAAATTCAGACATTGGGGAAAAGAGGTTGATTCACTCTTCCACTGACATGAAAGGTGGCCTCGTCACTGAAAATGATGGTGGTCGCAAAGTTCTCAACTTCACATCACCCACTGCTGTCACGTTAGCCAGGACTGCATAATTTGGGTTTCCAGTTGCCATGTGCCTCACGTAGGTGATATTTTGCAGTTCTGAGATATACAAAACAAACTTGAACAAAACTGTGCTCTATCCAGCTGTACCATTCACTGCATCATACCTGCAATAGCGATTTTATAGGAAATGTTTGAAATCATTCAAAACATTTTTAATCACCCTGTATATCAGCGGCCCATGAAGCGTTTTGGTGCGGCCCGCGGAGCATGTTGGAATTTTTTTTTTTTTTTTTTTGGTTGTGAAAGTAAGATTTTCCTTTTTTTTTTTTGGTTGTGAAAATTTTTGGCCCAAGTGTGGCCCGCAGTAATCCCCACATAACATATTTGGCCCTTTTACAACAAAAGGTTGCCGACCACTGCTGTATATGAAAAGATTAACTTTCACAGAAAATTCAGTCTGTGAAATTATTTTCATTTTATCATAAGTTAAAGAAGCTTCTAAATTAAAGAATTACTCTGGATAAAGCTATAACTTTGTTTTTCTCCATTGTCTACAAACTACATCAACATATAGCAATAAACAAAAAGAAAAATTCTGTGGGTAATTTTAAATTCTGAAGTATTTACTTTCATTAATACTTTTAAGTATATTACGGCATCTGAGTGCAAAACTTGCCATCTATTGGATTGGTTATCCCTAAATGACCTTAACCCTATATTAACAAAAATATAAATATGTCAAATTACTATAGTGGTACATTTGCTATTCTACAATTTTATATTCATCATTTAATCATTTGTTAAGCTTTGTATAAAGTATCATGAGTGATGAATGGCGATGCAAATTCAAAGCATGAATACATTTAGATTTAAATTAAATTAATGTCAACAAACTAAAAGTAAAAAGAAAATAAAAGCTCAAAAGATGACTTGCTCTAATGTATGTGTGTGGCAGCACATTATTTTGAGGACAAAAGTAAAAAATTAAGATCCTAAAATAAGATATATTCTTGTGTTTTTTTTACTTGATTACCCACTTCAAAATCTTAAATATTATTAGATCAACTTGATATCATATCAATTACATATTACTGTTCCATACTTTCAATATACACGTGTTCTATAAATGAAGGCATCATTTCAAAAACTAATTTCAAAGGGTAATCAGATCTGAACCATACTGAAGAGACTTTAAAAAGTCCCCTATCATGTCATGTCTAACAATTGCACTAGAACTTTGGCAAAAACAGGATTTAAATCTGGAGGGAGCTAATATAACTGTTTATTTAGCTCCCAACAAACAAAACATAAATATTACAGGAATCAGATATTAAGTCAAAATATAGCCTTCCTGGGGGATGGGGAGGGATTAACTGCTCAATTCACATTCCTTGCCCGAACTGATAATGAAGAGTCGATTTAATTTAAAGAAAAAACAAAACAAAACAATAACTTTAATGGGCTGAATAAAATTTAAGTAGCCTAAATATATTTCTTAAATAGTTTTAAAACTTCTTTATCTTCATTTTGAATAATCTAATCAGGTGACAGAATGACTGAACTGAAATTATGTACTTTCTGATTACATTTTTATAATACGAGAAAATGAATAAAAAATATCTACACAAATGAAATTTGGATCTGAAACTCATTATTTACTATTCTAATGAATCATGAATTCCTGTGTTAATGTAACAGATAAGATTTTTTTTTTTATTTGTAATGAATGGGGGTAGGGTGATACAACAGTCAAAACAAGCTAAAAACAACAACAACAAAGTTTTCTACATTTTTGTAAACATGATACTTTTAAATTGTTTAAAAATGATATCTTAATGGAAGCTGTTAACGGAAATTTTGAAAGGAAATATTACAAATACTATGTATAAGGTCTGTGAATTCCAATTTAGTATCAATGGAAAGGAAATGAATAACAAAAGATGAGGTGGGAGGGGGGGAGAGGAAAGGATGAAAACAAAAAATACAAAACAAATGTGAACAACAACAACACAAAGATTGTTAGCTTGTTTTAAATTTATTAATTTAAAATAAATTAATAATAATAATAATAAATTGTACATAAAAATTAAAGTAGAACATGAGTTAAATGAAAAAAATAGAAAATTTTTTTGTTTATTGTTTAAATTTTTTTTTTTTTTTTTAAAAATAGCCTTTTAATTTTTGAAACATTTCCCCTCCACTAGGAATGGGATTAACTTTCCTTACAGTATTAGTAAAACCAAACAAACTATTTTATTATTTTGGATATTTCATTACATAGTTGCCTTGATATAGATTAACATTATTGTTTATTAATCAGCAGCATTTCTGAATTACAGCTATCTTTACATTATGTGATTGAATGATTCCTAGAAAATGAGGCATAAAGTAAAGTTACATTTACATGGTTAAAATAAAGATGATTTATAAATGAAAATTACTTATCCAAAAATGAGAAAGAAATATATTTATTTATTTATTTTCAATTGATATTATTAAGCTGGTCCAGAAAGGAATTCCTCATTATACAAGATACTGTGAAGCAACAGAAGGTAGGTATAAAGTAGTACACAACTGATAACGTAACATAATTACATAACTCATAAGAATGCAGTAGTATGGTTCCTGCAATTTCACTCCAATCCCAACCAGACTGAGTTGATATAGGCATAGTTGATATAGGCCCAGAATAGATAGGAAAAATACAATAAGTCTTCAAGTTTGTTAGTATAAGAAATGTATTGCTATTCAACTTGTTTTCAACAGACAATAGAAAGAAGGCTTATCATCCTGCATTGAAATCAAAAATGTTTATTGACATTCATATCATTTGATAAGAGGGCCATGTGTATTCACTTATCATTGCATTTTTAGATGTAACAGCGATGATGTATTCTATTTTTTTTTTTTTTTTGAGAAAGGGGTTTAGTAATGAAGAGGTAAGGTGTTTGACTGCTGCCTAAAGGAGCTGGATTCAATTACTGACCATGGCAGAGATCGGGGATTTCTCCACACTAAATTTTCTTCCTCTGTTGAATGGGTACCAGGTTTCTTTCCCAGAGATTAAAGGAGGGCAGAATCAGATTGACCAAATGACCTTTAACTTACACCCTGTATATTGTGAAAATCAATCCCTTTTGTGAGATGCAAGTACACATGCTGTGCTTCAAAAATATATATATGCGTTATCAGCCAACACTCAATCGAATTTGAGATATTTGAGAATGTTTTCATCGATTTTCGAATATTAGCTTATTAACTACCTGTTGTTTGATTCCAAAGAAAACGTTGGTGTGGTGTAATGTGTAAGGAAGAAGAGTAGAGATCTGAGAAGACAGGGTTCAATTCTGGTGGAGGGCAAATTTTTTTTTTTTTAATTCCACTTTTCTTTTTCTTTATCTTTCTTTAAAATAATGTAAATTTGAATTTATTTTGAATATTGAGCAGAAAAATAATATACCATTAGGAAAAAATAAATAACATTCTTCTTAACTTATTTTTTCACAAAAAGAACCATGTTGTCCCTTCTATAAATTTGTAATGGGAGTGAGGATTAGATCAACTTCACAGACGTGCATCATGGTACTTTTCAAAGATTTCCTACGCCAACACATCCCTTTTTACATAAATGTAACTATAATGATTGTTTAACTGTTGAACTGTGTAATCCTTAAAGATCAATTAATTAAATATTAGTTAAAAAAAAAGGAATTAAAAAAAAAGTTCAATTAAATTGCGATTTTATATATGTCTTATTTTATTTTTAATAAATGAAAAATAGTTCTAATAAAACATAAGTTAAAGAAAATATTATTTATTTATTTCTAATTTTATATTACTTTTCTGCCCAATCTTCATAATCATGGGGGGGGGGGAAAGAAAAAAGAAATTGAAGAAAAAAAAAAAACATGCTCCACAATTAACTTGAACTCTAGCTCCTTAGATCTCCAGTTCTCTTGCTTCGCAATATGCCACACAAACATGTTCATTGGAATTGAACAACAAAGTTAATAAGCACATACTTGAAAATTAAGGAAAACAATGTCAAATGTCTTGAATTCGGTTGAGTGTCGGCTCCCTAACCCACATATATTTTTGAAGTCCTGCATGTGTACCTTCATCTCACAAAAGGGCAGTGATTTTCGTGATGTATAGTGTGCACCATCTCCTTATCAGTCCCGTTGGTCACAAAACACTAGTAACCTTACCTGTCACAACTCCAAGGGCTTATATTAGCCTGCAGTGGATACTTTAACTTAATTTTAACTCTACATTGAGAACAACCTTATATCAACACTTACTTTGTCAAACTTAAAAGATTTTTTTTTTTTTTTTTTAATATCCAATAAAAACAGGTAGATTCTAGAACAACCAATATAAGATAAGAGAAAATTTGAACAAAATAACAAGTAAAATAAAAAGTTTCAATATATTCTCTCAACCTCCAATACAGCAACATATTGATGACAATTATAAAATAAAGTTCCTAAAAACTTATATATTGACTTTAATATAAATAGGCAAAAATTGTAAAGAACAGAAATAATTGCATTAGCTTCTACTTTATTTACAAAAGGAATAAAGTATTTATAGCTTGCCAGACACTCAACAGGCTGAACTTAACAATATTAAACTACTCAAAATTTTTAATGTCACATTAATTCTTTCCTGATGGAAACAGTTGTAATGTTCAAAGGGATATAAATTTGTTATAATGGAAGCATTACAACAATATTCTATCTCAAACCAAACATTCTACAGCATGTAATGAATAATGCTATGATTTTTATAGGACTTCTTTGAATAGAACCTGATGAATACAATGAAACAATTTCTTCACTAAAGCTTGATCTACTAGAAATTTTACTGTAGATGCAATCTTAACATATTTGAGTGATACAAAATGGATTTATCACTAAATTTCTAGCGGTGTTGCTTTAAGTGCACTACCTGAATATTCTGATCCATGAATATATATATACTAGCTGTGCCCTGAGGTTTCACCCGCATTAAATTGTGATTATACAAATCTGTTTCATACACGTTATGAGTACATAACTAAGTACATCTCATTAACTATAAATATCATCTGGAAATTAAAATACATGGTCCTTCTTGGTAATGTTCGGTTCTCATCGTGTCGCCAACCTGCCCCCGATTCTTACTTATTTAATAAAATAAAATGTCCATTACTATTTTATTTGTTGTTTTTTTGTGATGAATTAATTGTAATTTTACTTTTCACTGTGGTCCCCCAGCAATAACTGTCAACAGGTAATCTTTGATTCGATCGAATTAGTTTAAACGTTGGGGTTTACGTGCACTGGCAGAATCCATTATAATACTATGGAAAAGTGCCATTAAACAAACAAAGAAGAAATGTTTTCATAATTTAATTAATTGTATCTATAATATATTGCTACCTATTCATAACACGACCGTTGCAACCAATTAAAAGAACTACCTACAAATTGATTTTATTAAACCTAACTAAAACCTAAAATTTATATATATTAAATCAAACGTACGCTTACCTATTATGGTTAGTACCTATTATATAGGAAACACATAGAATTATTCAATTAAATTAACCAAACACATCTACAAAAATTAGTTTGCTGAAGCACAACTGTTGCTGAAGGAGCCGTATGGCATGATACCTCGGCTCACTGACCTGGGCATTCACAGTTCGGCCCTTCTCGGTAATGTTCAGTTCTTGTCGATAGATTTATAATAGTAGTATAGATTATAATGGCAATTATAGTTCCAATTGCCATTTTCAAATTACAAATAAGCAGACGAATCGGATATAAATAAACAATCTGAGATTCAAAAAAGAGGTTGAATACATTCATTATTGATGGGAGAAAGGGGAAGGAAACATGAATCAAAAAAATTTTTTAAAATGAGTTACAAAATTGTATTTTTTTTTTATAATTTGTTTTATTGAAATAGTTTCTTTAATCCCATTTTTGAACCTTTTTTAATGTACTCGATATTATGTAAATCATAATGATTTTCCGCCTGGTTTTTTTTTTAATCTAATATTTGTGAATTTAAACCTTTATTTACACTTGGCCCAACGAAAGAACGACTTTGACCTTGGAGAATACCCATGATCTCTTAATCATTCCAGGACTTAAGTGTGTCGAGAGAGATAATGGAAAATGGCGTCTCTCGATCTACCGATCGCCGTTTTAAGCCAAACAAAGCACGTTATAGCTAATGTTAATTCTTATTTCGAAAAGGAGAAATCAGCGAAACAGGATTAATATCTTATTAGAAAGTTAATGAGCGAACATCAGCTGCGACAGGAATTGGATTAACATCAGTGAAAGCTATTTGCCAAGAAGCGAAGCCTGCAGCCGGCCGATTGCAGCTGAGTATTGGACTAAAGACCATCTGGTAGAAACTGCAGTAGAAACCATTAATTATCTCGGTAACTAATTCTTACGATTCATACAGCAGTTCTTCTGAATCCGATGAATCTATTTCCACTTTTGAATCTTCATTTCAATCCATAGATTAAAATGAACGTCATGAAATGAACCTAATTTCATATTATTCTTAACAACTGCTGTGTGAATCATAAAAATTATATCTTATGATATATAAGCTACGTAAAAATTCTACACACCAAAAAAAAAAGTGTTTCCAATACTGTCACCTATTATTTTCTAAATAAAATTAGTTCATTTTCACCTAACAAAAATAAGTAAATAATAAGTAAGTAAATAATTTATTTAACAGTAATTGTCAAATATCAATGTGTTATGAATTTCACATTAGAATCCTTTAGTAACTGAATCTAAATGATAATACCTTCTCAGAAATAAAATACAATTTTAGAATTTCTAATGTAATTTATTAAAATACCAATACTAATGAATAATATATGTCTCAATTAAATTCCTATTGAAAAGGAAACAAACAATTGGTAATATACTATAGTTATATTTTAATTTTTAGTTACCATTATTTTTTTTAAGAATTACATTCTATATTGAATCAAATGAATGAAAATAAATACATTTTTGAAATTATATTTCATGAGAAATCAGAATAGTTCAATAAAAGGAATATCGTTTTATCCATAATCTTCGAACTTCCCCGAAATGTTCACTTTCCCACCATAAGCACTGACACATACAATCGATTCAAATTCTACTATTGCGCCATCTGGTGTCCACGGTCGACCTTTCGCTGGGAGGAGTTTAAATATTTTTGATTACTCAATTAAATTTATTATCTATATTTATAATGACTATTTTATTGCATTAATTTCATTATATCATACCATGTCCTTGTTATTATACCGGGTGGTTATCATTAAAGTTCCCCACTTCTGCACGATCTGGCAACCGCATTATTGGCAACCGCATTATTATAGTAATGCAACTTTCTATATAAGTTATGTAGAGCATGGGGAAGAGAATTCCAACGAAAAAAAAATACTTCAAAAAGTTGCCACCAGGTGAAAAAGTGGTGCTGCAAGATCATAAACAGATGATGGGAATGCAATATTTTTATGCTTTTAGAGTGACAGTTCAATATGCCCATCGTCTGCGTCAATGACAAGCTGGGAGCACAGGACAGCGGATTCAACAGTAGCAAGAAGAGTGTCTTGCTACTGTTGAAATGGCTGCAACATGAAGAATGATATTGGCTTTCAGTTCAGGCATAGTCCTTACACGTCCCTAATAAACTCGATCTTTCAGGATTCCCCACAGCCAGAAGTCACATGGATTAAGGTCTGGTGAACGGGCAGGCCACGCCTCTGGAAAGTGTCTCGACAGAACACGATCATTGCCGAAGCAGGCATGAAGAAGTTCCTTTACTGGGCGACCAATATGCCGTGCTGCACCATCTTGTCTGTTGTTGTCTCTAAACACCCGCATTCTTGCAAGGCTGGAACCACATGCTGTGACAGGAGTTGACAGTAACGTGCACCGGACAGGACCTGCAGGTGTCATCTCAAAAAAATATGGACCCAGAATGAAATCCGCGGTGAATCCACACCATGCAGTCATGTACTGGGAATGCACCACATGGGGGTTTGAGGAATCCCACACGCGACAATTCTGCGTGTTCACAGCGCCTCATCTGTCCACAGAATGTTCCAGGGCCACGCATTGTCGAAAGCCATGTTAGCCAAGAAACGAAATAAGAAGTCTGACTACGTTTGTGGATCTTGCGGCTGTAACTGGTGCAGTATCTGGATTTTATACGGGTACCAGTGAAGAATGGACCACACAACCTTTCACACCATTGTTAATTCAATGCTACTGCTCGCGCACTGGTCGCCGAGTACCGGGCCACTGATGCTCTGTCAGCTACTCCTACAGCCACTTTGTGGACAACATCCTCCACAATCGGGCGGCGTCCTCTTCCTGGCAGCACACCTAACTCCCCTGCTTCTTCGAATTTCTGCATCATCTTTCGTAAACCCCTTGCCGTCGTGGGTCCTGTTCGCAATCACTTCAAACGACGATATTCTCGCAGTGCTGATACACTATTGCTCACTGTTCTGGTAATAGAGCTTCATCAGGAGCACACCTTTCTTTTCCAATGGCATGGTGATTTCTGATGATTGGTTGTTCACAGACGCATTGCACTTTTCACACAGTGCCCCTTTTTCACCTGGTGGCAACTTTTTGAAGTAATTTTTTTTCCGTTGGAATTCTCTTCCCCATGCTCTACATAGCTTATACATAAAGTTGCATTACTATCCGTGCAATAATGCGGTCTCCAGACAGCGCAGAAGTGGGGAACTTTAATTATAACCACCTATTACATACAATTGTAACTTATTTTGTATTGTTTTTTGGCTCATGTTTCCTTCCCCTTCCACCTATTAATAATGTATTCGACCTCTTTTTTGAATCTCAAATTGGTTGATGTTTATGTTTACTGCTCCGCTCCTGTTGGTTGAAGTGTGATGTTATATAGCCTATAACCTTCCTCAATATACGGGCTATCTAATGCAAAAAGAATTTTTCAAATCGGACTGGTATTTCCTGAGATTAGCGTGTTCAAACACATCACATACATACAATAGCAGTAGCATTGAAAAAAATTAAGGTTAATTGTGAATCACAGAAAAATGTTGTACTATGCAAAATGAATTATCATGAAAACTACTCCATAATTCTACTGGAATGTCCAAAGGCAATGTATTCCCCTAACAGGAATATGGTGACATTGTTAGCACTACAAATGTCACTCAGCACTAGATAGGCCATAATCGCTGCAGGACAGAGCGAGTGGTGTGCTGTTCTCTGGTACAACAGTGCTTTTTACTACATGAATATGGCTCAGGGAATGCATATTGATAATGTTATGCTGGGCAGAATTACAGGGCAACTGAAGGCTCATCACTTTCAGATGGTAGTGTCCCCAAGAGCTGCATATCATTTCCAGAGTCTGGAAATGTCAGTCAATGCTTCAGCACAATATGTCCAAGGATTACAATGACAAAACTGTCAGACGACAAAGGTAGACAACAGAGCACCTTGCCAAGTACCCTGCAGCAGTGACAGGGAAGATGTTTCCAGGCAAACCATGTGGATTTTATGCCTACAGTACTACAAGATGCATCCTCTCGACTGTAGCTCTTAGAAGAGTTCGTTTAATCTGGTACAGAGAACAATAGCGCAACAATAGTGTAAAATTGTGGGTTTTTTTTTTTACCAATATCCATCTCTCCAGAGTTTACATCGTTTGAAAAAACAGAGCAACATTCAGCTCTTGCTGGATGCCATAATTACAGAGATCCATGACGGCCAAAATCTATTTTCGACCATTTCCGCACAAGCAAAAGAGGTTAATATTCCATAACAGATAATGCAACAAAACAGCTCACCCTACGTACTGTTAGGTCTTAGTCGGTGTTTAACATCACTGTTTTCATAATTGGTTCTGGCGCTGATTTATATAGGAAGTATAGATATGTTTTTTGCTTCTCCTGAAAAGTTCGGATAATGGTCTATTAGCCCTTTTGCCAGATGGCAATGATATAGAATAATGCACGATAGTAAATAATGAAATAGTAGAGTTAGGAGGACACACACATACCTATAGAATAGTAATGAAAGCTCCAAAGTGCCCCCCCCCCCACCGGCAATGAAATTATGTGCACTAAAATGGATTATATAGAATGCTTTTGATAGAAGAGAGTCTACTCTGGTGTGACAGGATTTTCTGCCTAGATTTGGGTATATGGCTTGTGATTCTGTAATGGGTTACTGTGTATGAGCGTGTTTTTTATTTGCTCTGGGATGCTTTTTAAAACTTCCGTGAGGTGTGTAGAGAAATTTCTGTTGGCTTGCCCCACACAGCCAGGGTGCACTGGCTACATAGAATCCAATAGTTGATGTTTTTGGGCTCATACAACCAACGTAGCTAACACCACTGTGCCTGTGTGTGTGGCAAACCAGCAGAAACTTCTCAACATGTTCTCAGAACAAAATAAAAATGCATTCCAGACCAAAGAATGTGCACAGTCATACACAGTGACCAATTACATAGCTCAGGTTTCCTAACACATTCAGCTTTCAGGCAGTCAAATCACCATCACCACAACAGACTCATCCTCATAAGATTATACAAGGTGGCCATAAAATAACTTTCTCTGTTTGGAGGCATCTGCAGTGAAAACTAATGAACGGAATGAGACCAAAATTCAGGTATAGTGTATTGAAGGCATGGGGAGAAGAATTCTGAAAAAAAAAAAAAAAAAAAATTAGTACCAAAAGTTGCCTTAAGGAAAAAAATTCGGCTGTCACTCTAAACGTAGATTATGCAAATTTGCTAGTGCAGAAGTGACAGCAGAGCTACTCAGTCTTTTTAAAAAGGGAAAAGCGAACGTTCAGTCAAGCAGTTCGTCAGTTGATTGTTGAGTTGTATTCAATATGAGGCCTACCGTACCTCAAAGTGCATTACTTGTAAAGCTGTTTTACACTAAAGAATGCAATGCAGCGGCGGCTCTTAGGGACTTTCGAAGGCTTCATAATCTACATAAAGGTCCAATGTTTGCTGTAGCACTGCGAGCTGTGATTCATAAATTCGAGGAAACTGGATCGCTAGGAGTGAGAGCCAGCAGAGGACACGAAAACCAGTATCAGACAACACAGTAACAGATGTTGCCACTGCAGTGTTCGGCGACACTACTAGGGACTAGTAGTGGTCCAAGCGCTAGTGCAACAGCTCGTCAAACCGATATGCCTTATGGGACTGTCTGGAAAATCTTACCGAAAATGCTGCATTTCTATCCGTATAAGATCAGTCGTATGCAAGAACTAAAACCTACAGATTATGATAAGCACCTGACTTTCGCGCTAACATTTCTTGCCCAAATGGATATGAACAATGATTGGCCTTGGAACATATTGTGGGGACATGAAGCTCATTTTTATCTGAATGGGTCAGTCAACACTCAAAATTGCCGAATCTGGGCATGTGAACGTCCCTCAGTGATTCATCAAGTGCCACTGCATTCTCCAAAAGTAGCTGTGGTGTGGGTTCACAGCAGAGTTCATATTAGGATCGTACTTTTTTGAGACTTTGACTCCTACAGGATGGAGAGATATATCTGCAAATGCTGCAAACGTTTTTCATTCCTGAATTGTAACAAAGACAATGCTCACACTCGACATGTTATATGCAAGATGGAGCACAAGCACATATTTTGTTTGTGCAGTACAGAACCTGTTAAGCCAGCATTTCGGGAATGAGAGAGTTATCAGTCTATATTTTCCGATGGAATGGCCGTCCTGTTCCCCGGATATGACCCCATGTGACTTTTGGTTGTGGGGTACCTGAAATCCATTGTGTATACTGGTGGCATTACAAACCTGCATTCGTTAAAAGATAACATACGAAGGGCTGTTACAAGCATCCAAACTGACACTTTACACGCAGCAGTAGAGAACGTCATACAGCAGATGCAATATGTTATACACATTGAACAAAGAAAGGTCAGCACATTGAAAATGTTGCACATGATCCAGAGGACCCTAATGATTGATTAATGTCAGTAATGTTGATAACAGATTGTTAACAAACAATTGATGATTAAAGATTGTTGTTTTGTTTCAGAATGTTTTCTGTGAGTCTTAAACTCCATTCATTACTAAACTGTATGTTCATAAACTTTCATAATCCTTTTTTGCATGCGTTCATTGTAATTATTCACCAATTTACTGGTTCCGACAGCGCTGAATTTTCTCCTATTGGCGACTTTTGGTACTATTTTTTTTTGCAGAATTCTTCTCCCTATGCCCTCAATAGACTATACCTGAATTTTGGTTTCATTCGTTCATTAGTTTTTGCTGCAGATGCCTCCAAACAGGGAAAGTTATTTTATGGCCACCTTGTATATCTTAGTATATATAATGCAATTACCAACAGACAAAATACAAATCATTACTATTAAAATTCCCTTCTCTGTCTCTGCATGTTTAGTGTCATTTTCAATGTTCAGACTGTCTCTATTTCCTCCCGAAGATGGAATGCACAAAGAACTCCGAAACTGTTGGAACTTTCATCACTGTAATGTATGTGCATTTCCTTTGCAATCCCTTACTGATGCATATTAACTACCTGAATCATCAGAGACCCCCACCCCAACCTCCACATTACAGTATCTACTTTTAGTACTATTTGTAATGCTGAAATATTTTTGCCACTTAAATGTTTTTGATTTTTTATTCGAAGATGTATGCAGTACAACAAAGAAATAGTCTTAATTTATTATAGGAATTAAAATCCATTTCTTAAATTAAATATTTCTTTATAATACTTCCTTATTTCAAAACGCAAGTGTAATGACTTTGCATACAAATAATTTAATTGTAGCCCTAATTGCATGATAATGTGAATATATGAATTTAAACATGACACTATATCTTATGTCATATTTACTTCATCTTTTATCTAATTATGAATTGTTCTTTCATTAATATCATGCGTACCAAGGTTATTTATTAGTCATAGCTGTTGACAACAAAAAAGTGGCATTTGGGCTATTAAGGAATTAGACAATGTCTTCAGTACTGTAGTTAAAAGAAGTTCACACATTCAAATCATCTTTTATTGTGGGAAGTCCCTTTTCGTTATATTTCTGTTTTTCTGGAAGTGAGGTTTTTTTTTTTCATGTTTAACTGAATTTTGCTTTTTATCATTTGCAATTTGAACTAGATTTCAACTATTGATTTGAATAATAGCTATTATTTAAGTTGTAGCCTATATATGAATTTAGTTTTGGCTGATGCAGTGACGATTAAATTGTTTTTCCAGCACCAGCTATTGTTCAACTGTGGTTCTAAAAAGTAATACAGGGTTTGGCAAATGTTCAACATGCAAAATTCTTGCCTCCTCCTAACACGATGGCACTATCTTTTGATGCATTTCCAAACTACTTATGAGCTTAGCAATTTGACATTAAACAGAATGATACTTATTAAAACCTTGCAAAGTAAAATTAATTTTTTGAAAAATGTTCATGTCAAGTTCAAAATATACTTATAAAATTTAAGTTGAGTAGCCATAAGCCATCAACAATAACAAAAACGAAAAACAGAAATTTAAGGTTTTTAATTTATAAAAATTAAAACTTTTTTTTTGCAATGATATTAGTTGTGCTGTTAAGATTGTTTATGATAATGAGTAATGACAATAAAATACTATCAGAAACTGAAATATCACAATTTTTGCAAAGGAATGCAAAAATAGATACTGCCGCTGGCAAGAGGAATGGAATCTGACAAACTAACCTTGTCATGAATGAAAGAATGCATAACCTGGGTTTATACTAGATAAATATTATCTTAAGATTTGTTGATATTATGCATCTTTATTATATGTTATGCTATTATTCATATTAATATGAGTGATGATCTTTACACAGAAGTACGTAACAGTAATCTATTGCAAAATCTTGCAAACCAAATATGTAAAATCTTGTTAATTTAGTTGTTGATTTAAACTATAGTCTTCTATTTTTATGTTACATTCAAACACCTAAATCAATGAAATAGTGGAGGGGGGGGGGGGAAACAACAACATCCACAATGCATTAAAAGGAAGCATATTTAATGAGCAAATCAATATTATATATATTTATTTCTTTCTCATTTCAACTGCAGAACATTGAAACATTCCTGAGATAACAAAAAAATAAGATTTAAACAACAACGAAATATTACATTTGAAAGTGAAAGATGTAAAATTTTATAATCCCAAAGCATCACTACAAACAAAAGCATATAACTAATTTTGTATATTAATACTAATTGATATGTTTTATATTTCTAAATTATCCTTCATTCGGTAAAGTGACAATTTTACATGGAATAACTGGCATCTGGTTATTTAACAGTGTCTGTATCAGTGTCTATTGTGATTTGTTTTATGTTAGGATTGCTGGCAGAATCTATTTTCTAATTCTCTATGATAACTTTGAACTTGCCTTTGACATTTATTAAGCGATTTAAACATTCTATAGATACATGATTTTCATTAATCAAATTTTTGATTCTTTATTAGCATATACATGCATCAAAGCAACACAAATCTAAAGATGCGAAGATACTAATTTCATCATCTACAAAAATCCCATAATTTATCCTGTATATAGATATATTTCAGCAATAATGTAGAAAATAACAATGTTCGGACATTATGAGCCACAATTCAAATTTTTAATTCACTCATAATCATAGGGAATGAAACTGAAAGAGTGGTTCAATCACAAAGTGCACCTAGAAAATTGCATTAGCAACAAATAACTGTTACTGATTTATTTGATACTCAGCCCCTCACAGGCTTGAAACATACAAGCATTTCGATTACTGCAAAATGTTAAGAATCCCTATGTAAAGAACCAGGACAGCCAGGAAAAGTTAAAGAAAGGCTGTGTTTCATGTAATGTAGATTTTAAGACATTCATAAAGCATCAGCATTTTCTTTAAGGGACACCATACAGATCCATGTGCCTCACATTCAAGTAAGGTACTGAAGAATCCAAAGGCATTAACATTTTCTAACTGAAAATTCACTTAAAAGTGCTAACATGTACATTATTGTTATTATACTGAGAATTTTGCCTCAAATACCTTTTTTTTATTTCTGAGACAGAAAATTTAAGGTGTTAAAGTTTAAAATCCTTATTAAAATCAATTGTAAAAAGATTATGTCACTTTTAATAAATAATACCTATAATTGTCTTGTCCATAATTGCCTATTTGGGTTTACTACCTTTTAAAATGTTTAAAATGGTAAATTGATACAAAATCGCATATATAGCAAAATTACTTCATTTTGACTCCTATTTTTTGCCTGTCTCTAATTCTTATTCCAACATTTATTATCATAAACTGCCTACAATAATAGAACAGCTTGAGGACAAAGGATATTCTGCCAGTCAAGATAATAAGATTGCTTCAAAAAGCTATCTTGAAAAAAAATAACAGAAATGAAACGAGTAGTTGAAGGAAAATTTTAAAGAATCTTGAAAAGGAATCTAAGGTGGAATACAGCTAAATAGAGAGCAGAAGTTCTAGGAGAAGAAGGCTTCTTACTTACATCTGGTTCACCCCATCATAGTGATTCTATTTTACAATTGCCCAGTTTCATTCTGTGAAGTCCAAAAGACATTCTCACAACACAGAAACATGCAACAGACACCTCTCTACAGCAAAAAATTTTGAGATGTATATTGTAATAACTTGTAACATGATTGTTGAGAATCATTAAGATACTTTCTGTATTTTAATAATAAACTGCTTGACACTGAAACTGTCTCATCCACAATAAACTGAGAAATATATCAAAAATCATCAGAGACATAGAATAAAGGTATGTACAATTTGAGTTCCAAAGCAATACGTCAATTGGCAGATTAGAAGACAGGAAACACGATAGCAGTCAATACTTTGCATAACTATTGTATGAACAGAAAAAAAGAATTAACTTACATGGAAAAAATGATCACTTAGTTGATCCTGGAACTCATTGCTGCAGAAAGCTATATGGCGGCATCATAACAACAGGTTACTGTAATCAGTGCCATCTTAACAGCATTATAGGCCCCCTGGCAAAGCAGTGTACATACACAACCAATTACATTTTTATTTTTTTTATATTAAACATATGCTAAATATGCATTTTTAAATAACAAATATTTATAGTATAATATAGTATAGTATTTATTTATTTATTGACAGCAAGCCATACATAGATTAGAATGGGCCCGTGTGCTTGAGGGGTCCTGGGCAACTGCCCAGCATGCCCATGCGTCAAGACAGCCCTGCCTGTAATGCCTGCGTAGTCAACTAGAGGTATAATTTCGAATGTTTTCAACTATTTTAAAAGTCAGTGAAATGGAATATGTATTTCTGAATTAATAGGAAGACTGGCTACTGCTACAAATGTATCCCATTTGACGATAAAAAGAATTGGCAATGAGCGAAAAACGACGGGAGCAGCAGTTCCTTTTGGACATTTTATTTTCCACATCCGAAGTCACTTTTGGATATGGATGATATTTATAAAAAATTTGAATAATGTAAAAATAATAATAACAGTACACAGGTATATTATAGATGCAAAGAATAAAAAAAAAAAATCGAAAATCTTGTTCTATTCTACTTTTATTTGAGTCATTCCATGTCAAATCACCCAATTTTGAAAAAAAAAAAAAAAAAAAATTCATATCTCAGAATTTGAGATTGATTTTTTTTCCAAGTTCTAGAAACAAATTTATGAGACCCGTATTTTTTTTTTTGCATATGTAAAAAATTAAAGAAGTTATAAATTTTTCAAAACATGCTCTTAAGCCTAATTTACGCCCATTTAACATTAGTGTCAATGGGAAAATTGGTGTAAGACAAAGGTGCATAGCTCAAAAGGGATAGGTGGTAGCAGCATGAAATTTTTTATGAAATACTATATTTAGAAAAAAAAATTAAGTTGCTCCCACTATCCCTTCTTCTGCAAAAAATTATCAAAGTCACTATAGTATTAACCCAAATAAAACATTTTAACGTGCTGTGAATATATCAATAAAATCAAAACAAGAAAAGAAAAGAACAGCAGCACATGGATAAATAAATTACCTTTCTGAATCAATTATTGGAAAGAATTGGGAACGGCCGTTTCGTCCTTGTAGGGACTCATCAGCCCAATCCGCCTTCCCCGATAAGACTCAGAAAGGCATGAGCTTTTCTGAAGGCCACCGTCACACCTGCCAGTGGGCCCCAGCAAAAGAAGCAAGAAAATAAATTGCTGTGTTATTTTACAGAACTGAAAGGCCTTAGCCTATAACTAATAGGCAAAAAGGCTTTTAATAATTGAACTAAAGGTTCAAAAAAGGTGAATTAACGCAAATAAAACATTTTAACCTGCTGTGAATATATCAATCAAAACAAGATTTATTTTCTTGCTTCTTTTGCTTTTGGGGGCCACTCCCAGGTGTGACGGTGGTCTTCAGATAAGCTCATGCCTTTCTGAGTCTTTTATCGGGGAAGGCGGATTGGGCTGATGAGTCCCTACAAGGACAAAATGGCCGTTCCCAATTCCTTCCGATAATTGATTCAGAAAGGTAATTTATTTATCCATGTGCTGTTCTTTTCTTTCCTTGTTTTGATTTTATTGATATAATCTCAGCATGTTAAAATGTTTTATTAGGGTTAATTTACCTTTTTTGAACCTTTAGTTCGATTATTAAAAGCCTTTTTGTTTATTAGTTATAGGCTAAGGCCTTTCAGTTGTGTAAAATAATATAGCAATTTATTTTTTTGCTTCTTTTGCTGGGGGCCACTGGCAGGTGTGACGGTGGCCTTCAGATAAGCTCATGCCTTTCTGAGTCTTTTATCGGGGAAGGCGGATTGGGCTGATGAGTCCCTACAAGGACGAAACGGCCGTTCCCAATTCCTTCCGATACTTGATTCAGAAAGCTAATTTATTTATCCATGTGCTGCTGTTCTTTTCTTGTTTTGAATTTATTGATATATTCACAGCATGTAAAATGTTTTATTTGGGTTAATACTATAGTGACTTTGATAATTTTTTGCAGAAGGGATAGTGGGAGCAACTTAATTTTTTTTTCTAAATGTTACCCTAAGAATAAGAGTATTTCATAAAAAATTCCATGCTGCTACCACCTATCCCTTTTGAGCTATGCACCTTTGTCTTACACCAATTTTCCCATTGACACTAATGTTAAATGGTCGTAAATTAGGCTTAAGAGCATGTTTTGGAAAATGTATAACTTCTTTAATTTTTTACATATGCAAAAAAAAAAAAAAAATACGGGCCTCATAAATTTGTTTCTAGAACATGGAAAAAAATCAATCTCAAATTCTGAGATATGATAAAAAATGGACTGGTTGATTTGACATGGAATGACCCATTTGCAGAAATGTAGAAAATAGTTGCAATGCTTTATAATAGATGTCACTGAGCATACATGGAAGTACTAATCCATAACCCAACATCATCTTCTTTTTTTAACTGTAGTTTAGTTTTGCAGACAAATAGCATGGCATGGACTAATACAGCCTTCTAATGAAGGCCTTATGTATCTAGAATGCTTATCTGGATCTCATAATTCAGAAATATTCAGGACAGTCAAGGAGAAGTTTACAAAGCATTGTCCAATAAAATCCAATACATGTCTGATGAGTATAGCTCTGAATGGAAGTAAAGGAAATATATGGATCACACTCTAGGAGATGGTGCAAACGGACTTCTAGAATACCACTCAGAAATGGCAACAACACACAGGTTGTAAAATGACAATCAGAAATCAGCTGACATTTTATCCATTATATGTATAATAGGTAATCAGCTATTGCCACTAATGATGCTCCATATGAGGATGTGTAGTGTCATGATATATGACCATGAACAGTGCTGCTCTGTTGTCACATTGTTGCTATAAGTCGACTTGACTATTGTCCGTGCCAAGGCAGAATCTGGACTTGCTGCTGAACATGACACTTGTCATTCCTGTTGCCACTGAGCTCCAGCAATGCTCTAAAGTGAATGGAAGTCAACACAATGGCTGGGGGCTAAGCACAGACTTGTCTCCACCAACCTTTGGTTTACCATCTACATTGTAATGGGGATGATCCAGCAAACATTCTCTGCAGTTGTTTGTAACTCTAATTCCCTCGCAACAAATATGCAGTGTTGTATAATCCAACTCATTGCAGCAATACTGCCAACATGATTATAGTGTCTCAGGAGAACCACTGTTGCCAAAAATATTCAGCTCTTTGGGTATCCCAATGCACGTCAACCCACAATTCAGCAAATTGATCTAATCGATTCACATAAGTTAACGATCTTACCTCTCTCAAATGTCCAGCTGTTTAAACATATAACAGGGATATATAAGGAATCCTCAAAGATATGCTGAAACAACTATCAACATTCCATTGGTTCACTGTATGTGATCTTGAACACTAGATCAGACAGGTTTCAACAGTTCATGTTCGTCTCAGGTTGGTTTCATACACAAATGATTTAGGCATCCCATTGCCTGCACTTTTATATTAATTTGCACACTGAAAAGCTAACTCTGGCTAGATGATTAAATTTCAATAGCAAATATTTATTTTTTTGAATATCATACTATAATTATTTAAAAAAAAAATAATCCATTTTTCCCGCTTTATATAATTTCTAATTTCTTTGCACAAAAAGCAATTTATCCAAGACTACGCTTAATAACTTCAAACAGTACGATAAATAAGTAATAAAGTTTCACTTTAATTATTACTCTTCCCACTTGTCATATTGCATTATGAAAGCATTAAGACAGTTTCATATTTTACTTATAAAGTTTAACATCTGTTACTAAAATAAAATAAGTAAATGATACATACTAAATATGTAGAGGAGGTGGAATTAACAACTGCTTTGGAGTGTATTCAATCATCACAGAAATTGGTAGTAGTATTACAGTTTCCCTACTGGTTCAAAAATATTTTTTTTTTTGCATTGTCCTCCATGTCTGCGCAATCCTTATCCTTTTTCACGATCAGGGAATGCATTCTTCACTTCATTATTTTGAAAATCAGATACATTTCATTTCAACAAGCAATTAGCAATCAAAAACACACCCTTAAATCTTTTCGAATAAAAGCTTAAAAAGAAGCCACTGCTACACAAACTATAAAATAATCTCAATTTCTCTCATTAACTATAATAGAAAATATTCTTGAAAAATATAACATGAATTCTGTTCAAAATGATAAACTCAGCTAATACAAACTTAGCAAACATTCATTCATTCTAATAAAACCATTTTAATCAATTGCTTCCAATAATCCTAACTCCAGACAACCTTAAAAACAATTTCCGAAATACACTTTACACTGCACAGGCAAATTAATTCATTTCACAGATACCTATTCCTAATCTCCCCCATTGTAAATGTTCCATAACCTATCTGCTAAGCTTTCCAAATCTGCATCAAAGTTTGTATTTGCAATTAGCAGAATAAAATTGTGCCAGATAGTTTAAAATGTCTACAGTGATAAATTTGAAGGTTATTCCTAAACATTAATATTTCTGATAGTCAATCACAAATATTAATTTTTAAATATTTTATGGTGATTTAAGCATTTCCATTTCTATCCTTAACTTTTGTTTTATTCTCAAAGATAATTCACATTGTCTAAAAAAATTAATGATTCCAAACTATCAAGATGTATACACAGACTTTTCAAACTTTGTAGCTGATTTGCATGTAATCTTTCCATGAACTGGTTAAGATTTTTCAGACTACTGTATTCACAGGTTCTTTATATTAACTACCAACTATTTTTTTTTTAAGGCAATTTCCTTCATTTAGTTACAAATTAATTACTCCAATATCCACATTTATTTATTTACGTCTTGGAGAATTTAAATTTTTTGTCAATTACAATGGAAATTATCCTACGTTCTGAATCAGACTATACTTAAAGAAATAAAAAAAAATACGAATCTAGTTGTTTCATTTTTATCATTCAATTAGTTGTTCTAATATTGGAAAGACAAAAGCAAATAAAATATTAAGAAATATTCATTTATTTATTGTTACAGTAAATATAAATTAAAGAAAAGTTCGTGATGATTGTATTTGGACTTTCAAGCAAACGGCTGTAAATTAATAGGACAGGTGTATCCAGGATTTTGGAATGGGAAGGGTTATGATGGTCAAAAACAAATACACGTCGTGTCCTTCCCGGATGGAGGAGGGGTTTTACTGACAAACTGATGAATTTCCAACCGGGAAAAAAAACCAGTCTAAAATTTTAGATTTTTTTTCCATTTTAGGATGCAATGGGGGAAGGTCTCTAACCGCCTTCCTCCTCCGTACCGGTATGTCCGAGATTAACATGCTAAATAAAAATCCACACTACCAATTTTCAAAAACAATGGACGTTAAAGTTGCTTTTCATTAATACAAAAAAAAGTTCTGTTAATATTTTCAATTGATTAATTAATGAAAAGGAAAAACGAAACTTCAACAACACAATGTAACAACTAATGAATATCATTCTAAATCACAATCATAAATGTTTCAGATCCACTATTTTGTTAGAAATGAAAATTATGAAATGAAATGCTGAGAATAATGTAGAAATTTTATTTTTTCCTACTGTATACTTTGTAGCTTCGTGAATAGAAAACACCTTTAATAATAATTCCCGTTTATTATTCTTATCACTATTATTCAACGACAGTGGCGAAATATTAAAAACCATATTACCTAATTTTCAGGAGGTTGTTTTAAATGATGCAACTTAAGATCAATATTATTCTAGGAACATGAATTAACAATAGGATATTTATAATATTTTTATTAATCAACCAATTAACTATATTAGTTGTACTTATATGAAAACCTCATTATCGCGATTTGTGGTTTCTAATTTTACATCCGTCGCGATTATGCTTCAATATATTTCGCTTTCCGCAGAACAAAATGATCCCGTTAGTGCTTCTTAAGAAGATGAGCTATAATATTTAATGGCTGTTTATATATGCTCACTAAATGTAAATCACATCAACAGGAAATGGATAACAAAAAGGATTTCTCTTACTATTTTCTCGTAGTATTCTCTCCTTCTTTCAGCTCTTTTCTTATAGTCCACCATCATCCCCCGAATTTTCCGTTCCTGTTTTCGCGCCTCATGCCACATATTTTGTCCTTTGGATCGCTGAAACTGAAAATTAAAGAGGAATTTGGTCAATTACTTCAGAAGATGACAATATCACTCAATCAAAGAACACAAAACAACAACAAGGTTTTTAATAATAACAACTCAAAGTCACAACAACACGTCTTCCATGTCTAAACCTTATCACATTGTATTACTGATACATTTACAAGAATGGTGAAATATCAAAAAGAAAATAGGAACTACGTTTATTTGATTAATAAACGATACGTACCCTGCCTGAATTCGATGCAGCAATCATTTACTAATCTCTATATTATCACCAACAAAACACAGGATTAAAGGTACTAATAGTTAGTACAAGGAAAGAGAAATAAACCCCAGACGCAATCGTTTCGAGCTCAAGTTTAAAGCACAGCTAGCTCCGACATCTCCATTGGAATTAAACTCATGATCTCTAAAGTATAAGGTTCGATTACAGAAAGATGGAAAAGCACAAATTACAAAACGTAGAGAGAAATAAAATCATAAAGATTGCTTGGCGTTGGGACGAATTAAGCCTGATCATGAGAATTTGCTATCTGACGTCACAATTTGTCTATAACCACAAGCAGACGCGCATTCAAGAATGGGAACGTTCATAATTGTCGTCATGGGAATGTGCTTCTTTCATGTTTTTCCCGTTTCTTTTTCTTTTAATATTTTTTTTTTTAATTCGCTAATCTTTTATATTGCGTGATTCATGCAGTCTTAGACAACTAAGCTGCAAAAACACTGTTAAATGTGTAAGGATTTTTTTTTTCCTTTAATTGTATTTTATTATAGTTCTCAAGTATAGTGACGTAATGTATGATTGGCCGGAATTCTCTCTTTATTTTAATAATTTTCTTTAAAAATTTTTGTATTTTGAAAAATATAGTTATTTTAAATACACTCAATATTTATTACGGCAATAAAACTACAACTACCCAATCTGTAACCCTATCGCAAAGTAAAAATGAAAGGAAGATTATTTGTGTAGGTGGTGACAATAATGGAGGTGGTGTCTGTGTGGAACAAAAATGGCTGATTGAATAATTATAATTAATTGCTAATGATCATTTCCCTGAGAAAAAGTGAAAGTAATGATTAAAAGCCTTTTTGTATAAACAAACCAAGATAAATAAAAAGAAATATTGTTTTACTTAATTATTAATTAAACAATATGTAATCTCTTTTAAATGCCGTAAAAAACTATGAACAAATGAAAACAGATAGAAATGAACAAATGAAATAATTATAGTAAGAAACTAGTCTACATTTTGAAAGTTTCGCAATTTTAAAGGTATTAATTATACGATCAAAATATTAGTATGTGTGACCTGAATTAAAGCTGACCCTCTGATATCTTGGGTAAAGAACACAAAAAAAAAAAAAATATACACCCACAAATAAAAAAGTATATGTATTAATGCCTTTTGCAAGCGATTTTTGTTTTGTTTTTCGTGAGGTTTTTCAGCCTCAATTAATTTTGTGTTGACTATTTGAGTCAAATAATCCTTGCCCTGGGTTGAGGCGTAACCTAGGAATTTGGAATGGGGGTGTGTTATAATTGTCCTAAAACAAAATTGTCTTTATTCCGGAGAGTGTTCGGGGAAGGGATTACAAATAAAACCATGGCTATCCAACAAAGAAAACAGGATTAAAATGTTTGATTTCTTCCATTTTCATTTAATTTCTTCCATGGGGGGGGGGGGGGTTACAGCCCTATACTAATCTCCTTCGGTACCCCAATGCCCAGGAGAAAGTCCAGTTTTATATAGGAAGGATAAATTAAATATAAATATTCAAACCAACTCCAGGAATCGAACCGATATCCTCAAAATGAGAAAATGCGCTATTACTTTATATAGTATTTATATTAGTAGTTTTCCTAAAGTGGTCAATCATCTTTAAACTGAAATTTATTAAAGATCTACACATTAATTGTAATTATAAATATCTAAACCCGCGGCTAATTTGTAAAGAATCGATAAAAGATGGATAGAAATTTTAGGGATGAAGTTTATTTGATTATGAAACAAATATGGTTCAAAATTTTAAGGTAATAATAAAAAAAAAGTTAATAACATTTTTTGAAATAGAGGATAAGAATTAGCCACCAACAACTGCCTTAGAATGTTTGTTTGTTTGCTTTTTTTTATATGAAATGCTTACTTTAAAAAATACGGCATATAGTAGAACAACACAGAGGTCCAATCATGTAACTAAACTGAATATAAAGTACTACGTTTCCGTTTATGTACCAGAGAAAAGTTACCTTATCATATTTATTTCCTTTCTATATACGGTCCATTGAAACGAAAAATCCTTATTATGAAACCCGCGAATGTTACTCTTTACTGTGGCCAATAATTAGTCGCTATATTTCTAAATGTTATGTCAAAAATATGTTTAGTAAAGTCATTAACCGATTACAAATTATAGGGAAATACTGATTAATGATTAAAAATAGATCAAATACTGAAGAAAAAAAAAATAAATAATAATACTCGCAGTGATCCTGTTTATTTTATATTTAACATTTAAATATATTTAGAACAAATGTGCAAAGGTATCTAAAGTATTTACGGTAAGGCTTCACAAAAGGAAATAAGAACAAATTTCATTATCAAATTGTGTAATAAAAAAAGAGACAATAGTTTAGTTTTTACTATTCTTCTAAACGTGGCCTTTATGGTTGTGCATTAAAACATATTTAAATTTTGTGCGTGATACATTAAAGTTTATTTATTTATTTATTTAAATTGTGTTAAATAACGTTATCAATTAAATATATTGCATATGCTACTAGAAAGAGTTTTTTTGTTTGTTTTTTTATTTTAAACTCCAAAATATATTCGTACCTTGCCGTTCTTCCAAACATTTTTTTTTTTTATATAATATTTATTGAATGACTTATATATGACGAATTATCCAGACGATACGGACTAAAATGAACACGTACTTTTTCGCTTTATATAAATAAAATAACGAAAACTATCATAAACGAATTTTTAATTTATCGTCTAGATAGTTATACGAGGTTTTGATGTGTCATGATGACACGAAATTCGTATCCATAATTCTTCGGTCTTTATGCATGTTACAACTGTTTACATTTTAAAATTTCAATACTGTACTGCATTCAAAACTACAAAAAAAAAAAAAAAGGCTTAATTTCATTGTTCAAAACGTTTTAAACTCTTGTGTTAAATATTGCTTTATATATAACTGTTACTATTTTTATTCACGTTATGATCGATTAATGGCTAACGTATCCTCCTATTTACACCCGTATGCAATCTGATTATATAGGATAAACATAAGACCAGATAATTCTTAAAATTCTCTTAATAATTTATTAAAGCGCAATTATAAAAAAGTATTAATAAGTAAATAATATATAAATATGTTTGTATGTGTATGTATTAATTTATATTAATTTATACAATTACTAAAAGTTAACTGAAACAATTACAAACTTTATAGATAACGAATAATCAATTATTAATTAAAATAATTTTAACTGCTAATGGAGGTATCGATTTGACGATCGTCCTGTACATAAGAAACTATATTCAACATCGAAATTTTCCATTATACGATTTGTGATATATTATGAAACGAAATTCCTTTCGTTATTAAGCATTTACTTTTTAATTTTGTATTTTACGTTTACTTTTCAAAGTGTTAATTAATTTAAATAAATATTCACTGTTCTACAACGACCCAATACGTTGTCTGCCTGTTTCGATCCGACCTTCTTCCAACTTACAATAGGCCTATTAATTTTTATGTTTCGAATTTTTTTTAATTGCCCTTCTTTCGCGAATTTGACCAGCAAGATGTTATTTAATAGTTGAAATGAAAAGTTAAAAAAGTTATCGGTTACTGAATAATGAAAAAAAAATAACTACAACATTTAATAAAAGTATAAAAAAAAACTGTTAGCTTTTTTAACGACCCTACATTAGGTGCACGGACTAATGGCGCTGTAACATCGATTGTTCTGTTCCTAAATGGCAACTGTATTCGTTGCATGTTTTATATTCTTACATGACATCTATGTTTAAAACAATTATTTTATTATAATATCTTACTGCATTTTAGGATTCAAGTAAAACTATTTGAAGTAACTGAACACCATAAACAACATGACTTTTGATAACGTTATATATACAACTATAGGTATTTGTGAGTTCCTTACTGGACAGTGCCAAACTATCCACACCAACATTACAGATTTACTTCAACGAGATAAAGGCTGTTAGATATTGTATAATAATAAAAATGTTTGACCCTTTTATAACCTCTACGAAAAATCGTTTTTTGGCAATAAAGTTATTTTCAAATGTATGCTCGTTAAGTTTTATAAGAGCGCCATAAAATTACACAGACAAACTAGGGACTTTTTAATTTTAATTCACCAAAATAATTAATTTCGCCAGAAATAATTATTATTACAGGAAAGTAATATAGCTATTTTCTATTTCAATGTAACTGATTAATTCCCTAATTAAAATAATACATTTCTAAACATTTTTATGATTTTGTTCGTTTTCGTATATAATAATTATTTTCATATTAATACATGTAAGTTGATGATGTTGTGATTTTTAAGTAAAATACATTTGTAGACAATAGTTCTCTGGCAAAAAAGCTGTAATCTTTAAGCACAATCACATTATTATTTCTACAATGTACATCGAGCAAAACAAACCGTGTCTATGGAAGCGTAAGAGGAGCAAGTGTGAAGTTCGGCTAAGCAATTCCGAGCTCATGTTTAAAGATAGTGAAAAAATGTTATTTCAAGATTTCTGCTTTAAATAAATAAAATTATTAAAATACGTAATATAAGGGAATACTATAGATTAATTGGAATGAATGAGAAAGATTGCAAGAAGGATCAAAATTCAAATGACGTAATCTCGTAAAAACATGTTTGAATCTGATTTTATAAATACTTAAATGATCTAAAAGCAAAGGATTTTTTATTGCATTTTCCCAAAGCATTCGGAAGACTTTTTTAGTAATTTCATGTTATAATCTCATTTTCTTGTAACTACTAACAAATGAACACTAAGTAAATATCATGTAAAAATGTAAGCATAAAACAGCTGCAAAGGCAAAAGGACAATTGAGATTGGGAACTGCTTTTATTTTCGTTTTGAAGTTACCTATAAAATTGAAATTTGAAATTTATCTTTACTGAGATGCCAGAGGAAAAATTTAAATATGTAAGTCTGTAATGTTTGTGTGTGTTTTCGGTATGTAATATGTATTATTAATTTCTGCCAGATTTTTTATTGCAATCAGAAGGAATGCATTTGTACATTACATAATCTTAAATTACTTAATATTTCATTATAACATCTATATTTATTACTAAACATTGGTATTATCTTTATACAAAATAATTTACAAAATGTTAACTCTATATCCACAATACAATCATTCGATCATTAGATATTAATTTTACGGAAGCTGAAACTAAACCACACAGAGCTTCGTACAGCATGCATAGTATAAAATAATATTCAAAATAGAAAATACTCTGGTTAGTAAGAGAATAAGTCGTGATTTTTAGATTTATAGAAAACTAAAGTTATTTTCTTTGCATTGATAAAACTATTTTATGTTATACTAAAATTATAATAATAAAAAACATTTTTCTTTGTCGCTTATCGTTTTCCCGTAATATGGGCAAAGTTGGTTCAATGAAATAGAATCACGATTTTCAGTTGAACTAAATAGATGATTTTTCGCTGGCACAGTCATATCACTCCGCCGAAGTTTATTGTTAAAATTACTAGATTTATTTTTTGATTATTAAAAAAAGTGACTGTAAGAAGTCGAAATGCATATTTTAAATTATTCTTCGAGGAGGAAAATTTAAATTGTATTTCTAAAGGGCGATATTTCCAACCATATCTTGCTCTTTTTCTTTGCGTATCCTTCCATCCTAAGAGTGAAGAGTGTCTTTCATGTAGGATATTGCCGTCGGTGAATTGGCCACAGTGGGCTCCGTAGAATAATTTTTTAACCTCACTTCTCGACTACAAAATCGATTTTTAGAGATTATTCGTCTGGCCTTACTAATTGTTTTTCAACTTTCACATGGTTTTGGCCGAGAAAAACAACGAAGAAAGCCGAAATGGCCGTAGATCGCGGGGACCTAGTCCGAATGGCCATTTGTCAGACGACGGGAGCGCCACAGACGACTCGGATCGTGACGGTACCAATATTTGTGTTTATTATTATTTTTATTTCGTGTCTTTTCTGCTCGAAAAAATGCTCCTCCAGCCCCAGCCTGTGAAGTGACTTGTTCATTTTAATATTTGCAGATAGCGGTATGCGAGTCGGCGACGAATATCAAGCAGCAATTCCAGAGTTGATTTCTAACTCGGGTAAGTTTCCTACGGTATCCCGTGGGGACAATGACGATGTTTGAGATTCACTATTCACTTGTAATAATATTAATTGTTATTTATGTAACTGAACTATTTCAAATCCTTTAATGCCATTTTGTAGATAGATTAGGGTCTATTGAAGAGTTTTCGTAAAAGATTAGCGTCTTTTCCCTCCTTTTTAGGAGTGTATGTCTGATATAACGCAATGTAGCCGCTTCTGAATCAAATTGTGGTTGTACGGTAGTTCCCATTATCACTTTCCAAAAAAATTAACGAGAAAAGTAACAAAGAGGTTTTCTTAAATTAAAAACAAAAACCAAAGTCTAGCAAAGAAATGTTTACCCATGCTTTTTTCTTGAGTAGCCCTTTCATAAAGTGATTTAAATTATGTTAAAAGTGAAACTTAGATATATTTTATTAAAAAATAAAATTTCGCTTTGCATTTACCCGAAAACTGAATGATATTTATTTTTAAATTAGAAAAAAAAAATCTTGTTAATTAAAAGAATATCAGCTTTATTATTCACGACTTTTTAGAATCTTATTAACATTTTAAAATTTAAATTCTAAATTTTTAAATAATTTATTATTATAATATACGCATAATTTTACAATATATTGTTAATTGTAGATTTTGCATATTTTGAGCTGGTTTATAAATTCATTAAATATCCGAAATAACGATGTAAAACTATTAATCGAATACTATTTTCCCCTTTGCGTTTCTTTTTAAAAAGCATGTTTTATCCTATTGTTACTCATCGGTCTCTCTCTTTAAAAGATGTTGCCATTATTAAATACATTCTTCATTATTCTCGTATTTATCATTCTTTGTTAAAATTTGAATAATAAACGGTAATTTAGTATCTTCTTCCCCTTTTTTCAGTCTTAATGCTGTATTAAGAAAATTTCAATATAAATATATAATTTCTGTTTTAAAGAAAATGCGTTATTTCATTTTTAAATTTAAATCTAAATAAAATTCAATATGTAAGTACGTACTTATTTGCATTTGAGAAAGCTTCTTCATTCTTACAGCAAATAAAATTGTAATATTAATTTTATTAAATTTTAATTTTTTTTGTAGCTTATCCTTTTCAATTAAATATATTTGCCTTAAACCTTTGTTATTTTTATCGTTAGTATTAATCTTTTTGGGCAAATTTGAAATTAAGGTTTGATATATCGTTTAAAGATTTTTTTTTATATTTTTTTATTTGCAGCTTATTAGAAAAGAAATCAATAAGATATTTAAACTTTTAATGCTCTTTAAGAAATTAATTTAATATATCTATTTTCCAACTTAAAATCCCAATTTTCAGCCATGTTGGGGTATTATTTAAAAAATATTGTATTTATTAAATAAATATGAGATGTAGGTCTATATAATCTCTGATGTTGCTTTTTTTTGCTTTCTGAATTGAGCCTGAAAGTTATTAATCAACATTTTTTAACCAATAAAGGATACCAGAGCATAACTATAAATTGGTTCTTTGTTTAAATGAAAACAAATTCTTCTTATTATTAATTACATAAGAAATTATCATTTAAAATTTTTCTTATTAAAAAAGAGTTCTTTATTTCTTTGTATTGTAATACTAACCACCAGTTCTGGAACTTTATTGACTAGTTGTTTCAAACTGTGATGGAGATTAATGTGAAAAAAGGGTGGGGGGATCTGATAGATGTAGTATCTTTAATTTGAAGTATAGTAGAATCATGGAAAATTAGTTTTATCGGGCAGTTGTACAACTGTTAATACTCTAGTCTATCTTGTCTTCCAAATCAGCAAATTTAGTTGTTGGATATTAATAAAAAGTAATAATGCTAAATTAATTAATAGTGTTTAAGGAAAAAAAAAAACTATCATTATTTAAGATATTTTTAAGAACTGGTCTGGCTAAGAAGGTTGCAAATTGCTACATTGAAAAATGAATGTTTGATACTAAAATTGAACTTTTAAAACTCATAAACATAAGGTGACCAACCGTCCTCCTTTAGGGAGGACAGTCCTCCTTTTTGAAGCTCTGTCCTCCCTTGAGAAGTGTCCTCCTAAATGTCCTCCTTTTGTAAATTCTGTCCTCCTTTTTGATGTTTGAAGAGTAATATGTCCTCCTTTTTGATATTTGAAGTTTAAAACCTTTTTTTTTTTTTGGTTGAACAGATAGGTTTATACCCCTGAAACCCGTGATTTAACATTTTTTTTCCTTCAAATTATTTGTGTCCCCTTTTCATTTTAGAAAAAATGGTCATCTTAATAAACAAATAAATTTAAAGTGTCTGCTTAAGATTTTCAGCTGCATAATGAATCTGAGATATTTGATACTCAGATAGCCATTCTTGGTGATAACTTATGTTTAAATTAAAAATTTCAGCATAACAAGCAATGTTAAAGTTTAAATTTTATTTCAAACAAAAGCAGAAATTTTTTTTTTCTTTTTCTTTTTTGCCAGAATACAGTTCAGTAAGAAAACTTGTCAGGTTTTTTTTGTTTTTTTTTTTCTAATCAAGATTAGACTAAATACATATTGTGATGCAGCTTAGTCTGAAATCTGTTCTGCTTCTTGGTCTATCTATGTGCTAGAGAATGCTGCAGTATAAAAGAATGTGATTGAGTCTGGCAGGGAGTGGACACAATAATATGAACACCCATATTTAAATGGGCCATACTTCATTTGTGTAGCAGAGCCACGCCGTTTAGAGTAGATGTCTGCCACCTAGTGGCTGTGAAGGCGGAGTATCAGTTAATCAGCAGGATTCATACAGGTTGCATGGTGAAAATTGTACTAGCAGTGAAATGCCGCTATGTCTGATCTCTCAGACTTCGAAACAGGCATGATCATTGGAATGCACCTCGATGGAGCTTCACTGACAAAAACAGCCAACCTTGTAGGTGTTGCAAGAAACACTTGTGTTATGACAGTCTACACAAAATATGGTAAGACTACATCTGCAAAATAGAACAGCAGGCAAAAGTCAAAGCACACCGACAGGGATAGACTGGGGTTGAAACGAATAGTGACCCGACAGCGCAAGACAGTTTGTTCTAGATAACCTCCGATATGACCACCCATCTCCAGAACCCCATGTCACTGAAAACTACCCAATTGGAAATGCATTCTGCGGACATTCATGGCAGAGTGCCTATTCCAAAACCAATAGGGGCATTGAAGCGACATCAATGGTGCCTCTAGCACAGAACACAACAGTAGTGGGACATGTCATTTAGTCTGACGAATCTTCCTTTACATATTTTCATATCACTGGATGTGTTTGTGTGTGGAGAATACCAGCAGAAGCCTTTCATGTTGACTGACTCCTTCCTACTGTTAAGCATGGAAGGGGTGCTATGATGGTGTGGGATGCTATATCTTGGCATGGTCTGGGACCACTTGTATTCCTGCATAAGAAGATCACAGCACAGCATTATCTCAGTATTCTGGGTGATTATCTCCATCCTATGCTGCAGATTGTGTTCCTTGACGAAAGACCTATGTTCCAAGTCGTCAATGCCCCCATTCACACTGCTCGATGTGTCCAAGCATGAATATGACATGGTTCAATGAGCATGAATTTGATGTGGAACATCTCCTGATTTTAACATAATCAAACCTTTGTGGGGTATTTTGGAGGCCAAATTGCATGCTCCCTTTACACTTCTGAACTAGAGACCACTCTACACGAGGAATGGCTGCATATTCCCTTGAACATTGTGCTTGACCTATATTTGTCCATCCCACTTCGAATACAAGCTGTAATTCAGGCAAAGGGTGGGCCATAATCCTACTAATAAAGATTTTGTGTCATTTCAGAGGTGTTCATATTATTTTGTCCACCCTCTAAATGCTGCACTATTTAGGAACCATGTTGTAGAAATTTGAATTCTTAACTCTTAGAGTGTGATTTAAAAACTTTTTACCATTTTCTAATCTTTTTTTAAAATTTTAATTTTGAAATCTGTTGAACTATTGAAAAAACATCTTGGTTTGCAATCTTTTTGCTATTTCTTTGAAGCCTTTCTATAAAACAGAATACTTTAGAGATTTATATCCTCTTTGGAAATTAAAAAAGATCTTCAAAATTTGATATTGAGATGTAATTATCATGTACTATTTACTTACGAAATTAGGTTAATGTATATCATCTGTGCTGAGATGGTGCTGGGGGTTATAAATCCCCCACCTTTGTATCTGAAAAAGAAAGAAATCCAGTAGGGTTTTTTTTTCCTTTTTTTTTTTTTTGGTTGAAATGCCATCTATTTGTTTGTAATCCCCTCTCCCTCCCAAATCCAGTGAGAAGAACTTAATTTTTTTTTTTGTTTGGTTAATGCAAGGTTCATCTTAATCTCCCGTCCTATTACAGATTCCTGTAAAAAAAATATAAACATTAAATTGATTGTCGCATTAAAGAATTATCCACTGTGGTATATCAATTTGTGACCTAGTGATTGATTTCTAATAATCAAATAAAGAAAAACTTACCTCACATAGTTTATTTATTTATTTATTTATTTATTTTATTTATTTATTTTATCTATCTATCTATCTATCTATCTATCTATCTATCTATCTATCTATCTATCTATCTATCTATCTATCTATCTTTCTTTCTTTCTTTCTTTCTTTCTTTCTTTCTTTCTTTTTTTCTTTCTTTCTTTACTCACTGATTCTGACTGCCATTGAAATAACTGCCTACATTTTTTTCCAGGCAGCTTCTGCCATTTTCAGTAATCAAAGCTGTTATTTATAATAGAATGGCTATTCCAAACTAATTTCATTAGATTTTAAAGATTTCAAGTGTGTACACCTACATTTCAGTTTTCACATTGCTGCTTCTTTTCAGCTGAAACCAATACTAAACATTTCCTATTCACCGTTATCAACTAAATGGCTTTATCACTTTAAGAAAACTGTCAAAAACTTTTCATGCATTTTGTTTGCCTATCCAAAGTTTCTGTTTCATCTTATATCTTTCCCTTCAGATGCCTGTTTGAAGTTTCTTGTCACACATGTTGTTGCCTCTACAAAGTGTTATCCATTTATATGAAGATATTGCGTTCAAGTATTTTGTTACTTGTGTCAGTTTGATGAAAGCCTAGTTCAGATAAATTTATTTAAAAATATAAGATAACAAAGAAATAACTGCTTTTCAAGTTGTTTCATCTGCCTATTTCACAAAATATTGCTGCCAGGGGCTTTTATTTTCAAAAGATTTTCACTTCCACTGATTTGAAGGGGGGGGGGGGGCGACCTTCATATATCTTCTTTAATGTTGATTCCTTCTCCCTTGAAAGGCTTTTTAGTAATATTTCATAATTGTTAAAAAGAAAGAAAATAAGAACAGCACTTGAATAAACAAAAGAAAAGGAAATCGCCTTTCTGATTCGTTTATGGGGAGGGAATTGGGAACGGCCGTTTTGTCCTTCTGCGGGCTCATCAGCCCAAACCTCGCCCTCCCCTATAAAAGAATCAGAAAGGTGAGATCCCTTTGGTGAAGGCCACCGCCAATCGGGCAGTGACCTCCCAAACAAGAAAAGGCAAGAAAATTAAAGGGTACATCGCTATACGCTAACCCAAAGCCTTTTCCTACAACTAGTAGGCAAAAAGACATTAAATAAAAGGAACAGAAGTTTCTAAAAAACGCCTTTCTGATTCGTTTCCTTTTCTTTTGTTTATTCAAGTGCTGTTCTTGTTTTCCTTCCTTTTAAAAATTTTCCACAGTCCGTTAATTGTTTTGTTTATCTTGTAAATCCTTTTTTGAACCTTCTGTTCCTTTTATTTAATGCCTTTCTGCCTACGAGTTGTAGGAAAAGGCTTTGGATTAGCGTCTAGCGACGTACCCTTTAATTTTCTTGCCTCGTTTGGGAGGGCGAGGTTTGGGCTGATGAGTCTGCAGAAGGACGAAACGGCCGTTCCCAATTCCCTTCCCATCAACGAATCAGAAAGGCGATTTCCTTTTCTTTTGTTTATTCAAGTGCTGTTCTTGTTTTCTTTCCTTTTAAAAATTTTCCACAACACGTTAATTGTTTTGTTTATTTCATAATTGTTTTCAGTCATTCCACCCTGAATTTTCATACATTCTGTTCTTGTAATACTCCTTTTAACCATTGCAAACTGTTCAGAGACCTGTTCTAATATTACTGTTGGTAATTCTTATTGATGTACATCATCCCTTCCACCTTTTTTATTGCAAACCATCCAATCTAAAAAAAGCTCCATCCAGATCTCAACAACCAACCTAAAAATAAATTATAGCCATTACATTTTTTTTTCTTTTAAACCCTTTGAAGGTTCATGAAATCTCAAATAGGAATCACTGCTTGGAACATAAATATTACTTGGTATCCTACACTGTTGTAATTAACACTCTTTGTTTTCAAGTTATCAGTTTTGATCTCTTTCAACCTACTTTGATTACCCTATTTGCTGATTGACCTTAACATTCTCTTAATTCTCTCAAGTAAACTTTTATGTGTATATCTGTCATTCTAAGCTATAACATTGATGTAGATGAGCATTTCAGATCCATTGAAAAATAATTCCTGTTCTTATTAAGTGTTCCTACCTTCAAGACACTGTGGAATGTTTCCTGTTTTTCACTTACAGCAGGATTTTCTGAAGCATCTTCCTTCCTGTAACTTCTTTGTCTGCATATTTTTAGAATGATTGTCAAAAATTCAGGATTATAGTGACTGATACCACTTGAAAAGTAATGTATTCAACACATCTCAATTTCTATGCATTAGATTCAGTGATATTTGAGGTTGTCCCCGTCAATCTGAACTCTCCAGAGTTTTTCTTGATGAATGAAAATGGCAACATTCATCTCCAATGTTTAGCAGAAATCATCCAGGAGTAATGGATTTTATTTATTCTGCTACTTCCAAAGAAAAGTGTCGCAGTTTCATCTCTGCTTATTCACTCACATTGATTTGCATTCCAGAATCTCCTAAAATGGATCTTTCCCAAGCAATGATGAGTTTCTGGGAATTAACCCATACCGGTATAATAGAGACAATATATATTAGTCATTACTTACTATTATTATTACTATGTATTATTACTCTTCACTAATGCTACCTAACTAAATACCGGATGGTTATAATTAAAGTTTCCCACTTCTGCGCGGTTTGGAGACCGCATTATTGCACAGATACTAATGCAACTTTGTATATAAGCTATATAGAGCATGGTGAAGAGAATTCCAACGATAAAAAAAATACTTCAAAAAGTTGCCACCAGGTAAAAAAGTGGCACTGCAAGATCATCAACAGACGATGGGAATGCTATATTTTAATGCTTTAGAGTGACTGTTCAATATGCCCACCGTCTGCATCGATGACATGCTGGAAGTGCAGGACAACGTGCTCAACAGTAGCACAAAGAGTGTCTCCTGAAATGGCTGCAACATGACGAATGATATTGGCTTTCAGTAAAGACATAGTCCGTACCGCGTTCCTCATAAACATGATCTTTCAGGATTCCCCACAGCCAGAAGTCACATGGATTAAGGTCTGGTGAACGGGCAGGCCATGCCTCTGGAAAGTGTCTCGACAGAACACGATCATCGCCGAAGCGGACATGAAGAAGTTCCTTTACTGGGCGACCAATATGCAGTGCTGCACCATCTTGCATGAAAACTGTTGTCTCTAAACACCCGCGTTCTTGCAAGGCTGGAACCACATTCCATGACAAGAGTTGACAGTATCGTGCACTTCTAACAGTGCACCGGACAGGACCTGCAGGTGTCATCTCCTCAAAAAAATATAGACCCAGAATGAAATCCACGGTGAATCCACACAATGCAGTCATGTACTGGGAAAGCACCACATGGGGGTTTGAGGAATCCCCCATGCGACAATTCTGCGGGTTCACAGCGCCTCATCAAGAGTCACGAATCATTGAAAGCCATTTTAGCCAAGAAACGAAATGCGAAGTCTGACTGCGTTTGTGGATCTTGCGGCTGTAACTGGTGCAGTATCTGGATCTTATTCAGGTACAAGTTAAGAATGGACTGCAAAACCTTTCGCACCGTGGACCATGGAATTGTTAATTGACGTGCTACTGGTCGCTGAGTACCGGGCCACTGACGCTCTGTCAGTTGCTGCTACTGCCACTTCGTGGACATCGTCCTCCGCAATCGGGTGGCGGCCTCTTTTTGGCAGCACAACTAACTCCGCTGTCTCTTTGAATTTCTGCATCATCTTTCCTAAACTCCTTGCCGTCACGGGTCCTGTTCGCAATCCCTTCAAACGACGATATTCTTGCAGTGCTGATACACTATTGCTGCTGTTCACCAGGAGCGCACGTTCTTTCTTTTCCAATGGCATGGTGATTTCTACAGATTGGTCGTTCACAGATGCATTGCACTTTACACACAGCACCACTTTTTCACCTGGTGACAACTTTTTGAAGTAATTGTTTTTTTCATGGGAATTCCCTTCCCCTAGCTCTACATAGCTTATATACAAAGTTGCATTACTATCCATGCAATAATGCGGTCTCCAGATCGTGCAGAAGTGGGGAACTTTAATTATAACCACCCGGTAGATAAAAAATGACTTGGGCATCATTGTTTCTTGATATATACTATTATCTATTTACCATTGTATTGTGTTGTAATTCCTGCAACATTTATTTAAAAAGCACTTTATTTCGTAAGTCTCATTAACAAGGAGATGTCACACCCTGTATATCACAAAATTCAATATCATTTTGTAAGATGACAAAATATACATGGGTTTGGAGTCCACCATTTCAACAATTTCCAGATATTTTACATTGTTTTTCTTTGATTTTCTAGTATTATAAACTTCCTTTTGTTCAATTCCAGAGGAAATTTTGGTATGGCATAATGCATAAGCAGCCCACTCAGATATGTTCAGTGCTATTATGGGACAATTTTTTTTTCCTGTTATGAATATTAGAGAGAAAAATAACAGACAACTAATAATAAATAAAAATATTATTCTTATATTATTTTAATTAGAGGCATTTTAATTTTAGAAAAATAAAATAAAACACATGTAAATACATAATTTAACTAACTTTTTTTTTTTCAATCTTGTTTTCTTTCTTTCCAATACTAATACACTTTTCTATTAGTGTTTTGTTATTATTATTAATATTTGAACCATTAAAATTTATGGATAAGAATTCTAAGATTGACTTAAATATTTAAGCCCCCATGATTTTTAATTATATTTTTTGGTGAACTTCACATATGTGCATCAGGGCTTTTTTGTGAGGTTCCCCCATCAGCATTTCAACCCTTTTACATAAATTTGCTATACTAATCATTTAACTGTTGAAATGTGCAATAATCCATAAAAATTATGTATAAATCACTTATATAAAAAAATTATTTTTCTAAAATTAAATCAAAACTAAAAATAAATTTAATTAAAAAAGTAAAAGAGATATGATCATTAAAGAATTATCAGGATAAATATCTCAGTCTGTGGAATGTATAAATTTTTTTTTATATATATAATAAAATATATATATATATACCGGGTGGTTATAATTAAAGTTCCCCACTTCTGCGTGGTCTGGAGACTGCATTATTGCACGGATAGTAATGCAACTTTGTATATAAGCTATATAGAGCATGGGGAAGAGAATTCCAACGGAAAAAAAAAATTACTTCAAAAAGTTGTCACCAGGTGAAAAAGTGGTGCTCTGTGAAAAGCGCAATGCGGCCAGTCATCAGAAATCACCATGCCATTGGAAAAGAAAGAATGTGTGCTCCTGGTGAAGCTTTATTACCAGAACAGCAGCAATAGTGTATCAGCACTGCGAGAATATCGTTGTTTGAAGGGATTGCGAACAGGACCCATGACGGCAAGGGGTTTACAAAAGATGATGCAGAAATTCGAAGAGACAGGGAAGTTAGGTTTGCTGCCAGGAAGAGGACGCCGCCCGATTGCGGAGGATGTTGTCCACGAAGTGGCAGTAGCAGTAGCTGCCAGAGTGTCAGTGGCCCAGTACTCAGCGAGCAATTAACAATTCCATGGTCCACGGTGCGAAAGGTTTTGCGGTCCATTCTTCACTGGTACCCATATAAGATCCAGATACTGCACCAGTTACAGCTGCAAGATCCACAAATGCGGTCAGACTTGGCATTTCGTTTCTTGGCTAAAATGGCTTTCGACGATGCATAGCCCTGGAACATTCTGTGGACAGATGAGGTGCATTTTACACTTGACGACACTGTGAACACACAGAATTGTCGCATATGGGATTCCTCAAACCCCCATGTGGTGCATTCCCAGTACATGTCTGCATGGCGTGGATTCAGTAAGGATTTCATTCTGGGTCCATATTTTTTTTGAGGAGATGACGCCTGCAGGTCCTGTCCGGTGCACTGTTTCAAGTGCACGTTACTGTCAACTATTGTCATGGAATGTGGTTCCAGCCTTGCAAGAACGCGCGTGTTTAGAGACAACAGTTTTCATGCAAGATGGTGCAGCACTGCATATTGGTCACTCAGTAAAGGAACTTCTTTGTGTCTGCTTTGGCGATGATCGTGTTCTGTCGAGACACTTTCCAGAGGCATGGCCTGCCCGTTCACCAGACCTTAATCCATGTGACTTCTGGCTGTGGGGAATCCTGAAGGATCATGTTTTTGAGGGATGTGTACGGACTATGTCTGAACTGAACGCCAATATCATTCGTCATGTTGCAGCCATTTCACGAGACACTCTTTGTGCTACTGTTGAGCACGTTGTCCTGCACTTCCAGCATGTCATCGATGCAGACGGTGGTCATATTGAACAGTCACTCTAAAAGCATTAAAATATTGCATTCCCATCGTCTGTTTATGGTCATGTTGCAGCACCACTTTTTCACCTGGTGGCAACTTTTTGAAGTATATTTTTTTTCGTTGGAATTTTCTTCCCCATGCTCTACAAAGCTTATATACAAAGTCGCATTGCTATCCGTGCAATAATGCGATCTCCAGACTGCGCAGAAGTGGGGAACTTTAATTATAACCACCCGGTGTGTGTATATACATATATTAAATTATAAATGAATAATTTTAGAATTATTACCCATAAATTTTAATGGCTCAAGTATTAATAATATTAAAATACTTCTAATGGGTAAGAAGAATATTGTTTATTTATTTCTAATTGAATATTATTGGTTTGCCTAATATATATAACATAACCAGAAAAAAATTAAAAAAAAAATAAAAGTAGAAGGAAATAAAGAAATGGAATACTCCAAAAAAACAAAACTTCCCCCCACAGCAAAAGTGGAATTCTGCTCCTTAGATCTTGACATCAGCTGCTTACATATGCTAGTCAAAATTTCCTCTGAAATCAAACAAACAGGAAGTTAATAAGCTAAATTGTTGAAAACGCAATGAAAACAATGTCAGATATCTTGAAATCAATTGAGAGTTGGAGCCCCAACCCATGTGTTTTCCATCTATCAAAAGGGCTCTGAATTTCACTATGTGAAATGGTGTGGTATCTTCTTGTAAGTCTTTGTCAGTATTCTCTCTTTGAATTATGACATTGATTGAAAATAGGGTTAACTTGCAAAGGTTGTCTTAATGTCCGAAGCCTTAGATGTTTTATATCCGTTTTAAAACCAGTTTCTTGTATGACTCCAGTCCTATCATAACAGTGCAATTAACCTTCTGCTTTTTCAGTATTCATGCTTCATTTCTTAGAGACCATTTGTCACCTTTAAAGGTCAGTTAATACAGCACTTCAGGAGTGCCAGTCTACTACACTATTCTTTAAATACTCTTATACAATAAGTATTACATCCATAATTTTTATTTATCTGCATTTTCTTCTTTTTCTTTAATGCATCTAATCATTGAAAAACTAAATTTAGCTCAAATTCTTGAATCCCTTTCAAACTTAAAGTTCTCGAAGTTCTGCCTATTCTCCAACTTTTTTTTTTTTTTCATTCTTTTGGATCTTTAGCTACTTCAGTCATTCCATTCCTTTGAACATTTTTATGGAAAGTCGTCATTATACAACCATACAGATGGTCTCCATCAACCTAGACACTAAGTTTGTACTGGACCGCAACATATGCTTTTTGTTTCTAACTCCAATTCAGTCAACAACAATTGAATACTCTAAATGAATTTACAGTATGAATTTATATAAGGAATTCTCCCCAAAAAGCTTTTGTCAATTTAATCACAGCTAATTAACATAAGCTAGCATTATTTTTAGAAAATACTTTCAAGGATTTTGAAATTGACTTCATACAGGTTTGTTGTTTCTAATTTTTGATGTTGTAAGTCATAATACTTTCCTGTGTTGCTTAAAGCTTCTTAAATTATTTCTTATAGATAATTTTGCTGATTATGCTACAGACAGAGCTCTTCTAGTCTGGTCTCCCAGTATAGATATTCCTGAGACAAAACGTAAGTATTATGTTACTTAATTGATCATCAATTAATTAAAGACAGATCATATATATTTTTGATGTTGATAGATAGTTTCTAATCAATAATATATTACTTAATTTATCTTTGAAATATATATTTTTAAATATAGATATTGTATAATATAGTTTTTAATGTGCACAGTTGAAACATCAAAGCAGTAAATATATAAAAAAAAAAAATTACTTACTTTCTCATAGCTATTGTATTTTAGAAATAAGTTAAAAAATTAATTTATTCCAAGTGAAATTTCCTTTCTTAATATCGAGACTACTACTTTGACTTAGAAACATAAGAAGAAAAAAACTGATCAAGCCGAGACATTTCATCATTGATAGGAATCTGTTGAACTTTTTTCTGAGATCTTAAGACATTGCCTTCTATTGAGTTATTTGACTTTTACTGTACTGTTATGCATGAACCCAAGATCTGTAGTTCATATAATATTTAAGTAAATTTCAAATTTTGCTTTAAAATAGAGAAACAAATCAGTAAATAAAATATATCATAGATAAAACACTTCAGTAAAATATTGGACTGTTTGTTAATGCAGAATATTGCAGCTTTTTGTTTTGCTTTGTTTTGTTTTTTTGCAGTTACCTTAATACACTGGTGCTCAACAATTCAGCCACAATGAAAAAAATGTATATATCTATTTTGATAACTGAAGCAAAAACCACAAAAGTTATACATCATCATTTGCTATAAACCCTTGTCAGTTCTTGACTTCTTTTATGAGTCACCTCCATTTGATCCTGTTCTGGGCAGTTGCTAACCCGGAATTTCTTTACATCCTGCATAACTCCATCACCCCATCTGAGCGTGAACTTGTGCCTACTTTACTTATCAAGCACGAATCCAATATTTGTGTTATCAAAAAACAAAAAAAAAGTTAAGCAATCCTGTAAACAGGCCATGCAGGCCCACAGGAGTGCGGGAGGTAAGGCTCCCAGCGTTTTGAGACCAACTGGACTAGATTGAGGTCGGGAGGTCAGCCCGATGCCCGCCCGCCTTAACTCCCTGGAAAGAAACCCGGTACCCATTCTACAGAGGGCTGGGTAGACCCTAGGACCTGTTTGGAGGAGAAAGAAGCATGGAAAAATTCCCGCCCTCCGCCGAGGCCGGGAACCGAACCCACCACCTCCAACCTGCAGCCAAGCACCCTTACCCACTCGGCTACCGGGCCCACCCAATATTTGTGTAGCTGTGTCTAATTTATCAAGTCTTGCCAAGTGTCCTGCCTGGCAAATAGGTTCCACTTTAATGTGCAAAACCAAATCTTTATCATCATAGAGCTTATCCTTATGTCCTCTTCTCTAGCGATCTCCTTCCTTAACAACACCAAAGACTCTTCTCAAAATCTTTCTTTCAAAAATTTTAATTTCTTCAGCCATACTCATAATCCAGACTTCTGAGCCATATGATAAAACCGGACTTATTAACATTTTGTTTAGTTTTAGTTTGTTTGCCAAGTTAGATGTTTGAATTTGATAATTTAATTTAGTCCATAGTAGCTTCTATTGGCTGCTGTGGTTCTTCTCTTTATTTCCTCTGATATATTACAAAAGTTGCATAAGTTGCATTTAACTCAGTCTCACACTCAATCTGTTCAGAATAAAAGTTAGCACAATTCTGCAGCCACTTCAAATTATGTTTGCGTCTTGCTTGACAGAAGTCGAGATTGAAAAAAAACAACAAAAAAACATACATAATTGAAGACATTGAAACCTGAAGAAATGAGATGACTCAAGGTTGAATAGGATGATTTAAGGTTGGACAAAATCAGTCAGAGGTAGCAAACTGATTTCATGTGAATTGTAGCATAAAAACCTTAATTTTGAAAACAGTATCAATAGACCATTTGGTCTCATAGACCTGTTTCTAGACATCTGAAGGCCAGATTTGTGAGGAAAGACTATTGCCTGCTTTTAATCCCAAGATATCCGATGAACTTTTCTGAGCCTTCATCATAGTCATCTTTATGTAAGATGACCAGGGCCCTTTGTATTTCTTTAGGATCCTCAATTGAATTGGTTTCAAGGCCATTTTCACTAGGCTCAATTGAAAAGGGGCAATGTGCTGTTCATTGATGAGTCATTGTTCAGTCTCCAAAATGATTCCTGACAAGCGTAGAATTCGTGGACAAATATTGCTGTCCATTTCTCACAGCCATGGGACCTGATTCCATGTTGATGGACAGTAAAGCCTGTTCCAGTAAACTCAATCGATTGACCAGTACTTACAGAGGAAATCACTCATTTGTATGGAATGGTCATTCAGATCACCTGATCTCAACCCGATAGAACAGGTTTGGGAAACTAAAGCAGATTGTGGGTCTCATTACACCTAGTAACCTTCAGGAAGCTGATATTCAATCTTTTACAAGAATGGCAGTTAATCCCACAAAGCCTCGTAGACTAATCTTGTTGGCAACTCAAATCTCATTGCTGTTAAACCTGTATTTCAGCCCGAGAAATCAAACACCCTATTAATAAAATGCCATCATTAAACTTTTGCATTTCAGTTATGATTACTTTTGGTTTATGGTGCATACTTCATGACATTGTCAAAATAATTCTATTTTTATTAGTCATTATTGCACCTAACACAAATAATCCGTAAATTCCATACACATTCTTTTAACACTTTTCTTTGTTTGTTTGTTTGTTGCTTAACTATTGATCACCAGTGTATTTTAAGCATAAAAATCATTGTACCAAATTTACTCTAAATCACTTTACTTTCTCTGTTTTATTTGGCCAAACAGAAAATATATCTCTTCTCATAAAGGGATTTCCATTCTTTAATATAGTTCTAAGTTTATAATGAACATTTATATTTCATTATTACCAGTAACTGTTTTGCTTATTGTTCTTAAGAAGTGTAACTGTAAGTGAAGAATCTTATCATTACCTATATAACTTCACAGATTTCATGTTATCATTTTTATTATTTTCATTCCTAAGAAATGGGATTTTTGAGATTGTGAATGAGTTTTCTATAATCAGGGTGAAAAGAATGGAAATTAACACATTATTAGTAACTCATTACTATACTCAGTTTATTATATCTGTGAAGTCACGTGACAACTCCATATATGGTGAACAATTGAGCATTAGTTATTCCATGTACTTCCGCTTTTGAACGTGGCGGTGCTGAACACACACCGTTGTTTGTTTGTACCAATAAAACTTTGAAGGGTCAATCAAGAGGAATCATTTGAATGTTATTTTTTATTTCAAGTCGTCTTTCTCTATCTTAAAATGGCTGAAGCAGCAGGAATTTCATCTCATTCATTGTTCAATATTGTTAAGGAAACCGAAGCCTTGCTTACCACTAAGCCTAGCCCATTGTTTGAAATGCCAGGCAAGAAATGAGAGCAGCCGACATCGATAACAGAAATGGACGACTCAAAACAAACTTTATATGAAATCAAAATAAATAAATAATAAAAAAAATATTCTTAATATTGGAAAACCAATGAAAATAATAAAAATAAAACATTGTAGGGCGAGAACAAATAGAACGTAAACACCGGAAGTAATATTCCAGACGCGACCAAGCAATAACTCTAGTGAAGAAAGGGAATGATAATGTTTGGTTAATTGTGATCATGTGTCTTCACAAATGTAATGAACGGACTATAATAACAGTTACTTCTTGTGGTTAGTGTTTTGTAACGGAGTAATAAAAATGTGTTACTTTGATGACTTCAAAAGGTATGTGACTATTGCTCTTGAGTATATCTCTATTGCAACATTGAGGCAGCCCTGAAAAGTAAATGGTTGCATCAATGCACAAGTACATGATTTTTATGGCATTGGTTGGATCAGGTGGACAATTGCAGTATCATTCAATAGCAACTTTTTCCACCATCTATATAGAAATAGCTTCAACAGCGAAATGCTGAGGGGTTCTTCTCTTATTTTTACTTCCAAGAATAGCAAATATGTACATAAAGTAAATTAATAAAAATGTTAATGTTAAATTATATGTTATTTTATATTTAAAAACATCATTTTTTTTTTTTTTTTTTTTTTATTTAGTGGATGAATTTGTGTCTATTGCCAAAGAAAAATATGGCTACAATGCTGAACAAGTAAGTATTGCTTTTTGTTTAATTTATTGTAAGGGTTTAATGTATGTAACACCATTTATAAAACTTAATTTGTTAGAAGCTGATCTGTACAGTGTATTGTAAGTAATTCAGAATGATATTTTATGGATAAGATTATATTACCTTATACCACATTATTAGTATCAGGCTCCCCACATCTCCTACCCATGTTCCAATACTCCGATTTAGTGATGCACCGTTATTGCTAGATTAGATGTCCTCCCTCCTGAATGTTGGATTATATATTAGATCTTGTATCACTAGGTTAAATGAACAGACTCTTTGAGTATTACATTATGTAATGGGCCCCTCAGAATGGTCCCTGAATACTTTATTGCATCCATATGTATGGTAAATGAAATGTAAGCAACATTTTAAATGCGTATTGCTGACCTATATGGATGAGTAAATTGTATTTATACTATACTATATAATATTATATAGATACAAATACATCAAGTAGACCTAGTCAAAAATAATAATAAAAAAGAAGTTCATCCTGCCTGGGACTCAGTACCATAGTACAACCCCACTCCTTCACCCCGAGTAGGAAAGTGGGGATCCTAATCAGTGTTATTTTGCTTAATTTTCTTAAAATTTTGATCCATTAATTTTTTCTAACTGTCCTTCAGAAATATCAGTCATAAAACTCATTTAGTTAAATGATCTATTCAAGCATTAAAAAAAAAAAATACTCCAGTCGCATCAAAATCCAAGAAAATTCATTTTAAAGTACTTAAAACGAGAAAGAAAGAAAAAAGAAGAGCTAACAAATTTTTCACTGACCTTTATCATGATAATATTTTTCCTTGATAGATATTAAATCAGTTTGTAGTTAACCTGTAATATACAACTCAAAACCAATGCAATTTCCAGGTCATCTGAAAATTGTTTTGAATAACAGAAAATGACAAAAAGTTAGATTTATAGCTGCTGCTAACAATATTTCAGCCAACTAATGCAATTTGGCCTTTATTAGGTTTTCTTGAAAGTATGCTTGGAACTGCTTCTATCTTAAAATTGTCCTCAGATTACAAAAGTATATTAACAAAATTGAAAGATTGAAAACACGATAGTTTTTTCAAAAAATTATTAACACATTCAGGTCGCTGCCCATAGGTTCTATGGGCGTTCATATATCCCCTAAATTTACGTTGCTCGGTAATTCTCCGAGCGCTAATTTCTCATTGCTTTGCTTAACTTTGGAAGCGCGACCACTCGACATTGTTTGTAAATATTGTAGTTCAAAAATACACCAGTAGGTGGGATTTACTGTCGATAGTATCTTGTGGAATCTAACAAAACTCACAGAAGTGTACCGAGTCGGCACTTTGTTTTGTATAGTATTTTCAAAGCATTTTTGAAATGACTATGTTTTTTTATTCTTTATAATATAATTATAACAATATAAAATATAATTTTATATTGTTAATAACAATATATAACAATATATAATTTTATATTGTTTAATAATACTTTTTTCTGATTTGTTATATACTGGGATTTTTTTTTCTAATAGAGATACTGTATAAACTTTTTTTGCCTCAATTTTTACTCTCCTTTGCACCTAAATTTCTTGTTTGTTATAATACTTACAATAAAATCTAATATACCATCTTGAAGACAAACATTAGCTCTATAACACTGATCCAAAGTCATTATCCAAGTATGCTTGTGTTCGTGATACTTTGAAAATTGTGAAAATAGCACTTACCTGTGGGGAAAACCAGGGTACGACCCGAAAGTGTTAACAATCGTCAAATAAAGAAAATACTCCTGTCATAATTGTGGTCTACTTCCAATTTAGATGCAATTTTTTTGCCCCTAAATTCATGCAAATACTAATGTGAATTACTTGACATAATAGCATTTTATGATCAGTTTGTTATTTTAAAGATATAAACAAAACTTTTCACTGAATTGATTCACGATTCCCTTAGGTACATTAGTTAGATCTTTTAATAAATTGGTATTAAGTCAGTGAATAAAAAAAGAATGGTGAGCAGACTGGGATTTCATTACCATATATTTCTGAATCTACGGGTTTAGATCCTAAATTTGCCTTTTTGAGTGTCAAAAGACATTTTGTGTGTATCCTCAGTTTTTGTTCAGTATTGTTGTTCCTAGAGAGCCTAAAGTGATGGAAGAGTGTTTAAAAGAAGAAGTTTCTAATTTATTAATTTTTTATAACGTTATTTTTTTTTTTCTTTATTTCATCTCGGGAAGATTTGTAATTATAAATTACTTATTATAGTATTCTATGTAAGCACTGATTGAAATACTGTATCTCAAAATGTATAGATAAGTGGTTTTAATTATACAAGAAACATTAAGACAGATATATATATATGATCATCTGTGTTTCCAATAATCATGATTTTTTGATGCTGCTGATTAATAAAACTATTGAGTGTTTCATTGTTGTCAGAAAAATGAGCAATTTCCATAAAAGCAGGACATGTTCTGTTATCCGAAAAAGATAAATGCATGTGACTAGATGTGGATTTAATCAAAATGGCAGTTCAGTTTGCCTTCTGCGATAAAATAAACATCATTATTTCAGACAAATAATCAGAAGAAGTATGCAATCCAGCTTATAAAGTTTTTATACCACAACATCCTTGTACACTGTTCACTGTACTATTGATATCATGATATTTGCTGTTTGTATCTACCACATTACTTAATTAAGCACCTTAAGGGAAGGAATTACCTAGAGTAAAGATCATGATTATCATTAATGACAATACAGAAAACAATCGTTTTGATTTATTTTCCCACTTCAGATTTTAAATCTATTTAACTTTGCCATTTTTGTTGCATAGTCTACTTTTTTATCATTATTTATTACAGTATACATTAAATCAGTCACTGATCTAGCAGCATGATCACAATTTAAGTCACAATAAAAAAAAAAAAGATAGATTGAATCCACTGAAACTGAAGAATTAAATGAACTGTTTGATTTGTTTTTACTTACTGGTGCTACAGTTAGGTGTATATCCATATTCATTTGCCTGTAGAATTTCTTCTTTTCTTCTAGAAGAAACCCCTTTCAACTGCATAGCAATTCGAATGCACAACTAGAATAAAATGGTCTCTGGAATGGCCTATAACCTCACTTTTGTGTTGTGAATATGGAGCTTTATTATAGCTCTTTGATTTTCCTGATTGAGGTTCTATTGTCAATTTTGGAAATTTTCAAAAGTCACAAAGAGCAAACTCAAGAGAAGATGATGTTTAGACAGAACAATGTAATTGAAGTGAGATATCATTTAAAGTCGTGATCATTAATTGAATATCAAATATTCAACTTTCTTTTTAAATAAGGATACATCTCTGGTAGTTTTTTCTTCAACATTAGTTTCTCTTGGGGTTTTGCCTTTTTTTGTCTTTTGTATTTCCTCAAACTGAAAAGGATTTTTGAAGTCATCAATTTGTCTTGGACAAAGATATCTGAAGAGCTGTAATTAATGTCTCTGTGCAGGTCAGTACCATTTAATTTGATGGTTGATTAGAAAATATTGAATAATGTTGTAAAAGCCTTTTTATCTACAATTTTTGATTCTATATTAAATTAATGAATTTTACAGAAATAGTCATCTGTTTTTAAGAATTCTTAATAAATTAATTATTACTTTCATTAAAAATGGATATCTGCTGAACATAAGCTTTACCATCAGACAAATATTAAAGAAATGTGCATTAGCAATAAATGAAATCTCCTTTTAAATATCAGTCACTTACAATTTCATTTTGCCACTACCAACTAATATATCAATCTGAGTTCAAGAATCTTACATTTCTTGAATCATTTGCTCCCAGTATCTCTATAGATTCATAAATCATTAACAATTTTCAATAGAACATCTGCCATTACCTGTCACCAGAAAATAAGAAATAAGGATTTCCTACAAAAGAAGTGTTTGCACTGTTTAATTTATTATTTTTTATTAGATTGTTTTCGTAGATTAGAATTACTTCCCGTTTAATCTGTCTTGTTGAGGGCGGCATGCACTAACGTTCCGTCAAATCAGGCATCAACTTAGCTGTTAATCTTAACCAGTCTTCAAATAAAAATGTGTGCGCACCAAACACTATCTGACAAAACTTCACAGATCAGTCCATGATAGCTTACCGTGTTTGTAAAACTAGCTGTGATTGATTAATAACATTTAATGTCATTTCAAAATGGCAGTTTCCATGTTTTAGAAGATGAAAAAAAAAACCATGTGGTTCTTGAAGACAAAAATTGTCAAGGCAAGAACCTTCAAAGGAAGTAAACATATTTAAAATTATTTTTGGAACTTTTCATAAAAAAAAATATATCTAATTCATCATCAAAATCACAAGAATCAGTTTCAATTGGAGTCGATGTCAGCCATCTTGAAACAGGTGAATGGTGTAGTGGCTGATTGAAGTTGACGAGCAGTTTGACAGATAAGATTCCTGCTGCTAAAATTTGATGACTCGTCAGCTGTTTAACGACTGTTAAACTCCTTACTAATGTTGGTGCACAGAAAATGTCAGTTGAGGGGACATTTGATAACCCTCAAAGTTAACAAAAGCTTGGTGTACGCTGCCCTTAGCCCCATATCTATTTTTAAAGTAGTTTTATAGTTTGGAAATCCATAATGGGCATTTCTTGTTTTAGAAGGAGTTATGTTTCAGTCAATTAACTGAACTGGACATGAATTAACCTTTTTTACTTGCATTTTAATGAAGTTCTTAATGGCAGTTCTTATCAGAAATTATAAAAGTTGAGTATTTCATGTGCAATAATTTCCTGACTTTATTTTCAAAAAAATATATATTGGTAGATTGCTGTTTTCATAATATTTTATTTTGGAAGAGGATCAATAATACTATTTATAACTTCACTGAAAGGGAAATTTGTTGCAACCATATGCAGTATATGGAAAGATGATAAATTTCCAGTTCTCCCAGTATTGATATGGCTCCATATATATACATACAATGAAATGCCAAAAAAACTGCATCTAATACTGCATCTGGTCCTCCTCGCGCTGAGATGACAGCAGCAACACAATGTGACATGGACTCCACAAGCTCTCTGTAGTAATGAGGAAATAGTGCATACCACGCATCCTTCAGAGCATCCCACAATTCTGTAATGTTCGCTGGTAGTGGAATCCGGGCAGTGACAGTACGTTGAAGTGCATCCCACATGTGTACAGTGGTGGTACTGTGCAAATGATCAGCAAGGATAGTAGTGTAGCAGCTGCCGGGGTTCTAGTATGTGCCAGCTGAACACACTCCATACCATAACACAGCCACTGCTGCCCTATATTGTATCTTACAGGCACATAGAATCTATTGCGCTTGGGGTTTTCGCCACACCCGGAGTCGCCCATCTGCCTGAAACAATTGGAACTGCAGTGACGGTGTTCCTGAGCACAGGTGAGGTGCAGAGCCTTTTGTTGTGTGGTCAGCAATGGTACTCAGGTGGGCTGCCAGCTCCGGAATCTATAGAACTCGGGGAAAGTTGCATTCTTCGAACGTTGATGCTAGCCCCAGTATTGAGTTGAGCTGTTATTTATGACAATGTTGCACTTGGGCTAAATGTTACGATGCATGCCAGATGCCACTATCCATGTTCTCAAGGGCTTGTTTTTTTTTTTTTTTCTTCAGTCACACTGATCTCACACACTGGATGTCCTCCCTGATTTCCAGGAACACCCTTGAAATTGTTGAATGTGTGAATCCGAACTTGTTGTAATTTCTGGGATGGAGTGACCCATCTCTCGGGCCCCTACAATGACACTTCTTTTGAAGTCCCTTGAGATTGCAGACATATATGCTGTTATATATACATTGTTTCCAGACGTTTCCATTAATCATAAGGGTGTTGTGTTATTAGATGGAATTGGTAACTCCCTTCCTGTTTGTTTTTTTGGCATTTTGATGTATATAAGTCTCTATTTTGAAAAAAAAAAAAAAAAAAATCACATTCATAATTATTTGGAATAAAAATCTCTTGGCTCTTAAGCAAAATTTTATATTGATTTTCTGTACCACTTTTTCTTGGTCCACTTCCAGAATGGCTTCACTGTATAATTTCCGTTCATTTAGTTTCCCTCATCCAACAATCTAGGTTCTTGCATTCCGTGTCTGCACAAAAAAAAGCCCATGCTAGCCAGATCTCCATACGTATCAGGAAGTGAACCATTGCTTACATTAGCATCTTAATGAGCTAAATGAGAAATTTCTCCACTTACGATGCTGCAGCAAGAACCATGAGAGATACAGAGCAAATATCATGTTCTTAATAATCATAACTAAATTAGTATACAAAGTGTAGAGGGTGTTGAGACATAGAACCTCAAAAGCTGGTCTGAATGCTTCTTCTAGCTATTTTTCATAAACAAAGATATCTATTTGTACTTTTTTCTTTATCATGACGTATATCTTAACATGTATCATTATTTACACCACTGTTTCGCTAATTGACATATTCCGTTAAACTCATTGAACAACCTTAGATTGCAGCATTCCTGTCTATGGATTGCTCAATTTTTGAAGATGCCTATTACCTCCCCAATCCTAAATGAATGAGGCATATCAAACTACTGTTTTTTTTCTTTTAGGCCTTTTGGTTGCGTAACTTGCAACATAGTTCAGTGCATTCTAAGGCTAACTATAAGTGGTAGTCTACATTCATTCGTTCTTGTGGCAAACATTAACTTTGTTTTTTCTCAATCTTATTCTGATAGAATGTTGTTAGATGTTTTCTCTTTCTCCGTTTTGTGTATGTGAAGCTTCCATCAAGTATTAGTATCATATAAGCTAGCATTCCCTCTGTCTAGTTTAGTTACATTCAAAAAGATGGTTTCTTACCTGCAACTGTTTCAGCATTTTTGTCTTGCCAATTCTTTGATAACTATCCACAGTGTTAAAACCAGTTTTGTCAGGATCGAAATACCCATTATATCACTTTGAAGTTTCATTTTCCTCATCACTAGGCATTTGTCAAAACTTCCCAAAAAGTTAGAATATTAACTCAAATATTCTACTTACAGAAAGAAAGAAAAATGTTCACCTTAAATATTGATTTATTTAAATAAATAGTTCCACCTGCTGTCGTAAATTGAAATTACTTCCCATTTTCACAGTAGCAGTGAAGTAAATCACTGAGATTGTCTTCATGCAAAAATACTATTGAGGGCCCAGTAGCCGAGTGGGTAAGGGCGCTTGGCTGCGGTTTGGAGGTGGCGGGTTCGATTCCCGGCCTCGGTGGAGGGCGGGAATTTTTCAACGCTCAATTCTCCTACAAACGGATCCTAGGGCCTACCCAGCCCTCTGTAGAATGGGTATCGGGTTTCTTTCTCGGGAGTTAAAGGCGGGCGGGTGTCGGGCTGACCACCTGACCTAATACTAGTCCCGTTGGTGAAGAATTGTTGCGAGCCTTACCCCCCGCGCACCCATGGGCCTGTATGGCCTGTTTGGGGACAGCTTTAACTTAACTTAAAAAATACTATTAACAGTGTAAAACACAAAACGGTGTAATTTAAGTAATTATTTAATATATTATTTTTACTTTATTATAATTGATGGCTAACAGATTGGATGTTAAAAAAAGAAAAAAAGTCAGCTTCCAGCAGACAATAGTGATCCCAATGTAGAATTTTAGAAATTTATCCTATTTATTACAAATCCTGTATTTACCTTCAATTATCAGTTAAATAGTGAGTTTATTAGGATTTTGCTTTGTTTCTGCTCACCTTCTTTGAGGATACAGATGTTATGCTTATAATGAATACATACATATTCATATCATAAACAACTTGCAGTAAAACAAAAATTGCCAGTGAAATGGATGGGAAAAGGGTGAATTCTGTGAAGAAAATAATGTAAGACTTTGAAAGCATTTAGGTCAAGGATGAAATTCAGTTTCCAGCTGTATTGATAAGTTAATTGCCTTTGGTGACTGTGTAGATTTATAGAACCACAATTGTGATGATTTTCAGGGAAATCAGTAAGAATTAATAGTCTGCATTAAGCTATTGAATATGAAACAGATGAGAAGTCTTTCACCAGAAATTATTCTTGGGATTAACAGTGATATGCACTGTCTGGCCACTTTATTAGGTACACCCCTGCTGTGCGCACAAATGCTGTGTCTCACAACAACTCTTCGAGGCGGTGGGGGCAGTGTCACGGTGTGGGGAGATGTTTTCCTGACACACGTTGGATCCATTAATACCTTTGGAGGTATGTCAGGATGCTAGAGCATACCTAAACATTGTAGCTGACCAAGTGCAACTGTACATGTTAACAGTTTATCCTCATGCCAGATGGCTACTTCCAGCAGGATAATGCATTGCTGCACAAAGCCTGCATCACTATGGGATGGTTTGAAGAACATGACGATGACTTTTCCTTGCTGCACTGGCCCGCTCAGTCCCCGGATCTCAGCACACTTGAAAATTTGTGGTTGAGCTGGAACGGGCTATTCGCTCCAGGCATCACCTCTATCAAATCTTCAGGAAGTGCTTTACACACTCATGTCTACATGGTACACAATACCTCAACAACATTTTCAGCATCTTGTGGAATCCATATCTCGACGAATTCAGGCTGTTTTGAGGGCTAAAGAAGGCCCAACATGCTACTAGGTAGGTGAACCTAATAAAGTGGCCGGACAGTTTATAACTCCATTGTAAATCTAAACAGATTAAAAAAAAAAAAAAGTCAGCTCCCAGCAGACAACAGTGACCCCAATGAAGAATGTCAGTAATTTATCCTATTTATTACAAATCCTGTAATAATCTTCAGTTATCAGTTAAATAGTGTGTTTATTAGTATTTTTGCTTTGTTTCTGCCCACCCTCTTTGAGGACACAGATGCTATGCTTACAATGTACATACACAATCATATCGTAAACAACTTGCAGTAAATTAATTTTTGTGTTTTTTGAAATTTGTAATATGATGGTTGTTTTCAGTTTTCATTTTTTTAATAGAAAATTATTGTAATTAAAAATGTAGTTCTAGAACTTGTTAATAGAAATTTCATTGAATGTTGTTCTTGTTTTAACTTTATTTCAGGTTCAGTTGTTATTTGTAAGTTTGGAAATTAATATTATTTTCTTTTTTTTTTTGCTTTTTGTTACAGGCCCTGGGCATGCTGTTTTGGCATAAGCATGACTTAGAGAAGGCAATTGCAGATTTGCCCAATTTCACCCCATTTCCTGATGAATGGACAGTAGAAGATAAAGTTTTATTTGAGCAAGCATTTCAGTTTCATGGGAAAAGCTTTCACCGTATTCGGCAAATGGTGAATTTCTATGTAATCAGGCTTTCTACTAATGAATCGGCAAAACCGAATACTTCTTATTTTCTATTTATATTTTAATTTTCATACATGAAGCTCTGTCCATTAGTAAAATTTGGTAAGCTGTTTTTTTTTTTTCTCTTATTTTAGTTGCCTGATAAATCAGTTGCAAGTTTGGTAAAATATTATTATTCTTGGAAGAAGACAAGATGCAGAACAAGTTTAATGGACAGACAAGCAAGGAAGCTTGCAAATCAGAGAGAAGAAGGAAGGTAAATTACAAGCTGTTTATATTTGGAATTTAACAGAAATAGAATTTTGTGTGCTGAATGTGGGTGGCATGGAAGCCAAGCACCACGACTGTTGGTCTGTTGTGCTATCCCACTGAAATAAAAACAGACAAAGAGGAAGAATGGTGGGAGAACTGCAGGGGAAATGGGAGAACCCTGAGAAAACTTGCCCAGCCCAGATCGTCCACCATCACTAAACCCACATGAGAACTGAGCTTCGGTACTCAGAGGCGAGAGAGGTCTTAGTGACAATGCCAACTGCTCGACCAGAAAAAAAAAATTTACTTTTAGTTTTAAAAAACAGTGATACAGTTAATGACTTAATTTTCCCAATTCATACCAAATTTATAAGCTATATATATCCCTTACATCTTTACTTTTAATATTAAATAATTATTCAAAACTAAACAATAAGATTGTTTAATTAATCTATTTACTGATGGCTTAGAAAATTTAGCAAAGATTTTTCTAATTCCGAATCTGGAGCATTGTCTTCAATTTGGGCGAGTTGCCTAATATCCTAGTCAGATAACAAGTTAAAGATACTTCAGGTAAAAGCCTTATTTAACTTCATAGACTTCTCAAAATGAACTCCTTCAACATGTTGCATACGATTTTTAAGTACATTTAGCTAAATATTTCTCCTTTGCAATGTAATTATTTCAATATGAAGAAATCAATGTTTCTGCTGTTATTATTAATCTTGAATGCATGTCGTATTATTCAAGCTTTACTTCAAAGTAGTGAAAATGTTAATTGAAAATTTAAATTTACCTGATGCTAAAAGCCTAGAGTTGGAAGTGGACCAGAACTTCAGTCAAAGCTGGATTTTCTTGGAAATTCTTGAAATAAAAGACCTCATGCAGAATCTTCAAATAAGAATTCAGATCCAACATAACAAAGGATTATTCTTTGCTATCCCTTTGTATGTCTCATCAGATTTTCAAAAATAGACATTGATGTATTCTGATACTTAGTATAAAAAAAATCTGTATAATTATTGCTTATATTTGAAAGATAAAATTTTCATATACTGGCTTTTCATATAATTTTGAAGCTGCCTGCTGCTTTTTTTTTTTAAGCCTCTTCTTTTTGCTTTATACTATATTACTGTGTCACAAGGGCATCATTGGTTGAAGACCTTCAACTTAAAAGAACTTGAGAATGGTGGTCCTATCAAATCATCATTTAATTCAAATGATCTTTCACTTAAATACCTTTAACTGCGTTTCTGATTAGTGTTAGATGTAGTCATTTCCTTAATAGCTTTGTGTAATCTTTGTATTTCTAATTCTTGGAAAGTCTACATTGTTGCCTATTTTTGATACTTTCGTCGGATACTTTCCTTCTCTCTTTGTGGAGAGAAGGAAATTGTTTTTTAAATTCAGTGAATTGTATTCATCAAATGAAATATTTGCCTTTTCTTGTAGTGAAGTGGGCTCATACGCTGGCTCTAACAGTGACAGTGAATTCGAAGGAGAAAAGGGAGAAGGGGTAAGTAGAACTATTTGAAATTTTTATTTAGACATCTTCTGTGAATACTGTCAAGTAATATATGCAAGATTAACATGTATTTGCACGTATTGAAATAAATACTAATAATATATATTAATCCTTGATAAATTTTAAAGTGAAAGCAAAATGTTAAGATTTTGGTAATGAATGATTATATCATAGAAATCCCGAGTAAACAAAAATTCGGTCAGTTGTTTCCTTCAATAAGTTGATTTTACAGAATTGAAGGAAAGAAAAAAAAAATATTACAAGTATAAAAACCAGAAAATGTCAAATGAAAAAGAATCTTCACTTTCATTTTACAACATAAACTTTCTGTTTCTTAATATATTACTTAAATTATTCTGTAAATCTTTAGTTGATGTCACATATTATGATTTTTATTTATTTAAAAAATAAGTTTATTTTTATTTATTAAATTAATTTTATATTTTCAATAAAAACTAAAAAGGAAAGAAAAGTTGTTATTTCTTGTATAGCTCTGTATGTTTAAATAAAATAAAAATTTCAGTTACTCTTAATGAACTAAGTCTTATAGACTGATGTACCTGTTGACTTTAGCTGAATACCACATTTCTGACCCTTCTTAACCTTTAATGAGATCTTCCACATTACCTGCTATTGTCATCTGTAATTGCTGTTCTGTTATCTGAAAATTCTCCGAACTTTGTATATGATGAAGAAAATTAATTAAAAAAATGAAAAGAGGGCCCAGAAGCTTAAATGGTAAGGCACTTGACTATTGACCAGAGGAGCCAAGTTCTATTCCTGGCACGTGACTGAGAACTTTTCCCTAGTTTTTCTATCTTCCAAATAGGTTCTAGAGTTTACTCAATCTGTATCAAATAGGTACTGTCCCGCCACCTCCCCCACAAGTTAAGTTGGGGTAGCATCACACCAGGTCTCTGACCTCTTATTTCATCTTGTTAGGTTGGTGATCATAAAACCCTATCTCTGACTGATTGATGATTCAAGAGCTAACTGAAAAAGACAGACTGTCTGTTGTCCACTATTAGCTTTTCCCAAGCCTCTTATGATAATGGATACCCCCTGAAATAATTTAACTTACAAAGCAACCACTGTCCTTAATTCTAATGCCAACAATAATTATCAGGATCAATACTTTATACACAGCTGTAGGTCAGGCATCCAATTTAACCTCAGTGAGTGATGGTTTGATAAGAAAATTTGAAATTGAGGAAATTTGTTAAGATATGTTAAATCACAGAATAAAAGTATCGCTCAAATCAAGAAGACAGGGATATCAAAATTCTTCACTTCCATAAGAATAGTAATAATTCAGTCTTTTTTGGGGTTACAGTTACTATGTTCATTAGATAGTGTAAATTGAGAGCATAGAAGAGCCCCCTTTATTAGCTTTGTTTCCAAAATACTTAAGAGTTTTCAATAATGAGTATCTTCAGTTGGCATGCATGTATTGTGAATGATCCCAAGAAACCTTCAAGATGTGAATGTATTAATTAGAGAAAATTTATTGGCTTGCCACCTTAAAAAGAATATTTCAATTAATTATCTCAGAATGTAATAGATACTAGTTTTATAAATTAAAGTATGTTATTTTTTTGATCTTTGCAGTTACAGCAAGCACAAGTTACAAAATTGCTTTTGCGAATTGGCCACTTGGGGGCTAAAAAATTTAAAAATCCTCAAATCAAAGTAAATTTATTAATTCAATCTGATTATGCTTTACAAATCTAAACAGAAATCTGATAATTTTAGTAACATTAAATAAGGTAAATTATTTGTTTATTAATTAGAAGGAAGATTCATCAGGAACCAAAGCAGCATGTTCAAACTGTTCTACAAATTCATCTCAAATACATTCTACGCCAAAGGGGCACTTATGCAATACTTGTCATCATTATTGGAGGTAAGTAACTTTACGTGACAACAGTATAGTTTGACTTTAGTAAGTGGACACAAATGAAGTGGTAGCTTGATTTGTGCTCATTCTAGACTAGAATTTTCTCTCTAAATTTTTGACCAAGATGTTTTGCAGGTAAATGCTTTTCTAGTTGGGTTCTGAAAGTTTGAATATTTGGAGGCAGAGATATATATGATTTTATTTTGGGATAGGCCAAGCTGACCTCCAACAGCCAAAAATAAAAAATAAAAAAAAAGTGTCTTCAAAATTTTGGGGGAGAAGTGCTAAGGTCCTTTCAACCGACCATCCAGCCAAAACAAAACTGAAAGGAAATAGAGCCTATTCTACACATTTCAAGATGGAGGGGGTAAAAGGCCTCTTGGTTTCCTTCCATCCAAATACACCTATGGTTAGAGGTTTTTCTGAGGTTAAATGCAGTTGTTGTGAGCAGCCAGTTATATATCTTTTTCTGTATTGTTACCTTATGAACTGTTAAAGGGAAAGCTCTTAAGTTTTTGATAACTAAACATTTTTTTAGTCTTTCTTGCTAAGGTAAGCTATATCATAGATGATTTTACGTATAAGGAAGTTAATCTTTTCTGTTACTTCTGATTTATTGCTTTTTTTGTCATCTTTGTAATGTAGCACAATAAATGGAAAATTATCATACTGTTAGTTGAGATCTGCAAGTTGTAATTTTCTATCAAATTTAATTACTTAAGGCTTTTTATATATATACATGATTCATCCAAACAGCTGTGTCAGATTCACACTTCTATTTATATAGAAAATATCAGCCAAATTAGCACTGTTTTGAATCAAATAACTGATGTGATTTGAAAATAAAATGAATCATGAAGCTTTGCAGATCCTTATTGCAGACCTTTGCTACAGGCTTCCTTGTTAATGTTTGCATTTAGTTATGATAAATGTTAGTTTCCCTATCTCTAGATAATGGCAGATGTTAAGCCACGCATTAGCTTTTCTTGTGAATTCTTCCTCGAGACAGATCTTTGCAGGATAGTCAGTTAGAATGGAATTTTGTTTTAATTCAGTTTGATGATTTTATTTCACTTACTAAGATAGTTAGATGATACTTCTAAATGGCAAGTTCTTGATCTGTTGAAGTATCTAATTGAAGGGTCTTTTCAGTTGTAATCTCTGATTGCTGCTAAGTTGTCTTTTTTTTTTTTTTTGCTTTCTTGTTTGTCTAGAAAGAGGATATAAGGCAAGCATTTTCCACTTGCAAATTATTAATAGAGAGTCAGCCATCAGATCTTAACATGGACCCAGTATCCAAGTGATAAAGCACTTGACTGCATACTGGAAGAGCTGGGTTTAATCTCTGGCAGAGATCAGGGATTTTTCCACACATTATCACCATTCCGTCCTAGGAGCCACCCAGCCCTCTATTGAATTAATACCCGGCATGGAAGAGGCTGACCACCCGACTTCAACTTAGACTATTGGTCAGGAAATGCCAGGAGCCTTAACTCTCGCAGTCCCAAGGGCCACACAGGCCAGTTGTGGGATACTTTAATGAGCTCTTAACAGATGGGCCCGTTCTTGGTGAAGATCCAATTCATGTTTAGTCAGGCAGCTTTGATTTTGATTCATTAGATAACTACCAACAATTTGAGCTTTATGATTAAGGCATAGGGTTCAGGTATTCCATTTTCAGGCAAATCTTTCAGTTAGCAAATCACAAGGCAAGTAATTCCAGTATTCTACAGAGTAGTGACATTATTCTAATCCCAAGTAACGTTGAGTTATCGGATCGTTCTTGAGCTTTATTGATTCATGAAGCAGTTCCATGCCACCAACAAAAGAAATGGAAAATTAATTTTCTTCATTCATCATTATATCTTACAAGAAACACAGGCACATCAAATGAAGACAAATGTTAAATGTCTTGCCGTTTTTTTGTTAGTTAACTCCCATCTAAGACACCAATTTTATGAATTTGAAAAACAGATCACAAAGTCTATTCCATCTGTTATCCAAAACCATCCGAAGAATTACCAATCTTTTATCTTGAGCCATTACTATTCCTGAAGAGAAGACAGAAAAAGTTTATCAGAAATCACAGTTCTCCAGGGGAAATTGAAATTAAAACTAAATTATTTAGACAATCTTTACACATGGTAATTTCGATAATTTATGCTTCATTAATATGTTTTCTTGTTATTAATATAACTACTCTTTAATTGTTAAATTTAATGCAAAAATTCTGTGTGTTCTGGATGACATCCTGAATGTTAACATTTTCCTAACCTTATTTATTTATTTTTAGTGTTTTTCCATCTAAATATCTGAAATATTTTTTTAAACTTGAATTGTTGAATATTAATGCAAATTATCTCTGATATTAAATTATTGTTTCTGTTTACTTCATTCTGAGTTTTTTCATGTTTTATTGTGCTTATGAACTTGAGTAGTATTTGTACTTAGGATATTATTTTTAAAAAAAATTGTTTTATCTAAGGAGAACTGGTGTTATGAGACCTTTATCAGGACCAATGAAATCACATGAATCCAAGCACGAACACAGACATAATCCCATAAAAAATAAAAGAAAACCTCCTCGAGGGATGTTCTTAATGTACGACGACCTTGTAACAATTGCCACTGGACCCAATGGTCAAGGAGATGCCATTTTGAAAGCAATGGATTCAGAAGTTGTTTCCCTTAAGAGACAGGTGACTCAATAGTTTCTTAAAATGTTCTGTTTAAAATTTAAATTGAATCAGTTATTAAAACTTAATTTGATTTTTAAATTAAAATTCACATAGAAATGATTAGTCTTAACTAATTTCACTTTATTTTTATTTTAGGTACAGAACAATAAACAAATGATTAGTGCTTTGAAGCATAAAACTTCAAGCGGAATTGATGATTTTCGACCGCCTGAAGTAAGTCCTTTCATATAATAAGCATCGTTTATATAGGGTGCATCTATAAATGATAACCTCGGTTGTGGTTACTACCCTCCCTGCAACCATGCCATCTATAAAGTCAGTCGGTCATTCCAGCCAACCAGCAACCAAGTCTATAAACTCTAACCAGATGCGCAATTGTAGTAACCGCTGTTGCCTGGTTATAACAAAAAAAGAATGGTTAACCCATTCCAAGCAGGCAACACAGTGGACACATTTTCATTACATTTCTATTTTACTTTACAGAGTTGCTTATTAATCATCTATTAAACTAAAAAAAAATTTTTTTTTTTACTGCCATTAAACTTTCTTTTTAGTTGCATGAAACTTAAACACTATCACTGTGTTGCATGAAAGTATAGTTATTTTATTTTTAGTTCTTTATCATTAACGAAGCAATCACACTGCCATTGAAACTAATATTTTTAACTTGGCTAAGTTGCTTAAAAGGTAGTTATTTTATTTTTAGTTCTTTGTTGTAGTTCAAGATGGCTGGTGAACTTGATTCAATTTCTAACAACAGATTCTCTTAACAATGTCAGCCATCTTGTAACCATGCCGTCTATAAACGCAAGGGTTTGGGGAATGACCACAGCATAACCAGTCATGTGCCAACCAGAACCAGAGTGATAGTAAGCACTACTGCTGTTATTGTTTATAGACGCACACATAGGGAATTTGTCTACACAAAACTTCTTCAGCATTCCACAAAAAAAAAAAAAAAAAAATTGAATCTTCAGATGAAAGTTGCGTGATCCTCTTCATCAATTGTCTGAAGTTAATCCTGTGCTTTGCCTCAGTTATTGAATGGTTTTTTTTTAATTTCACTACTACACAGTTGGATACATCAAAGTTAAAAATTTCATTTCTGCCCATTATTTCATTGAAAACAGCTAAATCTTTTAGTTCGACCACTTTTATAGCAAACCTGCAATTTCACTGGAAAGATTCTGTTACTTGTATGTATTCCTTATAATCAGTACTTTACTACATCTTCCTCTTACTTCATTTCAAACCCAATACCATAACTAGATACAATAAAAATTTGAGAATTATGATACCAATACCATAACATTTAGTTTCAGCATGACAGCTGTTTCCATTTCCAGCAGTTCTTGCTTCTTATTGCCACTCTTTCACTGTATTGACATCTTAAGTAGCTAAAGCATACTTTTTCTTTTAAATTCCTTGTCCCTCTTCCTGTCTCTTGTTTGAGTCCTTTATGATCAGGTCTTCACTTCTAGTGCATTTCTTCCAAGTCATCATGTTATGCTTCTTACGTAACCCATTTAGATTTTTCCAAACATTCTCTGCGATTGAACTTACAATGCTCTTCAGTATAACTTCAGGCCAGAAATCGCTTGTTATTCTCATGCCTATGCGCGATGAAGGGTTGCATGCATCTTCCCTGTGGAACAGAGAATTATTAAATCTGGTGTTTTCCCAACTTAAATGTTTCATTCTTGAGATATTTACTTGGAAAATAACTGGAAAAATGAAGATTAATATCAGTGCAATACCATAGTATTAAAGTAATAAGAACATGAATGCAGTTTCAAAAAACAAACAAGAATATGAGAAAAATGTTAAAGTTATCCTAAGTAATCTAAGATTTATAAGAATGAATTTGGAGAAAATATTTTGAGAAAATGTATTTCTTAAGAGAGGCCCATCTTTATAATTGCTTAATTGAAATTTTGCCTTTAAACAATTATATGTATTGGTAACTTAACTTCTTTCAATATAAGCTGATTCAAATTTAAATCTATTCATGTTTATCACTCACAATTAAGATTTTTATCTTAGTAAAATATAAAAGCAATTATTTACAATATGGGCCCAGGTGCTTTACTGGCTGAATTATCTTTCATACAGATACTAGGTCCACCCAACCCTTTATAAAAGGGTACCGAGTTTCTTTCCTGGGGCTTAAAAGGCAACCTGGTGTTGGCTGATTTCCTGACCTCAAGCAAGTCTCATTAGTTAGTAAACACTAGGAGTCTTACCTCCCGAGACCACATAGGCCTGCAGTTAGATGCTTAATCGTTTACAATATACAGTTGTTCTGGAATAGAGAATTTTTGTTGAAGGTCTTGTGAAATGTACCACGACTTATCTTATCAACTTTAGACAAATACTTGGACTGGGCCAGTTGATTAGAAGCAGTAGTTGATAGACAATAATCTCATTGGCCCTATCAAAAAAATTGAATGAAGTGGTTTTTTTTTTGGTTTTTTTTTAAGTCATGAATAAATAAATGAGATAAAATTTAAGATTTATTTAAATGATTATTTTTATATCTATTAAATATTAGTCAATTGCAATCTTAAATATAAAAACACATATTTTATATTTAAAAGTTTTGAACCAACAAATGCCTAGAAAAATTCAAAAATCAAAACTAGTTATCTTTGGAAGCTGAAATTTTATTACAATATGAACAATAGTTCCAAGTCGCATTACAGACCAACTTTTTATCTTTGTACGGATTACAATGACGTGGATGAGAAAGATTGAAATTGTGAGATCATTTCGAAACTTTCCCAATTGGTACAAAAATCACGTGATATATACAAAGTATTGTTATATTTGAATTTTGTAACTCGGGATCCCTAGATATGAAATTAATATCAAGATCGGAGAATTTAAGATTTACCACCCTTTCTTCTCTTCTCCTCACTCCTATCACTTCAAACCTTCCCCAGTTTGTTAAAAATCATGTGATCGTTACAAATCTATCTATGTCCTGAAAACCACGTAGAAGTATCCTTCAACAGTGTTTGCACATCCCCTCACTGCCTTTCTGTTTACACCCCATAGTTTTAGTTTTTGCTTTCCGGTTAATATGTGGCATTATTATGCATAACAATAGTTTAGTTCCAATTGTTGAACAACAATATTTGTTCAACAATTGACTGTTGCTTCCAGCTGCATATGTGGCGCTTTCAAGAAAATTCTCCCCCCCCCCCTTTTACTCCCCTTAGGACAAAATATCGAAAATTCGTCAAATAGGGGTCCTTTTGATTTTGACAAAGAACATTCACGTCAAATTTTGTGTTTCTAGCTCAGACTGTTTCCGAGATATGCATTACCTTCAAGAAACTTGACCCTGCCCCTTCCATTTACACCCCTTAGCGTTTTTAAAAATCCTTTCTTAGAAGGCTACCCAGGGTCGAACCTGAATTTAAAGATGAAATTTGGCAGACATTATCATCTAACCAAGTAAAGTTTGACCCCAGAGTCATTCATCTGTATGGCTTGGTTTCCTCGGGGAAATTAATCATCGATTGACCAATGGTCAATATCGAAAATTTCCATTGTGTAGGATCCTAAAAACATTTTAAGATTTGTTTTTATTAATTTTATTAAAAATTAAGACTAACAGTGATTCTAATTGACAACAGAATTTTGCATTTTATAATATATTAAATTATTAAAAGGCCTAATGATCTGGGGAGATAGGCACCTGGTGAGCCACCAAAAATTAATAAAGTTTAATATAATCTAAATTTAATTAAAATCTTTTATATTGAATGTATAATGTTAATTTCTATGTTATTTGGCGCACTATTTAAAAAAAGTATAATAGTACAAACAATAATAATGTTGTTTTTTAATCAATTGTTATCATTTCAATTGACAGTAATCAATTTCGTTTTATTTATACTTTTGACATTCACTTTCAATTAAATGTTGTCTTCTATCATTATTATTCATTAATTTGTTTCATTAAATCTAATCTTTCTCCTTTTAATTTTTTCTCGTCCCCCTAATATTTTAATGTTGGGTCATCTTTTAGCCAGATTGAAATTAATTCTACTTTATTTTTTTAACTCTGTTATCCTCTTGTCCAACCATTTTAATTGCTTTTCTGGTTCTAAATTTGCTTTCATTTTTATTTGTCCATGTGTGAGTTTCACCTAATAAAAAACTACTTACCGTAACATACAACGAAAATCTTCATTGAATTCCATATTTAATCACAATATTTCATTTCATTTTAGCAAGAAACTTCATCGGGTATTAGAGGACAGGTTTTGTTTTTTTTTTTCTTTTTCCCCAAAAATTCGTTATTATACATTTAGAATTTTAGCCGTAACAATTCTATTCTTAGAAACAATACATGGACTTTTGGTCCGTGATTACAACATGTAATATAACATATACAACAATTAATAATTTTTCTCTAACGATAATGTATGACTTGACTTACTTGACTTATTTCCTGTCGCTCCTAGTGGAGCATAGGGCAGCAGTAAAGACCTTCCATCTAGTTCTGTTGACAGCCAAACATTTCACCTCACTCCAGATTTTACCAGCCTCCAAAGCCTCCTCTTCCACTGTCCTTTTCCATGTTTTCCTCGGGCGACCTCGCCTCCGTGTTCCTTGCGGATTCCAGTCTAGTGCTGTCCTTTCAACAGCTCCGTGTTGTTTACGTAATGTGTGGCCAATCCACCTCCACTTTCTCTCTTTGATTTGTTCTTCAATCTGCCGTTGATCTGTTGCCTCCCACAAGTCATCATTTGAGATCGTATCCGGCCACCTCACATTTAAAATTTGCCGTAGACATCTATTTATAAAAACCTGCAGCTGATTTACAATTGTTTTTGTTGTCTTCCATGTTTCACAGCTATAGAGGAGGACCGACTTCACATTGCTGTTGAATAATCGAAGCTTGGTATGAATCATTGATAATTATAAGAATTTTTCTTTATTTTTGAGATTCATATATTATCGTTAGAGAAAAATTATTAATTGTTGTATATGTTATATTACATGTTGAACTTGTTGTAATCACGGACGATAAGTCTATGTATTGTTTCTAAGAATAGAGTTGTTACGGCTAAAATTCTAAATGAATAATAACGAATTTTTGAGGATAAAGAAAAACATTTTCCTGTCCTCTAATACCCGATGAAGTTTCTTGCTAAAATGAAATGAAATATTGTGATTAAATACGGAATTTAATAGAAGATTTTCGTTGTGTGTTATGATTTGAATTGAAGAGATTATCGTTTTCTGGAAACAAAATACTTACCATTTTTCTTTAAAATTCTCCATTATCAATCAGTGATCAATTTCCCCTGGATAAACAAATCATGCAGATGAATAGCTTTGGGATTTTACATTTTTGGGTGAAATATACATATCTGCCAAGTTTCAACTTGAAATTCGCATTTGACCCTGGATACCTCCCTTGTTAAGGGGAACCCAAATTTCAAGTTCCTAAGTTTGGCGGTTTTGGCTATGTGTTGATGAGTGAATCAGTGGGTTTTGCCTTTTATAGGTATAGATTAAAAGGAGCCATCGTCTTATTTGAAAGTGTTTTAAGTATCCTATTCTATTTAAGTAGAATGCTTTAATTTATCTTAAATGTTGTTTATAGAAATTTATTAATTTTTTAAATATTTTTTGTTGCAGGGCAACAATCGCTTGAATGCACGGTGGACAAACGATGAACTTTTATTAGCTGTACAAGGTAGTTAATTATAAAATTGATTTCCTTCTTTTTCTAAATCTTTTTATTATGTACATCATTTAAATCTAATCATTATTTTTTATTAGGCATACATTTATCTTTTTTCTTCGGTAGTTTTGTTGATAAAAATAAAACAAACTAATATTTCCCTGTATGTTTTTCCTTTATATATATATATATAACACACACACATACAGTAACTTCAGAAAGTACAATCAACTATGCTAAATATTTCTTTATTAAAAATGCATAATTTTTCTTAAATTTAAAGAAAATTTTGCATTTTCTAATTTTTTCCTTTAATTATCATTGTGTTGAACGATGCCCTTTTTTTTTTTTTTAGGCGTGAGAAAATATGGGAAAGATTTCAAAGCAATTGCAGAAGTTATTGGCAATAAAACAGAGGCTCATATTCGTAGCTTTTTTGTTAATTATCGACGGCGTTATAACTTGGATGCCATCTTGAAAGAATATGAAGCAGAAAATGGTCCTATTCCTGAAGATGAGAAAGATGATAAGGTTTCTATATTTATATTATGTATTTTGATAATTCAATTAATATTTAAAGAATGCCTGATTTATGAAAAAATAGAAAAATAATTAAAAAAGGTTTATGATGAAATATATGCATGCTACCTCAGCAATACCACGTGTGCTTATTATTTATCAGTTATTCTATTTACCATTGGTAGTTATTAAAAGATTTGAATTTCCTTAATGATATAATGTATGTTCTACTTTTTCTGCTCAAATAAAAAGAAGAAAATCTGAAAATTAAATATTGAAAATTTTTCCCTCATTCATTCATTTATTTATTTATTTCATTTCAGATGGAAACAGATGTATTATCAGTGAATTCCAACAGTAACAGTAGTACACCTACTCCACCAATATTGGTCACTCCACCAGCAAGTGCACCACCACCCTTGCTCAAACCTGTACAAACACCCATTTTAGCTAGTAAACCACCGCCATTACAACAACCTACTAGGTAAAATTATTTATTGAGTCAATTAAAAATGGTATTTTTCTAGCTTTATTTATCTTTTTATTATGCCACAGAAGAATAAGAACAAAAGACCTACAACTTCTTTATTAACAACAGTTTTGTTTCCTCCTCTCGCCCATCAATTATTCTTACTGCACTGCTACAGATGATTATCATCAAAGGAAAAGAGATATCAGAAGTTGTTTTCCCCTGCATCTCTCTAATTTTCAGATAGTGAATATTTGTTTTACAGATGACATTGTCTTAAATCAGTGGATGATCCCTTGGGTAACTCATTAATTGCTGTGATGTATATCTGATAAGACAATGACTAGGTTAATTTACATCAGTCTCCAATATCCACACAGTGTTTTTGGGTGTAAATTGATCTGTTAGTATCACTTATCATGATAGCATTAATGTTTTCAGCAATATTGATGTATTCTGGTAAAAGAACTAACCTGTTGCAAACTAATTACTTTACAGAATACTCATTAGAATATTTAAAAAAAAGCAAAATCTCATCTTGATATTATAGAAACATTTGAGGAAATGAATATAGATTCCATCATGTAATGTGTAGTAGACTAGGTAAGGACAGGGTAAACCCCATGAGTGAGCAGATTTAACTCAAAGGCAAACCTCCATTAGCATTAAGTTCTCAGATTTGGAACAAGGATTTACTAAAAAAAAAAATGAAGAAAAGAATGGGAAGTAGATGAAAAATCTAATACCACTGTGTTTTCATTATATTTAATGACTTTTAATAATACAGAAGAGTGGATATACAGATTACAGAAAATTATTGCATATGAAAAACGATCTCTGGCTAAGCAACATTCAAAGTATTATTTGCAGTGTAAAACAATATTTTTTTTTCTATTTCAGAAATATATTCAGAATATATCTCTTAATTCAAATCTATTGAAATTTTTCCATATTGTATTATATATGGGCTACGTCATATTTCTAGATAATGAATTTTATTAGTAGAAAAAAAAAATATTGTAATAAAGACATATTTATGAATGTTAATCAAATATTCTCATTCTTTCTCACAATCTACCTTTCATTTGTAGAATCATTTTATAGAGATCCAAGCATTTCAAAAGAATATAAGCTATACACTCTATAAAAGGCTATACACTCTGAAGAAGTTTGTAGTACTGGAATCAGGACATACATTGCAGTACTAACAATTTACTTAATGTGATTTCCAGTTTGTTCAGACTTAGGAAGTCCTTGTTCTAAAGATGAAGATTAAATGCACTGAAATCTTCTCATGTATATTTAAATGTTCCTTAAAAAGTCCAAAATACCAAACAATATAACATTTTGATTTTATTTCCGTAAATACATCATCTGGAACCTGCTTTATCTTATTTATTTATTTTATGACTTGACAATTGTATAAGAGGAGGGAAACTCACAAAATTTTAAATGTACATGAGATTCAGCATATGAAATTTACTCATAACGAAACATCCATAAAAATTGCCTTCATAAATACCACCTTTAAAAAGGAAGGAAGAAATGCTCAATTCTCAAGCTTAGTTATATAAGCATTTCTGGGAGTAAACGACCATTATTTACAAGACACATACTGTAAAACAGACTAGTAAACATAATGACTGATTTTGACTTAGGCAAGTAATAGAAATTTCTTTTTACTTTAATTTTGTAAATAAATTTTAATGAAAACCTGGACTAGCTGCTTAATTTTGATAGGACTTAAATTAGGAGAAATCTTACAGTCTTAGCAATTTCCACTTTTAATTGATCTACGCATAAGAACTATATTGAATATCGACTTATCTATAAGTAAAGTAATTAGGATGTCACCTTTCCACTACTCAGCTCTGTGCATAATTCCAGTTGTTCCTGAAGACTTCCAACGGTATTGGAATGGGTGGATACTGGAAAGAGTCATTTGAGTGTGTGGGTGGAAGAAGGCTTTTATATCATTCTTTGTGAGGAGACTTCAAAGGTATGTATTGAAAGCATAGAATAAGCAACTTCTGAGTTTGATAGACATCGCTAATGACTAACTAGCCATAATTTTTTTGTATGACTGGCTTATCAGTATTCTATCACACAGTGACATCAAAATATACCAGTAATGTTGCCTTGTTTCTTTAGTCCTTCAGTTCGTGTTTTTAAATGTGAAGAAAAACTGTGAAAATTTTTAATACTTGTATCAGCAGTCAATGTAAACAATTATTAATTGTTAATCTTTAACTATAGAAGTATCTGCAAAGTATTACCTGCTATCTTTGATTACTGGCAGTCATTAAAATTTGCTGTACAGGGGAGTTAAATCTAGGAAGTGTCGTTTAAAGACCAAGGGAAGGTATTCATTGTAGTTCACTAGTTGATAAATGGAGTAACCATTTTCCTGCTGCAAAATGGCATCAGGAAGGTGTCAAAAAAATGTGGTAATGCTGTGCTGTCATTGGGATATCAAATACCTTGCATAACCAAAATCCTTGGTATGTGGGCAGTATGGCACTCATGGATATGTACTAGATCCTGCACTGTTCTTTGCAGTACAAAATCCTGGGACTTACGGAAGAAAATAATGTGATGCCATTCCCTGCTCCATGGAGCGTAGAAGACAGTGATGAATGATCATACACAGTGCCTCTAGTCAACTTCATTCAACTATTAGCAGATGAATATAGGATGAAATACAAAAGCCACAGAAACCTGAATTGTCGTGGATGTTGTTAATGTAGCTTTTTACTAATAGTTAGGGCAGTCTTCTCTTCATTGCATCAGAAGCAGTAGTACACAACCAAACTGAAGTGAGGTGCTACCTGCACATGTCACATTACAGTGCTGATTGCTTGACCAGATGATGGGATGTGCAACTTACTCTTCCCTACAGTATTCTGAGTGAAGCTTCTCATAAGGAATTTGAATACAACACCTAGACATAGTGCAAAATAGCATTTATTAAAAATCTATTATTGGAGACTGCTCTGCTGCCTGTTACTTCAACTTTTATTGGCAGCTGCATGATAGAAAGTGTTATTGCAATTTTGATCATTCCATACAGCCTTTCATTACTACATTTTGTAATGATGTGGGTTTTCCCAGATGCATTCTTTATGGGTGTTGTGATTTTTATATCCAGCTGTGTACATATTTTGGGATATATTACTACTATAACTGTCAAAAAAGGAATCCAATTTAATTTGGTTTTTATCATGATATATGAGTAGTTTCATGATAAAATTAGTATAAATCTGATAAGCTATTAAGATAAATTTATAATTTATTGATTATTTTTTTACATCTTTTAATAATTATATTTGTGAACTGTGATGAAAAATATTTTTTTCTTATTTCGATTGAAATGCATATTGGTTTTCTAGTTTTGTTTTTATTTATTTGTGTTGCATACAAGTTCCGTCTCATTGATATCAAGTTGATCTTCTATAATGCTAATAACTGCCATCAACCTGGTTTACAGTAATTTCTGCTTTTATTTTTTTAATTGACTGTTTTGTTTTTTACTATGTGCTATTTTTAATACATAAACAAGTTTGACGGTGTATTGTAGTTGTATTGTGCTATTATAGCTTCTGCTTTGAATAGAAATATAGCTATTCTGTATATAAAGCATTTATTGGACTAGAGATTGCCGAATACACTAGAATGCTGATTATCTGAACTAATTGGGAACAAACATTCATAAGAATACCCATTTTATATAAAGTGTAGTTCGGCCTGCAATTATTGTATGTAAAATTCTGACTATTATAAAAAATATAAAAATATATTATAAAAAATAGTTGATTTATGAAATCCCTTTTAACTCCTGTAGTGACAAATTAAGATACTTTCTATGCTATACTGCTTATATCTTCAAATTTGGCATTTATTAGTTTGGGTGATCAATGTTCTACTGTATTACTATTGTACAAAGAAAATTTTATCAGTGATCCAAACTGAATTGAACTCACCTGCTTCAGTCCCACATGCATGAGCACTTGGCATCACAGTAGCTAGCACCACTGGGTATCTACATTGAAACATCTATTTCCAGGGAATTAGGGATTGATGAATTCCTCTTATCAAATTTGAATGGGGGAAAAAAATAAATAAAAAATTTGGTTACTTTATGAAATGGGGTATTTTTAAATGTTGGAACCAGTGATCTAAGCAAGTACATCAACTGTAAAGAATCATTGTCAAGATAACTCGTTGGCAGTAAACTTAATCATTATATAGAATGGTGAAATGTAAGGGTTACACTATTTGATATTGTATGCTAGGATAGTTATTATTCTCAGTCAATTGTTCTGACAGTCAGGATTGTTTCATTATTTTCTCATGAGATTGTTTGTTTCTCCTCGAATGATGGAGAAATAAATATTAAAGAGGTGTGATTAAAGCGTCTTTCCTTGTAAATCACCTTGGAGCTGTAGGTCCCCAACCCACCCTCTTTCATACACTTTAAATAGCTTTTGCATTATCATTGAGTTAACTCGAAATCAAAACATAACAAAAGTTAGGTACTGCATTAAATGATTAACAGTAATCAAAAGAGATTACTATTTACGGAAGAGATTTTTATAATTCATAGAATTCCTGAAGTCTTTTATATGATATTGCTCAATGTGGGATACCTTAATACAGATTTCAAAGAGTGTTAGTGTTTTATTTTAGCTATTTGGTGCTTAACAAAATTATCTTCATAATTTTCCAGCAAAACAATAATAGAATTTAAAATTAAAACTTTTTGTTTTCTTTTTTTTTTTTTTTAAAGGATGCCTTTACAACGCAGCATGCCTCAGCAACCTCCACCTTTAATTCGTCCAAACACAGTACCCATCATGGCAACACTGAAATCACAAAACACTCACAGCCAACCACCACAACTTGCCACTCGAGATTCTTGAGGTCTTTTAAACTTAGCAGTAAATACGTATTTAGCAATATTGCCAATTGCCAGGTTGTTTTGTGTTTATGAATGATGAATTATCACTAGAACTAAATGGATTGTGATTTTACTGTTATTTTGCAGGACATTTGTGATGTGATTACATACAGTAAACTACTGGAAATCAATACTGCAACTTTGTATTTGTCTAAAGGCAATATTTATTTCTTAACCTGGCAGTTACTTGAATATCCAAGTTAAAGAGTTTAAACATAAAATGAACTCTGAGTTTTTACTTGGCAGTTTTAATTTATAACATCTTGATTGTAAATAGCAATTAAACACATTTTTTTCTTTTATTCTTAAGAATGACTCTCATTCTGAATTCACTCGATTTAGATAGAGACCTTGCAGAAAGATGCAATTGTTGAACAATTGTTTACCTATATTTCTAATTATAAATACATTTTCTAATTGAAAAGAACACTTTTTTATATACTTGTGTGTAAAATAATGTTGTACAATTGAATGTTAGGAGTATTATGTAAATCTCATAATCTATCATAAAAAACTTACCAGAATCCAGAAATTTATTTATTTACATTCTTCAGATTTGGTTCCAAGATTTTTCCGAATGCATGCTCTTTTTTTTTTATTATTATTTTTTTCATATTGTATGTATGCATAATAATGTCTGTTGTTCTCAACATTTTGTTAAACATTTGTGGATTAACATTAAATTATGTTAAAAAAGAATCTTTTAAGTTTCATTTCATAAAAATCATGTGTGTGTATGTGATTTCTTTTTTCTTGAGTGATTTCAAGTTTATACTAAAGTTGGTTAAATAATTCATACAGCAACCTTTAACAGAGAAGAGTTGAGTAATTGATGTCAGGTTTTTACTAAAGAAATGTGAGCTTCCTTTCAAAGTATAGATTTTACAATGTTCATCATCAGATGTCAAAAATTTGTATGCTAAAAGAAATAAGGTATCTATAAATGATTGGAGTGGTTTCATGATCTTGTAATGGCCACATTCATAGAGCTCTGCTGATTTAATTTGTTATTATAAGACATGCATCTTCCAAAGTTTTGTTTGAATTGCCCGACAGGCATATGTTTCTGCCTCGAACCACGAGAGCACTCAGTTGGAAAATGGCGACAATAAAAAAGCATATGTTGTCCTCAAATTCTATGCAAGTCAATCTGTCACAACGGTCCAGCGTCACTTCAGAACGAAGTTCCATAAAGATCCACCCAGCGCCAACTCCATTCGACAATGGGTTTTGTTTTTTTTTGTTTTTTTTTTTGCATCGAGAAGTCCATTACAGGATTCAATTATCTGGATATGCTGGAAAATTGGTTCATTCCATAGCTGAAAACAGACAGAATGGACTTCATCTTCCAAGAAGATGGTGCTCCGTCACATTTCCATCATGACGTTCGCGACTTCTTGAACTGCACACTGCGAAATCGATGGATTGGTCGTTCTGGGAATGATGATCACGCACTGCTGCAATGGCATCCATGCTCCTGACTTAACCCCTGGTGACGTTTTTTATGGAGGTGTGTGAAAGATACAGTGTTTGTGCCACCATTACTGGCTGATCTGCGAGAACTGTGGACTCGCATCTGCAATACTTTTGCTGGAATTGACAGGGACATGCTACATCGAGTGTGGGACGAACTTGATTACAGAGTTGAAGTGTGTAGTCTCATTAGTGGTGCACATATTGATCATCTTTAAAATGGAACAACTACTTGGAGAGTTTCTGTATGTGTCTCTACAATTTTTTTGATGATATGTTAAATACTACATCCACAGTACAATCATGAAACCACTCCAATCATTTGTAGACACCCTTTATATATATGCACGAAAAAAATTGCCAAAATATGCAATTGAAACTCTTGAATATATTCTAATTTCTACTTTCTGCCTAGCTATTATTTTTTTAATAGAAAAAAGTAGAGCAAAGTTCACATTTTAGCAAAATTATGCTACAAATTTAAAATTACAAAGCCTTGTTCTTTAAAATTTTTTTTAGGAAAGCTGTATAAATACGAAGTTCAAGTAAGCCTTGCTTGTAGTGCAATCCACAGCATTTACTGGACTTTTAATGAAACTTGGCATGCCCATTTTTCTCTGTAGTTCTCGTGGTCATTCCTCAAGTTCACAATCAGAATTTTAACCATCAACTCCCTGATCTTCACATACTAATAAACTTACTGAAATCTGATTTAGGTCGTTTAACAGAAATAGATGGATTATTGAGGAGTGTTGCATCAATAATATAGTAAGTTAAATTTAAAGATTAACAATTATCATCCCATTAATAGGCAAAAGTTGTACGGATCTTTGTAAATTTGTAATTTGAAATAACCCATCACAGTGCAGCGTTGGAACACGTCAGGCATGATGTCACGCCCATGTTTAAACCTCGGTTTTTACATAATTTCGGCTGTGTAGCCACTTGCTTACTAATCAACAAGTAGGGGACAATGACGAAGCACGTGCCGTCATTGTTGTCCGGACAGGATTATTGGTATTGGCTGTTGGACATTCTAGAAGAAAGAAAATGATCAAGTGCCAATTCAGTGTAGAAGTGCCAAACATTTTCAATGATTCGTGTCTTTTTGACACTTTTCACATCATTAAGTAGGGATTCTTCATATTTTACATCTAAATTTGTTTTTGTGGCTTATGGTATTCTAAAATGTGGTTAAGAAATGAAAAGTAAAAATATTTTGTTAATTAAAATCCTGTTTTCTTTTAAATACAGGGTTCCATTGGTGACTAAAAAAGCAACTATTTTTGACCTTAGGCGACTATTTTCAAAACAGTAGCAACTTTTTTAAGTTTTAGGAGACTATTTTCAAATATTTTGCAATAAATTCATTTTCAAAAAACACTGGTAACAAAATAGCAATGGCGATTGTGAACATCACTGGTGTCCAATCCGACATCAAGAGGAGAGTGCTTCATACATTTTCTCGGCCAGTGAACCATTTAGGTGATGTCGTCACATCCTACATCACAGTTATGATTCTGGGAGACCAAACATCTGCTTTGTAGATACTGGTCTCCTTGTCCTTTATCAGTCTAAAGTTATGATGTATGGTTCGTTGCTAGTGTTGTAGCATTGGGAACAGTCAAGCTGGTATTAATCGTCGTTTTTCTTTAAGAAAAAGACCCCCCAAAAATAATTTAAAAAAAGTATCGGAATACATTTTTAAGGCTTCAAGACAATCATCTCAGGAATTTTTTCCCCCTTATTTTTGAGAATTTTAGGAGAAGCATTAAGACAAAAAAGTTGTATTTTTATATATTTTTGAAGGTTCGGACTGCCATAGGCCACACTGCACTCGATATCAAGAGCTTCTCATTGCTATTGGAAAGTGGCTTTTGAGCGAACCAAAGTACTGATCTGACATACTGAAACTCATTTCAGAAGTAGGATTCTAGAAGAATAAATAATTTTATATTCGCCAATAATAATAAAATTATTTATTCTTCTACAATCCTACTGTATCTGAAGTTATTCAGATTTTTGTTTTAATTGTACTTTTTATTCACAACAGCTATTATAAAAGGTAGGACAAAAAAATTGTTTTATTATTATTATAACAGTTGAATTTCTAAAATTAATGAACTAAAGGAAGGTAAAAAGAAAGAAATTCAAATTAGTTGAAGGAAACAAAGGTTGGCTTATTAAATCAAAGTTTTGTTTGCTTGTAATTTATAAACTCATACTTACAAGGATAGGTCACGGGTTGTACGAAATAGATCTTTATGCCCTTTTGGGAGATGAAAGTACTCATGAAGTACTTCAAAAATATACCAGGTTTTAGGGTCCAACACTCAAGCGTTTTGGAGATATTTGATGATTTTTGGAGTGTTTTCCTTGTTTACGCTTAAGTTTCCTGTATGACAGTAGAAACTAGAAGTTCAGCAGTGGCTCAATCGATAGCGCTGCGCTACAGAGCTAGAGGTTGCTGGCTCGCATCAGCTACCTGACGAAATTTTCTTTTTTTTAATTTTTCTTTTCTTTTAAATTTTTTTCTTTTTTTTACCTTCCTTTTTGCTTCTGCTTCTTTATTTTTTGTGTGTTTTTTCTAGTAGGCAGAAATAAAAATAAAATTAAAAATATATAAATCTATTAACTTTTATAATTTAAGTTACTTTCAGTTTAGAAAAATAAAATCTGCATATCACTATATATATTTTTTTTTCTTGTATTCTTCTTTTCCAGTAACGACAAAACTGTCCTCTTTTTTTTTCTTTTTTATTATTATTAAAATTGGAAGTAATTGAAGAAAGACAGAAAAATTCTAAGCTTACTATTTGAAATTTACAATTCATACAAATAATTTTTATATCATTATTACTTCTCCCTTGTCTGTCTTATTCTACAGGCGCCTTTTCGAATAAACCACCACCCTCCTTTTCTTTCCGTCCCGGCTGTTTTCTTTCGATACAACTTTATTGCACCTGTATCATAATATCTTCCAGCATTCGTTCCGTTTAGCCCTCCCTTCTGCCTATCAATCCTTAGTCATCTTCAGATGTCCTTACCGGCTAATTTGCCTCGAGCCTGTAGCTTAACCTTATGACATCATTATTTCCCAGGGTTCTGTTTTTTTAAGCGAAAAAAAAAAAAAGAGAGAGACATTATTTGCTCACAAAGACAACGGTTGGATATTTTTAATTTTATTTTTATTTCTGCCTACTAGAAAAAAACGAAAAAGAAATAAAGCAGAAGCAAAAAGGAAGGTAAAAAAAAAGAAGAAAATTTAAAAAAAAAGAAAAGAAACTGCATTAGCATATAAGACGTGGATTAAAAAAAAGGTTTAAAAAAAAAATTTCGTCAGGTAGCTGACGCGAGCCAGCAATCTCTAGCTCTGTAGCTCAGCACTTTATCGATTGAGCCATTGCTGAACTTCCTGTTTCGACTGTCACTCAGGAAGCTTTTAAGCGGAAACGGGGAAAACGCTCCAAAAATCATCAAATATCTCCAAAACGCTTGAGTGTTGGACCCTAAAACCTGGTATATTTTTGAAGTACTTCATGAGTACTTTCATCTCCCAAAAGGGCATAAAGATCTATTTCGTACAATGCGTGACCTCTCCTTGTTAGTATTGTCTAGCTATGTTTCAAAATTTTCTGTTCTATGTGTCCTTTTTTTTTTTTTTTATTTCAAACTTTACTTGTTTTTCGTTTTTCATTTCAATTACCGAAAATTGACCATTTTTTAGTTGTTCAGCTTTTATGATGTTTAGATATCTGGTTTGATGAAATTTGGAAAGCTCTGATATTTCAGGCCATATATCAGATAATAGTGCTGAACTAAATTATTCTTAGACGATTTGAAGTTGGAAGCAGTTTCTGAATATTTTACATTTGAAGAAAAGTTTTTGTATATAGTTGCATTACCATACCATACAAAGTGTTGATCTTAAGTTGAAAGCATTGCAATTCTGAGAGAGGGAGTTGGGATTGATAGGGGTTGTAACCCTCTCCGATTGCATCCCAAAATACACTCATTAACAAAAAAAACGACGCACCTAGAAGGAGTTGTCCGGTTGTAATAAAATTTCGTAAGCAAAGACATTGGGACCGCCCATGCAAATGATTAAACTTTGGTGTCCAATGAATGAATAGCGAAAGCTACAGCGCATCGGAACTCCGCACTCAGCAGATGTATAAAGGAAGCGATTCTCAATCTCATGGTCAAACTTTGTTGCATTGCGAGTTAGGATACCTTTCAACGACTGAAAAAACGCATCGCCGCAGGATTCGAGCTCATTTCGTGCAACTGTCAGAGTTTGAAAGAGGCAGGTTGGGCAAATCGGAGAATCGCTCGTCATATGGGTCGAAGTGATGCGGCGATTAGAAGATGCTGGTAGGAATGGGTGGACAATGGCAGATTTCAGCGTCATGAAGGTAGCGGTCGACCTAGGGCCACAGCAGAGCGGGAGGATAGAGTGATTGTCAGATCAGCTGTCACAGCGCTTGAATCATTGTTATCAACCATCAGACTTGCGACCCACACACGTGTGTCCACCATGACCATTCACAGACGGCATAGAGAGAGACATCTACGCTCGTACCGACCGCTACGCCACCTGCCACTCACGTCTGCACACCGTCAGGGCCAGATTACAGTGGTGCTTGGCTCAATCTGGTTGGAATGATGCTGACTGGAGACGTATAGTGTTTAGCTACAAATCCTGCTTCCAACTGTGTCCTGACGATCGTCGCAGACGTGTCTGGAGACACCCAGGGCAGCGTGCCGATCTTGCTTTCACTATTGCATGCCACACAGGCCCTCAACCAGGAGTTATGGTCTGGGGTGCCATTTCCCTTGATAGCCGGACCCCTTTGGTCGTCATTAGCGGCACACTTACAGCACAGCGGTACGTCGACGACATTCTGAGACCTGCTTTGCTACCCTTCCTTTTGCAGTACCCTGGCCTTATTTTTAAGCAGGATAATGCCAGATCACATACGGCACGTGTTGCTATGACCTGTCTTGCAGCTTGTGAAACACTTCCTTGGCCAGCCAGATCCCCAGATCTCTCTCCAATCGAGCATATCTGGGATATAATGGAAAGGCGACTGCATCCACCAGGGAATGTGGATGATCTAGCCCGACAATTGGAGCAAATTTGGCAAGAAATACCGCAGGAGACCATCAGGGAGCTTTATCACTCTATGCCATGTCGTGTGGCAGCTTGCATTCAGGGTAGAGGTGGGTCAACACCTTATTGAGCTCGTTACTTTGTAACTCTGTAACTCTGAAATAAATCATTCAATTTGCCTGAAATTTTAATCATTTTCTATTCTGTACATAATCTTCCTCTCCACCAATTTTTGTCTCCATCGGACAACTCCTTCTAGGTGCGTCGTTTTTTTTTTTTTAATGAGTGTATATATATATATATATATATAAAAATCTTGGGTTTTTTTTTTTTGGCTGGAAAGTTCATTGCGTTCATTGCTTGGTAACACCCCCTTCCTGAATCCAGAAAAGAACATGACATTTTTCGGTTGAATGGCTATGACCTTCTAGTTCTCCCATCCCAAAATCCAAGCTGTGCCTATGGTTGAAAATAATCTACTATTCTTTTTAATTACTAGTCTCAATGCTTCTGAAATCTATAGAAGTTCGGTTGATTTTGATTGAGAATAACTGAAGAATAGGAAACATTTTGAATGGATTCACTTGGCAGTTTGAAACAAGTGAATGAATCACTTCCAAGTGATAATCTCAAGAAAATCTTCATTCAAGAACAATCTTGAAATACACCTTTCAGTGAAAGGACAAGGAATTAATACTGTGGATTTTACATGATTATTTTTTATTTGATTGTTTTTTTATCTTGGCAGCCCATTCCCGGGATCAAGAATGCTTTTACATAAAGCTTTCGTGCAACTGAGCCAAACATCAAGGGTATATTATGCTGATGATTCCTAATAAGGATGAAACAGCTGTTCAGAATTCCCGTTGATGTTGGCTCAATGTGCTAAGTCATATTTGTTGTCCAGTTGTGATTTTTTTCTCTATTTATGAATTATTATGGACGTTAAATGTTCTTTTCATTGAACTTATGTTTCTTGTTTGAAATTAAATTCCTTAGTGCCTTTCAGTGAAAGGACAAGGATTTAATACTGTGGATTTCACAGGATTATTTTTTATTTGATTGTTTTTGTTCTCGGCGGCCCATTCCCGGGATCGAGAATGCTTTTACTTAAAGCTTTTGCACAACTGAGCCAAACATCAAGGGTAAATTCTGCTGATGATTTCTAATAAGGATGAAACAGCTGTTCAGGATTCCTGTTAATGTACCTTCTATTATACAACTGTTCAAGACCTAGAAAAGGGCAATCCTCCACAAAGACTTGAATTTTGCCGATTTATGTTACATGCGGATATTGATAATGCGACTTTTTTTTGGCAAGAATTTTGTGGACCAACGAGTCAAAATTCACTAGAGAAGATATCACTAATTACCATAATTTACAATATTGGGAGGAGGAGAATCCATAAGGGATTCTGACAAACTGTAAGGGCTGTTCAATAATGAATGATCATAATTTTTTTACTCTCACAATTTTGGAAGTAGAACAATGGTTTGTGATGTATTGTTTGTGTAATATGTTAACTATGATGTGGTAGTTATGTTGCGCAGGTTTGTTCGGGTTTGGTTGTGCTCACGTTGAGTTGTGTAGTTTTGCCTATGGTACAATGGAGCCAAGTCATGAATAACAGGGTGCTGCATTGAAATTTTGTTTGTGTCTTAAGAAATCATGTGCTGACAGTGAGACTTATTCAATGTTACAGCAGGCTAATGGGGAATCTACTTTCCAACAGTACTGCTCGGTGATGGTATGAAATGTTTAAAGATGGAAGACAAACAACATCCAGACACCAGTCCTGGGGTTCCGGTTATAGCTCTAACACTGCCACTGCAATTGTAAGAGAAGATCGATGAATCATATTACCACAGCTATCAGAGACTATGTATATTTCTTTAGGCACTTACCATACATTGCTATGGGAAAAGCTGCACGAAAAGTGTTGTGCTCGGTGGATTCCAAGACTGCTTACTCCCATGCATAAGGATGTTCACGTGCAAGTTTGTGTGGAGCTCAAAAGAATGATAAAGGAGGACGGTGCAGAGTTTCTTTCAATGATAATAACTGGAGACGAGACTTTGCTTCATTATTTTGGCCCTAAGAGTAAGCAACAAAACTCACTGTGGAAACCTTCACCATCAACAATGCCAAAGAAAGCCAAAGTGATCGCATCTGCAGGTAAAGCCATGGTCATCACATTCTTCGATATTCAAGGAATGATTTACCATCATGTTGTACCATTACACACAACTGTAATAGCAGAGTACTACAAAAGTGTACTGAAGACTTAAGGACCATGTCAGACGAAAACAACCAAATCTCCAGCCACAGGATGGATGTTGATCCAGGACAATGCACAACCATACATTGCAAAAGTAGACATGGAGTACCTCAACAAAATCAATGTGAAGTGTGTTCCTCATCCTCCCTAAAGCCCAGATCTGGACCCCTGTGACTTCTTCCTGTTTCCTCAATTAAAAAAAAAAAAAACTTTGTGGAAGTTATTTCAATCTTCACAAGCATTGGTGAAGGCTTCAGAGGTGATTCTGAAGGACCTGTCAAACAATGGCTTCCAGCTCGTCTTCGACGACTGGCACAAACGCTGGGATAAATGCACTGCAACCAAAAGAAAGACCACCAGAAATTAGAGGATTATTGAAGGTATGGAGTCAGAAAAAAATCATGATCATTCATTACTGAACAACCATCGTAGTTTTCAAACAAAATTTAGTGTGAACGTGTGGGTTGGAATTACTGGAAATAATTTAATTGGTCCTCACTTTTTTCCTGATAACCTCAATGGCGCAGTATATGTAGACTTTGAATAATAATTTGTTGAAGTTACTCGACAACATACCTCTAGCAAATAGACGTAGGATGATTTTTCAACATGACATCTGTCCTATGCGTTATCGCCAAATTGTATGAGACTTGCTGGATCGGAGGTACCCAAACCGATGGATTGGACGAGAAGGAACAATAACATGGCCTGCCAGGAGCCCTGATCTAACGCCCTTAGATTTTTGTGTATGGGGGCACATGAAGCAAATCGTGTATGCAAAAGAATTACATATGTGAGAAGAATTGATGAACAGAATACAAGAAGCAGCAGCAATTATAAAGAACACTGTTTCTACTAGAATCACAAAAACAGAAATACGGAAACGGGCTCTTGTTTGCATAAGAAATGCAAGGTACTCATTTTGAAAATAAATTGTAAACCATGTTGGTATTATTTATGGAAGTAAGAAATAACACGTGCACAAGTGACGGATTATAATCTAGGACTGCAAGCAAGCACACATTACCATTGTGTACGTTATGACGCTTCCCGGAGGATAACAGAACTATTATTTATGGAAGTAAAAGACTCATTCAAAGGTAATAAAACAGAGAAGTTTAAAATCATTTGTATGTTTATTGGATTATCAAATTTCAGAAGTAAATCCATTTGAATGTACAATTGAGTTGAAGGTTTTACAACAAGTGTAGGTTTTGGCTCTTGTATTTTTGTCATATTGAAGTTTTCAAAATACTGTTTGCACTAAGGATGGAAATGGAAATATTACAAAAAAAGGTTTGATTCTTTTTTTTTATTTCTGCTATTACACTATCTGGGAGTATACTTCTAAACAAAAAAAACATGAAAATTAACGTATCTCAAAAACTATTGAGTTTTGCATAATGGATATTATAGTTAAATCAATTGCAAAATAGCTGTACTATTATGCCATGAAAGGAGTACGTCGACTTACTAGTCAACTTGTATATACTGTACATTTATATGTATGTACAGAGTGAATCACAGCACACGTATCGCCCGTTTTTCTCAGAAACGACAGGGTACAGGTTATTCACGTAAAAAAATTCATTACCAAATAGGACGTAAAGAATTGAATGGGTGAATTTGGAATGAATGTGAACAGGTATCATCGGAGCTCATAAAGATGTTGACAATAATGCAATTGGCAATAACAGAAGCAATAGTGTAACACATGCAACACAGAGGTAACGTTGTTGAAGAGACATGTTTTGCTTTAATGTAACGTGTATATTCATACAAAGATTACAGTACAATAGCACACAACATCAGGTATGTCATTTGCAAACATGATGCAGTTGCTATGCCTAGAGATGTTCAAAATGTCATCTGCCTTGGTCCAAACATCGTTGGCTTTTCTGTTGTACGGCTAACATTGCTCTGAAAATATCAGCGCTATTGTATTGAGCCTGATAAGCTGCTATAATTCTTTGTGTCATATTGTCACTGATATTGGAAGGTCCTGATAGATGATGTCTTTTAGTCATCCCAAGAGAAAAAAGTCTGATGGAAACAAATCAGGAGAGCGAGGCAGCCATGTTATCAGTCCTCGCCATCTGATCCAATGTCCAGGGAACACGTGGTCCGCAACGTGACAAGCCACTTCTGCAAAGTGAGCCGGACATCCATCCTATAGCATCCACAATGTCGTCTGTATGGCAAGTATTCTTCCAGCAGTAGAGGTAAAATGTTAATGAGGAAGTCCGCGTATGTGGAATCATTTAAAATTCCAGCGAAAGAAAAAGGTCCAATGATACGGTCACTGAGAAGGCCACAACATATGTTAAGACTCCAGACATGCTGTGTATCCACATGAAGCAACCAGTGTGGATTTTCCTGTGACAAATACTGGACGTTGTGAATATTAACCTCCTCAGTACTTCTGAACGTTGCCTCGTTGATCCACAGAGAGCTGCGATGGAATTCACAGTTCTGCTGGAGCTACCACATGCAAAAATTCATATGATTCTATTAGTCCAGGTCCTCGATCGGGTTGGCAGTGGAGATGGAATGGATGAAAGTTATTCTTGCAGGATTAATGCTGGGACAACACTGAGTCATGGGAAATTCTCCGTGGGGAGAAATCGAGGGGATTAACCAACACCGTTGCCACAACATCGGCTGTTCTTTCTTCCATGACAGGTCACCTGCAGTGATAACCCTTGTTGGTGTGAGCTGTACCACACCAGTTGTATGTACACAGTTTGCCAGACATTGAAACACATTGTACTAATGATGGACTCGGAATAATGTTCTCCATATGCATGGGCGGCCACTCAGCAGTTCTGCTGGTATTCCTCCAGTATCATCAACATGTCAAACGCATTTCGTTTGTAAAGGGCATTGGAATGGCTAGGCAGTTACAATGGCAGTCAACAGCTACACAACTACCGGCGCACGTACAAGCACTGTTTCTTTTCAACAATACCGCTGTGTTTCACATATTATACCACTGCTTCCATTGTTGTCAACATCTGTATGGGTTCAAAAGTTGTTTCATTTTCAAAGCCCTATCCAATGATATGCCACATGTCCTATGTTCCCATGTGAAAGCTGAATCCAGTTACCACACCTCCTGTATCCGCATTACATTCCGAAATCACTCATTCGATTCTTTACATTCTATTTGGTAATGAATTTTTTTCCGCGAACAACCTGTATCCTGTCTTTCGAAGAAATATATATATATATACAGTCGAACCTCCATATACAGAAGTAGCAAATTGCTGGAAAAAAGTTTGATATATAAAAATTTCGATATATACAATTTTATCATAATTACTCCTAAAACATTAAAATTAAAGCTAATTTTCGTATACGAAACTCAATTTCTAATTTATATGCGAATCACATTAAATGAAAGTTAATATAGGTAATTAAAAAATGACTTAATATTAAAGATTTATTGAGTACTACATACCTTTTAAAAAAACAATAATCCACACAGCGGTTACAATGATCCCAGTTACATTTTTATAAAAAAAACTTCGAATATCTTGCTGAACAGCCAGTTTTGCGTAAAAGTACATCAAAGAAATGCTCGCTTTTATTCAGTCCACTAAAAACTTCATCAGGAACATTTTCCGCAAATTGAAGTCCACTACATATTGTTTCAAACGCTTCTCACATTTCTTTTTTCGATGGCTTGGAAATGTTTTCAGATTCATTTACTTCCTATGGTTCATCGATTTCTTTTTCAGTTTCATGAAACGAACTCAGTATGTCTTCGTCTGTATGATAATCAGCAACGGCATTCCGATTTTTATAATAGTCGACACTGTGCTTGCGGGAATACCGAATTTAGCTGAAATGTCTTTTTTGCGCATTCCGCTATCTACATTCTTCAACAATTCAACTTTCCACATTTTTATCCCAATAAGTCTTGAAAATTTTTTTCGATATATAGAAACAGTTTTTCTATGTAATGAAAATGGAGATTTGCTAAGAGTTCGATATATAGAAAATTTCGATATGTGGAAG
>JAFIDM010012231.1:84846393-84900516 GCA_023159025.1 Thereuonema tuberculata
TAGACTAACTCAAATACAAAATTTTATCTTCCTATGTTAATATTAACCTTTGCCGACAGGGCTTTAAAATTTATGAGAATCTGTGTTTTTAATGCTTTCTGTCATTCAACTAGATCAGTTGAAATATTTTTATTTTATAAGAATATAAAATAAAACATCAAGTTTAAAGTTAATGTAAGGTATTTATTAATAATAAAAAAAAGAAAATTTGAAAATTATCATGCAGGATATTTCCTTATGAGGGTATCTTTTTTGCAATCTGGATACAAATATCGTTGCTCTTGCACACAACATAGCAAGAATTGCTTCTGTTCTTCTTCTGCAGTTATTAGGCCATGGAAATCTTGCATATATTTGATGGCTCTTTCAGCTGTGTCATTGGCAGCTCTTAAAGAAAGAACTTTCTTTTTTGCCTCCAAATAGCCAACATCTTGCCATGTAGAAATATGTGTCTGGAGGAATTCTTGATCAATTTTCAACCGAGAAAACACGAAATCATTCAATGATTTATCTGCAAGAATAAAATAAAGGCATATTATTTTCAGTTTGAAATCTATCACGTAAAAACAATGTAAGAAGTGATGTAAGTATTCCCACTCACTACATAAATAATTAGATATCTCCTCTTTCGATGGAATGTATCTCTTTCCATAATCATATAAACTCTCTCATTGTAAATTTACTACTATCATTTCTTTAACTTTTTCTTCAACTTCGTCATCAAACAGTGCTAAAACAGCAATTTCTTCAGACAAGTACCACAGATGTTGACTGAACTTGTTCAGAGCCGCTTGAGAGATCGACTTGTCAACTGTTTCGTATTCTTTTAGCATTTTTAAAAAAGCACAAATCTTGATTTGGCACCTTCACTACATCAGATTAGATTACTTGTGAATGTGGGTGGCTTGATAGCCGGGCATGTCGACCTGAAAGATCTATTGTGCTATCTCACGGAAAGAAGGACAGACAAGAGTGAAAGACTGAGAAAGGATGGTGTGAGAAATGCAGGAGAAACGGAGAACCCCGGGAAAACCTGCCCAGCGCAGATCGCCACCATCAACGAAACCCACATGAGAACCGAACCCGGTACTTAGAGGTGAGAGGCCAGTGTCTTAGCGACATCGCCAACTGCGCGGCCGCCTTCACTGTAACATTGCATTGAAGCCAGGGTTTTACATACATGGTCACGATAAACAAACAAACCTCTAGCAGTGCTCGTTTATCTTTGGTGCTCATTTTGACCTGGGATTGCAGCAAACATATTTTTAAAGAATAAATAGCTCTAGCCATCCATCTTGCCTGGTGCATTGCTCCTGGAGATCTAATTTTAAATTTTCTCTCATTGTCTCCTCCTAAGAAAATAATAGCTAAATCGATGAGTTCCCTGTAATCATCACAGATAAAAGATTTTTCAATTCTTGATTGTAGAAAGTCAATAATCTTTCAATCATTGTATTATAAAACAATAAATGTTGTTTAACAAAGTCGTTGTAGGTTTCAACAGCTATAGGATTCACATTTTTCCAGTTGTCTCGAAACTTTTTGAATAGTGGAATATCAGATCTACTAATGATTTGGTGAATTTTTGTTTCAAAAACACATTTTAAGACCAGTTCATACACATGATGCCGGCAAGCAAATAGAAGCAATTCTCTCCCTAGTTTTTGTTCCAGACATACACAAGCTCCGTTTAAACGCCCCGTGTTAGATGCCATTGTATCACAGCACATTATTTGTACCTTGTCATCGAGGTTCTAATCAAAAAGAGCATTTGCCAAAACTTTAGCTTCTTTTTGGCCAGAAGAACTCTCCAGTTTTGATACTGCAAGAAGTTGTTGTTTCTCTGCGAATGAAATAAGTATTGGCAAGCGTTCTTCTTTGGGACTTCTTACGTCCAATCCAGGTAATAATTTTTCTTCCCAGTGAAGGGTAACTACTTCAGGTATATTGTTTTGAAAATCTGATTTTATCGATTCCGCTCTATCTTTTCAACTCTGTGTGTGAATACATTGAATAGAAGATTTGTTGATTGGGAAATCATCACAGTTAAGACCTAGTGCTTCTTTTGCAGCCTGAAATATAAAAACAGAATCCCTTATGCTTAATTGACATCTATCTAATGCTGCAACTAACTTAGGCGTGATAAAGTCTTTCCTTCCTCTTTTGTTATAGTTCCAGAACTGATGGATTGAGATGTCGATGGCAAAGGTTCCTCCAGACTTTCATCAGAGCTGGTAGGTTGATCCTGTTGTTCTTGAGGATGTAAATAGTCTTGCACAGTATGAGGTGTCGACGATTTGCTCAAGCCTTTTTTTCTCTTCTTTTAGCTTTCTCTGTCTTACTCGTTCTTCTTTCTCCGCCAACTTTTTGTCTACACCCGCAAAACAACCTAGTCGTCCTGGTTCTCTTTGTCGTTGTAAAAATATTTTGTCTTCCTCTATTTTCATTCGTTCCAAAGCATCAGCGTGTGCTATGCCGAATAAATTATCTAAATTATTTTGAAAATCCTTCTCACGTTGTTTATAAAAGTCTTGTTTTTATTTTGAATTTTTTTTTGCAACTCTCTCCCAAGCTTGATGAAGGTACACAAGTTTTTTCACACAGTTAGGTAAGTATTCTAGCTTTGTCCCAGAATATAATACATTCTTGAACAACAAGATTTGCGCTTTCACTGATAGTCAAATTAACATCGCGAATATTAAAAAATAGAACTGCAAGAACTTGGCGATTAGATGGTAACTTTGCACCTGTTATTTGATGTTAATGTCACCAACCAAGAAAATACGTTTTTTATTGCTTCATAATTCAAGTGCCATATTTTTAATGTAAAACAATGTGTTAATTAATCGACAATCCAAGAGCGAATAACAAAGCCGCGAGCGTGCGCTGCTCCTCATGCGCAATGTGTATGAATGTGTTTCGATGCAAGTCGGCACAGGCTGCCGTTATCCAAATAAGCTAAAATTTGCGAGTGTTTTAGAGGCTAAGGAACAAAACTAGGACCTATGCGTTAAAAAATAAAAACTCTGAAAAATAAGGGACACCCTACTATACAGGGTGGCTGAAAAGTATAGGACGCGGCGATGAGCGCTTGCTGCTACTGTGCCAAGGGTTATTTTCGAAATTTTGCAAAACTTTCGAAAGTCCGGAAGCTATGTAAGAAGCTGCAATGAGCCATTTGATCCAATGTTCATCCGAACTCTCGCTATGAAGGCTTCATCACATCGCCCTATTATCGAGAAGCTGCTCAAGGACGAACTCCGGAGTTGCGATATCACGAAGCAGCTCGGGATTACCTCTTCTATGGTCCAGAACGTCTCCGCTGCTCTCAAGGCTCAAGGACACATCTCTGAAGATGTGTTGAGATGCCGAAGAGTAGATGGTCGAGAACTGCGAACAACCGTCAAAACCAGAGACAGTTGTTGTCAAAAGTTGAAAGCAAGTCCCCGAAACATCATGTAGCTCATAACAGACTCTTTCCCAAAAGTGTCATGGTTTGGGACGGGGTGACATCGGAAGGTAAAACTCAGTTGGTCTTCATTGACAGAAATGGGAAAATCAATTCAGAGGTCTACCCAAAGGTGGTGTTGATGGATAATTTCTTGCCCTGGGTCACTAAGCACTTTGCTCAGCGACCGTTTATCCTCCAACAAGATTGGGTTTTGTCCCATGGCTCCAAATCGACCAAAGTCGTTCTGGAGGCGCACTTCTCCGGATACCGGGGCTAGGACTTGTGGCCTTCTTCCTCGCCGGATCTCAACCCGATGGACTTCTCTATGTGGGGACTTTTGGAGAGCAAAATCTCAGGACACTTTTACGGCTCGGTGGATGCTCTGAAGTTGGCGCTTCAGAAGGCATGGGACAATATCGATGTCGACTATCTGCGGCACACAGTTGATTCTGTCATCGGACGTCTGAAGGCCTGTGTCAAAGCAAAAGGGTCAAACTTTGAGCACCTTCTGTCTTAAGTGATCACTTAGCTCTATTTTATCTCTCAATAAAGTTGATTTGTTAATCTGATCCCTATCTTGAAGTTTACAGACAAAAACATGGTGTCCTATACTTTTCAGCCACCCTGTGTATATATATATATGTAGGGTGTTTCGGAAATGGTAGACGAAGTGAAAAGATGAGTTCCAAAGGTCATTTTATGTGAAAATGTTCTATGACATTTTGTTGTAAGGGCCGAAAATTAAATTAGTTTGAATGAAAATGTGTATATCATTTCAAAGCTTATCAAGTACACTTTCAAATGGTATCAAAATTAATCAGTATATAACAAAATTTTCTTGTACGATAGGACAGAGAACGGAAAATAGGGAAACATGGTGAGGAGAGAACAATGAAACGGGAAAAGTTTGTTTGAAAAGAAACCCAAAATACTGTAAAAAGAAACAAAATTTATTGAGTTCAGTATATGATGTTGCCACCCCTAGCTCTTATCACAGCTTCAATTCGGTTTGTCATCTACCTTATTAATTTCTGCACCGTTTTCTGAGGAAATGGCTTCCCACTCCTCTACCAAGGCTGGAGTTGAGTGATGGTGCTAGAAGCGGGACTTCTGGTTCCAGTCCTTCTCTTCAGCTCATCCTACATGTCCTCGATGGGATTTAAGTCCGGGCTGTGCTGAGGCTAATCCATGAAGGGTATGCCGACGTCGTCCATGTACTGTCGCACCTTGCAACATATTATATCTCTTGTTGTGCATTAGCACGAAGTCTTGACAGATAAACTCTGCATACAGAACCATACAGTCGCCTAAGACTTTTCTGATGCAGTTTTCTGCCGTCAAATCACCTTTGCAGCCACCACCAGCTATGATAATGAGATCTATTTTGCCTCGAGGGAAAACCCAGCTCATACCATTCAGAATTTGCCGCCATAGCTAACTTGTTCTGAGATACAGCATTGTGCATAACGTACTCCAGACTTCCTGTATACCCGATCTCTTCTTACACTACCATGCAAGCACACTCTGCTTTCATCGGAAAACAAAACATTGCACCATTGCTCTAAACTCCCATTGATGTGCTTGTAAGCAAATAGAAGATGTGCTTACCGATGGGCTGCCATCAAAAGGGACCCAGTGGAAGGCCTCTTCAGTGTGAGGTCGCCATTCTTCAACCGTCTTCTGACTGTCCACTCACTGACATCCATCCTTGTACTAGTCACACTTCTTAATGGATGTCAATTCCTTTGAGGTGGCGATTTCGGAATGAAGTTAAAAAAATAAAGTGATCGTCTCTCTCTGTGATATGGACCGCAGTCTGTCTGAACTTGGTCTCCAATCGAAGGCACCAGTTGTCTGATATCTCCAATATACTTGCGTTACAGCAGACTGGCTCATGTTCAACTGCCGAGCAAAGATGATTGTAGGATTCTTCACTGATACTTTCCACATTCGTCATCACATTGTGATAGGCACCCCAAACAGCAGTTTCCAAACAACGAGCTCCAATCTGTAAATCAGATTTTGTCTTGCAACAAGGCAACAACTTGAGCTGCTTCTTCAGATGTGGTGTCCATTTCATGAGTAAATAATGCAACGTAATTAGAGGAGATGTGTACTGGACAACTTCTGAAAAGTAACTGATGAGTAATTTTTGGAACCCTTTATAGACAATGATCGCATGCAGACCATTTATGACATTGAAAGCATTTGAAAGCAATGTTGAGATTAGGTCCAATATCACGTTGCAGTTTTATTGGATATTGACTTTTACTGTACCATTTGAAAGTTTATTTTCTATGATTTCAAATGATGTATAAATGTCTGCTACAAATCCATTCCTCTCTGACATAATTGACAAGGAATGCAAATCTTACCATTGTCAATCTTTTTTGCTCACCAGTATAGTTCTGCCAAAGGCTGAAAAGAACTTTAGTAGAAATTGACTGGCTGTAAATCCATATGGCATCTCATTACAGGTAATTGAGAGCTCCCCTATTCCTTGAGTGACTTTGACTCAGCTTCTCAACACTTCATTGAGAAGTGTTGAAATCTTCAAATCTCATTTCAATCCTTTACCTTTTTAACCATATAATCTGGAAATTGTACATGTCCTACACTACTGAATCTTGCAAACATGTACAATACATTATAAAACACAATACGCAATAAATAACTAACTATAAACAAGTGATGCATACTGTATACTTCTGACAAGAAAGAAACCTTCCAAGACTTGAACTCATTCATATATGTTAGAGATTGAATTATGTTGTCTAATTTACCAAATTAACTGCAGACATGAATTTATTATGTTAATGTGAAACTACTATTTTTTTTAAAGTGAATGTTAGGGTTTTTTTCTTAAAAAAGTCTTACAGTCTTGAACACATGGAAATTCAGCTTCTTACCAAATTACTTCATTGGTCACTTAGTTTAGTTCCTTTCTGCAAAATGTTGAAATCATTTAAAGAAAGAGAAATGACTTCAGGGAGAATTGTAAATCTGTTGATTTATTCAGTTGACAAAGGTAATGATCTATCCTATGCTTCAAAGATTAGAAACACTTTGATTGAGAACAGAAAAAAGAAATCTCAATTTACAGAAAGATATTCCTGTAAAAAGTTAAAAAGTGACTAATGAATTAAGTAGAAAAAACTTTGATTTATTTCACTTTATTAATTGGTATCTTGGGGTTTCTACTACCTATGGATATCTTTTTTTGTATTTTTATAATATTCACCTCCACTTATTGACAAATTACTGATACCTTTTGTTGTTGTTGTTGTTTAAGTGAACTATTTTTTGCCAGATTACAGAACTGCTTTGGAATCTAGCACTATTTTTTCATTTCCTGTTTACATTAACCATGTATCTGTTGTACCTAAAAAAAAAAAAACAACAACAAAGAAAACAAAAGCAAAAGTGTAATACTGGAAATTATATATGATCCCTCAGAAGTCATAAATTTCCCTGCTTTATATCAGACTAATTTGCTTTCTCCAGAAGAGAGATTGTTTAAAAGCTTTCTAAAAGATTCCTTTACAAGGTTAACTTATTATATAGGGCGATTCAAAATTCCTTGTACAAACTTTAAAGGTAGGTCAGGAATACAAAAACAACCATATTCACAGTGGAACTTAGGTCTGCAAAAACCATCCGAATGTGCTAGAGGGCACTGCATGGCTGCACATTAGTTGGGCAGTGTGAGCCACTGTCATTTGAGTCGTTGACTTTGTACGATTAGGATGTATTGCTTCACTAAAGCTGAGAGGACAGATATGCACCTAGCCTATGGGGCAGTGAACGGAAACAAACGAGCCACTGTATGATTGTATCATGAACGGTTCCCCAATAGATGTATGCCTGATCATCAAACATTTGTGTGTTTGCATCAGAGATTGTGTGAAACTGGATCATTCAACTTTGAGCACCTATTGTGAACCTGTACATCTTACTGTCATATTGTGAACATAGGGCTAATAAACATGATGTCTACTTTACTTGTCTTATTTCTGAACTTTAGTGTATCTTCTAGCACATTCAGATGGTATATAACTAAATAGAAGAAATAAACAACTCCTACTTCCTCAATGGTATTTAATATGACACAATAGTTGGTAGTTTGAACATTCAGATGGTGTTAGCAGACATACATTCCACTATGAATATGGTTTGTTTTGTATTCCTGATCTACCTTTAAAGTTTGTACAGGGGATTTTGAATCACCCTGTATATCAAATACTATGGAATGAACATTGGTAGCACCGATCTTATGTCCAAAATGGTCTGTCAATATCTGAATATTCTATCTCAACTTCGCGTCATTTCATCTCCTCTGGACTTTCACTTTGCTTTCACTTAACTTCTTGCCTTAGATATATATACAGAATATTTTATTAAGCTCTAAACTCAGTTTTTGCTGTTAACCTTTTGTGCCACCAGAGTGCTTGTTTTGTACTGAAATTTCAGATTTACTCTATAGCTATAGACAAAACCAAACTTATTTTTCACACTCATCTTACATGTGAGTTATCACTTTTTGCTTGAAATACAGGAGTTTTCAACCAGCTAATCATGAGGATCTGGAAGACTTCTCTCTGACTTAAAGGGAGATGTTCTAATCTCTATTATTACTGTCATATTTTTGTCTATCTTTGAACCATTCTTTTTTGACAAGTTGTTTACTAGTTCCTTTCACTTTAGGTAGTTTGCCCTCATACCCCAAAAGCCTTTCCTTGAAATAGGACAGAGTATTATATCATTCTTCTTGAAACAGTAGAGCATTTTCAGATGGATGTTCCAGAACAATTAGTTGCTGGATGTGCCTTCCTTCACATTCTTGGGCTTTCTAGCAATTCCTCTCACTCGCTTTAAATAACTTTACTCATCCATACTGGCAAGTTCCTTTTCCTGTTAATTTCTTAATATTCTCTAATGTTCTATCTCATCTGCTAATCGAAGTTATGAGAAATACATAGGCAACATTTTGAATTACTAAAATTAGCGCTGTTGATAAGGATTCCATCTGTAACTGTTTCCAGTTCATCAATTTTATCCTTGTATTTGCTTCTGAAATAAGGCTAATTTAAGAACATACCATTGTCACCCTGAAAATCAATACCAAAAAAAGCACATGCTTTCTCTGATGCAAAACAGCGCATAATACAACGAGAAGAGACTTAAATAGTTTAGATTTGTTCTGGCTACATTTGGTTTAACAATGACAGATTATTTGTGGATCCAATCGCCGCAAAACACATTAATTAAAATAATCATTTTATGTTTTTCTTTAAAATCTATTCGTAACAGTTTTCTAACGGAAGTTAAGACTGTCAGTCTGTCACTCATTCTTTTTGTATAAGCACTGTTTCATCATTTTTTAGTCTTGAACCATCACACATTCTGAAAATGATACAAGAAGTTAGAATAAATACTACTGCTTAAGAGCAATTCAAGCAACTTCATGGCAAAAACTTTTGATAGATGAGCTTTCTCAAATGCTTGAATCTAGTCTCGTAATTGAAGTTATTTTTATTCTGGGCACAAATTTGGAAAATGCCAAACACGTAATTCTATTTGCCACCTTTTACTGTTAAGTTTCTAGTTATTTATTTATTTAAGAGGTTTATCACATGAATATCTATTTGCCCTCAGAATGACAAAAGGAAATTTCAATTGTATTTCTGATTTGTTAAGCCAGAAAATCACTTAATAAAAGCCATCTAAGAAAGACAAAATGCTTAGATTTTATCTTCAGATAAGTCTAACATTGCACAAATTCAAACACATTTCAAAGCCTTTGACACAAAATTTATAAAATCAGTATTTATTCCTCCCTTTTAAACTTTGATAAAGGGTTTGTGGGAATTACAAAAGAATACCTTAATTCCTGTTCTTTATCAGTTCCTTAAATCACTAGTTATCTGATCTTCATTTACTTTGTTCAACATCCAATAGTTTGGAGCTTCTGGATTAATTGGGTTTCAATTTCCATTTTCTTATAATAATGAAGTGAATCAGAAGGCTTAACCTGTATTTATGAAATAAAAGAAAATAGAAAGAAAATGCACTTAATTTGATAAAAAATGGAGTAAAGGAGAGTAACCCAACAGTTTTGAATAGTTTGTGTATTCCATCTGCTGGGAATGGCACAAGCATTTAGGACAAACTAAACACGATGATGGTGACAAGCATTTTGCCGCTAGTTACAGGACTATAGATCTGACTTAAAGCTTATAAACAGGTGATTAACGGGCAAAACGCCTATTACCACTGTTAACCATCACCACATATTTTTGTCTTGTCTTGTCCTATACAATAGTATTCCAAAACTGTCTCTTTTACTCATTTTTATCAAGTAAATGCATTTTGTTTCTATTTTCTTTCTTTATAAGGAAATATAAATATAATATATGAATACAAATACAAAGCATTTTTTAAATTTCTTGATCAGTGAGAAGCAAAATAGCTACTTTTTGATTCTGAATTTACAAAGAAATATTACAGAATTAAAGAAAAAGCCTAATTATTAAGAATCTAAATTTTGGCTGCATGATCATTAGCAGGCTAGTTAATAAGGAAACATTTGTATTGTTAGCTAGGAGCTGTTCATTTTAACTGTTCTGGGCCGATGCAGAGTTCTATTGAAAGGGACAACTACGTAATAGTTAAAAGGAAAATGAGAAAAAGATGAGATAATTTTATAGAAGAGATTGAAGGATATTCAATATGTGGAAGAAAGAATTGCATCAGCAATATATAAAGAAGGTCATTTATAAGTTAATAAGGGAATTTAATTTGAAGGCTTGAATAGGCAGCAGTGTAAATTTCCAAAGAAACTGAAGAATTTTAATTTTTAGATTTTTATTTTGTTGTTTCCCATAACTTTTTTTTTTTTTGTAAATTATTGTATGTATAAATCACGAATAATCACATTGATTGCAACCACCCACATTGCAGCTTTTAATTATATTCTCAATTTATAAATGTAATATATTTCCACAGTATAAATCAAAGTTCAAATTTTACGTGCGTTAATAGTTCATTACAAATTCCGCCGTCGCACCAACATAGTTCAGGTTCATAAAAACATAAAAATATAAATGAAAAACGACTAGTTTCGACTTCTTATTATAACGAAGCCTTCATCGGGTTGCTTGGAGAATAAAATGAAAAGAAAATGAATTATTTAGCCTTGGCTTCTCACCACCCAGAGGGCGGTTCTGTGACGTAGGGGAACGGCTCATTGTAGGTTGGAGGGTGTAGGAAGTTAGGACGCTTCATGAAAACACGAGTGCCCGGTTTATTGTGAGGGGGATGTTGTAGTTTTCTTCTTTTTTCTTTTTCAAAACTTGTATTGCTCAAGTGCCTGAATAGAAAGGCAATCGTTGTATGCACTAGGCTTAGTTAGGATGCAAAGGGACTCTTTACATTTGCGTAAAAAAGTGTTACCTTCATTACACACAATTGCAGCTCTACCAAAGTCCAGGGTGTGGCCCGTATTTAATGAATGTGCAACCGTGTTATAATTAAGATTGCGGGTCCTGAGGGCATATTCGTGTTGATAAATTCTTTTGCTGAGCTTTTGCAGTGTTTGTCCATAATACTGGCAGGATTCGCCGTTCGCACATGGAATCGAGTACACCACTCCTTTTTGCTCCAAGGGATTGTATTCAGCTCGTGGAAGTTTATTTTTGTTGCAAAGGGTGTTTAATGTGTTTCTGCTGGGCGAAGTTAACCTTACTCCGTATGGCCTCAATAAGCGTGAAAGGGTTTGATGGATTCCAGGATGGAACGGTATGGAGAGAAATTTCTTTACTGCAGGGGTTGATGGTTTCAAATTATGATAATGGGCTTGCGTAGCCAATACTATCTGCCTATCCAAAAAATTTTTTGGATAGTCGTTGGAGGAGAATATTTCCCTAATTTTATGTATTTCGCTCTGGAAAAAGGAAAATTTACTTGAAATGAGAAAAGCTCTGTGGACCGCCATTCTTATGTTGTTAATCTTGAAAGACATCGGGCAGGACGATTTGTAGTTGAGGGTAATTGGATGAGAAGTCGGCTTTCTGTAAACCGAGGTGTGAAATGCATTTTCCAATCGCCAAATCAAGATATCAAGGAAGGGTAGGGTGGGTGTTTCGGAATTTTCAGCTTCCTTTTTGAATTTAATGCTGGGGTGGATGTGGTTTAAGGTGTGGAAGATCTCGTCCTGGTCTTTGGAATGAGCATAAAAAATTAGGTCATCCACATATCTGCGGTAAAATATGTCAATAAGCCCTATCTTGTCAAACCTTATGAAAGCCAAGTCCTCAATGTAGGACATAGTGATTTCAGCCAGTAACGCCGAGGCCGATAAACCCATAATAAGGCCTGCTGTTTGCTGATAGAAGGAATCCTGAAATTTGAAGAATTGCATTGTGAATAATGCCTTGATTAGGGGAATGATTTCGTGGTGCAAGGCCAGGCTTGTGAAATTAAGAACAGATTTATTTTGGAGATGAATTATTGCATGGATGACCAAATCCGTGGATATGGATGTAAAAAGGGCGTCCACGTCAAGAGAGAAAAAACGGTATTGCTCACGGTATTGAACAGTCCGTAGATCCGCGATGAAAGTATGGCTGTCCTTCACTGAGAAATTGGAATTGATCTTTAAATTAGAGAATTTCTTGCAAATGAGGGTTGATAATATCTTAACCGCCGAGTTGTGGCAATTCACAATGGGTCGAGCGGGGAAGAGCCCTTGATTATCCATTTCTTTGTGGATCTTGGGTAAGAATATCTGTTCGACTGAACAACACTGAAGTTTTTAAGCACATCAGTTTGTACAATACACTAGTTCATTATACCATGTGCTTCTTGAAGTTCTTCTTTCTTGAATACACATAATTTATATTTAATAATGGAATACTAGCCATATTTAGTCCCAGCTTGACAAATGCAAACCTTATGCTGAACTAACCATCTACTGCACCTTATTTACACTATTATTATTCCAATTATTTTGAGATCTGTTAACTTCCTATAACTGTTAATATGTTAAAAAGAACGTTTATGGACCATAAATTGGTCCATAAACAATTTATTTTTGTTTTGATGAAGCAAGAAGAAAAAATTAAAACTATCTGAAATCACTGCAAATTTAAAAGCTTTGAAGTTCAAACTTTCTAATTGGCTTTCATCATTTAAAAGAATAGTAATAAATGGGTTTTGACAAGGGTTTTCAAAATTTCAGCTGGATTTCAATTCAAAAGAACAGTCACTACAGGTGGTATCTTTAACTATGTCATTGACAACATTCTTCTCAGTCATATATATCGTCAATTCTGCTAATCTCCCAAATATGACTGAATGAAATCTATAAACCATTGTTGTTATATCACCATCTTTTATTATATCTAGATACAGGTATCAGCAAATTAATATGACTAAAATCCTATCAAATAACTTTTGCTGAAAACTTTAAAAAAAAAATGAAGAAAAAAATAAAACTCTTCTTTTGATGCAAGTTGCAACTAATTATTTAATTTAATGGCTATAATACGAGGGTCAGTCAATAAGTAATGCCTCCTATTTTTTTTTTCTCCTGAAATAAGTTAGTTAAGCGAAAAATTTGAATTTGGTACAATTCCTCAAGCCTTCTTCTCCAATCCACTACAGTAGCAATTTCCTGCGTCAACAGGTGGCAGCACTACATCCGCTTGCAAATGGCTGACATTGATGTTTGTATTAGCAGCATTCTGTGATTGAATTCTTGAATGCGGAAGGTGAAACACCCATTCACATTCATGAAAGGCTGAAAAATGTGTACGATGATGCAACAGTGGATGTCAGCACTGTTAGGCTTTGAGTTCGTCGCTGTAAAGAAGCTGAAGGGCAAACACCGTTGGCTAACGAAAAGCAGAGCGGCAGACCGACAACTGCAGTGAATCCACACAACATTCAGCGAATCAAAGACATCATTCATGGTGACCGCCGGGGGAAAACAGAGGAATTGTGTCACATACTCTCCCTCAGTAAATGCAGTGTGATGATGATTATTCAACAACTGGGGTAGAAAAAAAGTTTGTTCATGGTGGGTATCAAGAATGTTAACCGAACAGAATAAAGAGACAAGAAAAACAATAGCCTCCAAACACTTGCAGCGCTTTCATTTGGAGGGAGAGGAGTTTCTGGAAAAAATTGTGACGGAGACGAAACTTGGGTTCATTTGTTTGAACCTGAATCAAAGAGGCAGTCAATAGAATGGCATCAAACAAACTCACCGAGGATGAAAAAATTCAAAACTGTGCAATCAGCAAGGGAAGTTATGGAGTGTGTTCTAGGATGCAGCGGCTGAATTATGGTTGATTTTTTGGAGCAGAGATGCACAATAAATTCTGTTCAATGCGTCACAATTCTCAAAAAACTTAAAGCACGTCATCAGCGAGTTCGCCCAACAAAAGCTATGGCGGATGTTCTTCTTTTGCATGACAATGCAAGACCACACACCAGTCGTCACACCACTGAAGAGATTGTGAAAATTGGTTGGGAAGTCTTGCCTCATCCCCCATACAGCCCTGACCTAGCACCATCAGACTTCCATCTGTTCGGGCAGCTAAAGGAAGCTCATCGTGGGATTCACTTTGAAGATGAGGAGGCCGTGAAAACGTCTTGTGCATCAATTGCTTAGGATGCAAAATCATGCCTTTTACCACGCTGGAATACATGCCCTTGTTAAAAGGTGGATCAAAACTGTGGAAATGGACGGAGATTATATTGAAAAGTGACAAATTAATCGTCAACGTTATGGTTTTCAAGCTATGTAATTGCATTTAAATTTCTTGACAATTAAAAGGAGAAAAAAAAAATAGGAGGTATTACTTATTGAGTGATCCTCATACATAGGAATGTTCTGACTTTCAATCAACTTATGATCCAACGAGGTGTCATAAGTGAATCATTATATGTAAGAGGTCAAATTTACAACATATAATACAATTCTGTCAGACATATGCAATTAAATCTTTAAACATATTTAATATGCAAAAATAATTCAAATAATTTAATACAGTAATAATAATGAGAGAGAGAATATGCAGTACAGTGTAGTATCTGTACTTACCATAACTGATGTTTCCTTGATGGTGAAGGCAGCTGTCGCTTCCGTAGCACAATTATTGTATAGTAATGTAATGTACCATTACTGTCAAATTTAATAAAACTTTCTTTCATTGTCTTTGTTATTGTTTTTTACACTTTTTCATATTCATTATGCAAAATTCAATTTAAATTAAAATTAATCACACTTTAAAAATAATAATAAAAAAAAACTTTTTATTTATAAGATCTCAGTTGTAACTATTAACTGCTGTAGGCTGGATGGTCGTAAATCAATACACACATATATATTAAATACACTTACTGAATATTTTCCAAGTTTCCAAGTGTTGTGTATACTCCATCTTAGGGCACAAATAGGACAAATACAAAAAAGATGTGGATACACAAACAAATAAACAAACCACAAAGGATGGTTTAACAGTAATGGGACTCATTCTATTCAGCAGTCATTGGATTACATGTAGAGGGTTTAGAATGGAGACTGAGGTGAGAAAGGGGTTTGGTGGCAGTGAAAGAGAGGGGGTACAAATTGTCCTGTTTTTTGATATGTAATAGTTAGGAATATCTAGGGTCTTCATTGTGAAATGACTTTTCATTTTATGTAAGTTATATTTTCTGACATTTGTCCATCAATTTCTGCATTGGCATTGGACATAGGACCCAATAAACTCTGCTGTGGGATATCTTGGATAGGATATCCTTTGTTGTGGGGGGAGCAATGTGCGTATTTTAGTCTAATGGATTATATTATTTATGGCATTTCTTTTAAGAAGTCCCGACTACAATAATTAAATTACTGATATTGTTCCTATTTTCAAGATTAATCTCCATGAAACAGTTAACAGTATTAAATATAATAATGCATTTATGATTAAAAAACAATGCACACATCATTTTGTCTTTTAACAATGCATCAAACTGAGTAAAACGGTGTTTAAAAAAAATAATGATATATTGTAAGATTTTATATTAAAGACATTTTCGAATTTTGGAAGTTTTTTTTTAAACCTATTGTATTTATAACTTATACATACAATATATGAATTAGGGTGGTCCTTATTTTTAAGCTTGGAAAATTGGATGAGGCACATTTTCAATATGTTCCATTATGAAAAAGATTAATTTTAATAAAATTTGGTTAGGGTCGCTACCTAGATTTAAAATAATTTAGGGGTTGCTACCATGATTTGAAAAATCGCAATATGTCACAATGATAAGCGCATAAGAGCACTCACTGTGGAAATAGTTTAAATGTTGTAATTAGGTGAATTTAATGATGATGCACTATTAATTAATGAATTAAATTTCAGTCTTTTTTTAAAAACAGTTTATTTTTTACTACAAAAAAGGAAATCGTTAACGAGAGAAAACATTTCTTAATAAATTATTGCCCGTCCTTTCTCAACCGAAGGCGTTGTCTCACTGTTTAATGGTGATGCAATTCAAATGTACTCCATAGAAATCCTACATAAGTACACTAATAGGAGCATCGTGTTGTATCATAGTCCATATAGTGTCTTCTGGAACAATCAGGAACCTTCCAGAACATTCTACGGTCTACTGTTAAAGCAGACCACTTGGTGCAGTGAGTTCACTTGTCAACAGGCAGCCAAAGAGTGCAGTTCACCTAAGGATAGTCTCCCAGTAAGTTGTTAAGGACTCAAGAGAAGTATTTAAGGTTTTCTTTTATGATGAAATGGCTACTGTTAGGTCTGCTACACGTAAAACGATGAATGTTTGGCTAATCGTACAACAATCACATGAAATACAGTGCAACTTGGATAATTAGAACGTCTTTAATTCGAAGATTTCTCTTAGTACCTTGAATTTCTTATTAAATCAATGTTAAAAAATCATGGATAATTCGAAGTTCAACTTCCTTAATTCGAAGATTTTTATAAAAAATTTCGAAGCCTAACGACTTTTCGGCGTTTCATCGTTAAGAAATTCGACACGCAACAACTGAAATCCCCTTCCCGCCACCGTTCGACATGTAACACTTCAGACGCCATTCGAGCTTCCTGCTGTCAGTGTCACCATGTATTTCAGTAAACCACGCGTGTACAAGAATTTAACGTTCGCTGAAAAGGTCGCCGTCATTCGCGAGATGGAAAATGGTGTGAAGAAGAAATGCCAAATCGCCAACGAGTATGGGATAGCGCCAAATTTCGTCGGTACATTGAAGGACAAGCCAATGTAAGTGAAGCTGTTTTCCGTTCACTAAACATGCTTGATGTTTTGCTAACCTTAAGCGACTGAATTCTACAAAACAATCAGACATTGCGCAATTTTTTGAAAAACTATAATTTTCTGTATTGAATGTAATATGTACTGTAGCTTATGTAATATAAATCTTATTTTGTTTACATACATATAGTGTTTAAGTCTTTCATACCAGGATCTTTCTGAATAAATATTTACTTATTGACAAAATAATCTTTTTAAGCATTCAGTGGACCTGAAATTGAAATTAATTAGGATGTAACTTGTTTAATTCGAAGTTTTGTAGTGGTCCCTTCAGCTTCGAATTATCCAAGTTGCACTGTACCTGGAAATAAGCTACCTTTGAAGCGAGAGGTAATGGCTTATTTTTTTTTTTCATTTGACTGAAAAGAAAACTGTTCGGGGAAAATGCAATTTTAGCTGCCTAAGCTGCCATCAGGATTTGGGATCAAGCACGGATCCCTACTCTTCTTGGCAACACACAATTGCAGCTTTTGAAAAAATGACTGACAGAAACAAAAGAAAAACGAAAACAACAAGAAGAAAAGGTATAAACATTGTTTGATAAAGAAACTGCTTTCAGCAACAGCCTCTATGAATTTTTTGATATTGCACATGAAGATCAAAATAGAAGATTTTAAAGTTTTTCTTCTGGCTCAGAGAGAAAAAGGATGGCGAGGAAAGATGGCAGGAGTTGACATGGCTCTAGAAAAACAAGAAGCTAGAACAAGGGAACGAATGAAGAAATATTAAGACCACCTTCAGAAGGAAACAGAAACCAAACCTCATGTTATCTTGTGTTCCTTCCTCATCCTCCAGCAGTGATTCTGAGGTTGAGGACAGTGATAAGTAATCATAGTAGTGCACCTGATAAGTTGGAATGCTCATCTCTTGGAAAACCTTTCAAAAAAAGAGGAAGGAAGCAATTTATGACACCAGACTTGGCAGCTGTACTGGATCATACGAAGGTGAGCAACTGAAAAGCCACTGCATTGCTTTATGCTGATGGAGAAGATCTGGGACAAAACATGTCTGAATTCTCTCTGAAAGGAACTCTTTGTCAATAACAATTAAAATCCCACTGTTTTTCTTGCGACATTGTAGTATGGAAATTATGAACTGTAAGTTTTAAGAGCTTAGTACTGTATTACCTTGTATTTTGCTTAAAATAAAGAAAAAATGTTTCAAACTGTAGTAGCAACCTCTAAACTTCATCTAAATTTAGCCAAATTTTGAAACTTTCTATTTTCAATATTAGAACAAGTTAGGCAGTTGTCCTATGCCAACTGCCTTTTTAGCCCCTAATATAAGGACCACTCTTAATGTATAGTTAAAATATGAAACTGTCAGCTTTATTACTACATGTATTATATGATACTTCATTTTCAATTGTTTCAAAAATATCAATTCTGTGAACAATACAGAAATCCTGTACAAACTTAGTAAGAATATCAATAAATTAATTTAATTATTTTAGTTGGATCTTCTTAAAATGCCAAGGGTTATATTGTTAATTTCTGTGATTTTGATTCATTTGAAGATGTATATAATGATAGGGGCTAGGAAGCAACCGATGTGTAGTTCAAGAGATGGGTTCAATTTGAATTGGATATATTTAATGGGGCTTTTTAAATGGGTTTGTTTTGAAGGAAGATGAGATTGTGAAAAATTGATAAGGGAATTATGGAGGCAAAGCTTACCTTTAATGGCATTCAACTAAGTTTTATAGGTGGAATAGGTTTCAGAACTCTTACCTATACTGAAATTATAATAGTTTTATTATAGAAATGAGGAGTACAGGAGTTGTACTGGATGTATATATTTACTGGTTTGCATTGCATCATGAGTGATACTCTGGTATGTAATGACGAAATCCAGATGGTCATATTGGAAGGTGCTTAAGGTCAAACTGTTAGGATTTATGAAGTTGAAGTGCTTGTGTATTTTTTGTTTATGGGGCAGGTCTGTAACAGTGATGATGTCATCTATAAATCTTTCAATATGTATAGATATAAATATTTTTGAGGAATTAAATAGCATTACATCAGCAATGAGGCAAGATACAGCAAAGCTCATGCATAAACCATGTTTTTATTAGGCTTCTACCGATGTTGTGAATGAAGTACTATATTTGTAGAAGTGCACAAGAAAGTCTAGTTTAACATGATGACAGAAGGTAGTACTATCAGCAAGTATCAAAAGGCTTAATTGTGTTGTCTTGACAAAAGATCCATGAACTTATATATACAGTAAAACCTCGTTAAGTCGGCACTCAAGGGATCAAACATTTTTGACGACTTAAGCGGAGTGGGAATTTTTGAAAAAACAAAAACAAAAAAAAAAACACTGAAATACAGTATTTTTATGAATTGTTGTAGGATTCAGTGAGAAAAACAAGATTTTCAGAAAATAATTCATGCAAATGAATGAGTGGAAAATAAAAAAACACTTTATAGTTACCACATTGTAATCATTTTAAAAGAAAGGCAATGTCTGTCTTTGAAACGTTCCAGCCAACCATTGCTGCTGCCGAAATCTTCAATGTTCAACTCCTTAGCAATTTCCATGGCTTTTTCTTTGAGAATCATGGCAGAAATCGGCACATTTTGTGATCTGGCATGTTTTAGCCATCGAACTAAAACCTCCTCGATCTCGTCAAAGTTCGATTTCCTCATTCTCTTTTTGTCTTTGCAGTCAGCTTCTTCAGTTACTTGTTTCGATGATAGAATATCGTTTAATGTAGTCCTGGGAATATGGTGTTCTTTGGCAAAAGCTGTTTTCAAAACATTTGATTTTTCAAAAAATGCAATTAAGTCTTTTTTTTCTTTAAAAGATAACGAGGTAAGTTTTCGTTTCCCTTGCATGTTAAAAATGTAATCGAAGCACTAAATTGCAAGAAAAAAAATAGCCCTTATAGTGGGGCTTACTCGCTATGAAATGAAGTCACACTCAGGAGCGGTCAAGAAAAACGTCTACACACAACAGAGTCGCAGCGAGAAGTATGCTTTGAATGATTAGCAGCGAGATTCCAAGAACCCAAATCCTCCGAAGAGGTAGGAAAAGAATGAAGTGACAGGCATGGTCGAAAATTCCCCGTAAAGGCTTGGCTTTCTTAAAGTGAAGGGACGGGGCTGAAAAGACAACGAGATGGCATTCAAAATGGAGAAGAAAGATGCTTTTGGCCATTTTGAGGGAGACGAGTTATCCGGAGCAGAATTAAGTTTGGCAACTGTTAAAGGAGGGTTATTTTACATTATTGTGTATGAGACATTGTTGCGGCCAAAGGAAAACGACAACGAGGTTTTCCTGTAGTTACATGTGACCAAATGATGTCAATTTTAGTACTAACAAACCCCTGTTCCACTGCCTCTTTTCTGAAGCCTTTCACACAAGTGATTAGAACTCTTAGGCCATTACTATTAGCTTCCTTTTTGTATATATGTGTTTAGTTTTGCCCATGTTTTTATTACTGATGAAGTTATTCAGTACTTCGAAAATGTAAGAAAACATGTACTTTTTAACCATTCAGAAAACGTTTTTATCTTTTTCATTCATTATTTTACTCACTAATTATTCATTATTTTGCTTATTACTTTACATCCTATAACAGGAAAAACAGATATATTAAAAAAATAGAAAAATATGATTTATTTTTTAATAAAAAAAAAAAAAAGAAACTGACAAGTCTACCAAAATTTAGTTAAAAATGTAGCGATACTAAATACAATAAATTAACACTCCTTTTTCTCTATTAGTAAATCCCATGTTACCTTGTATGAATTGCCAAAATATAAAATTATCAAAATGAAATTTTTCTACCTTAAAAATGTAAGATCTAAATTTATAAGGTAGAAAAGTGAATAAACTTCCAAATCTTGGGAGTGCTGTGCACACTAGCAGTATCAAGGCCAACATTAGACAAATCGGAAAAGAAAATAGACTTCAAACAGTAATTACCGTATATGCTCCAATAGAGGCCCCCGGCATTTATTTGCAAAACTAGCCTCGGCTCCCGGCGCTTATTAGAGACCGGCTGCTATTAGAGGCCGGCCATTATTAACAAAAATCTTCAGAACGCAATATTTTTACACATAAATACCAGCTAATATTACAAACAGCTACTTTATTTGAATTTCACATGCTACATTGTTAAAGATAAATGACAATGTCTTTCTGTACCTTTCGCTGCTATTCGTCGTCTGAATCCGCAATGACGGGCGGCCGCCTCACCGAAAGTTTCTTTTGCATATTGCACCACGCGAATCTTAAAGGCAATGCCAAAAGACCGTTTAGGCGGCATTTTGTAAGGCAATGTACCGTAAGGTATTACGCACAACTATAAAGATACGGACGCTTACACTAGTACCGGTAGGCACATATCAAAGACCCAGCTACTATTAGAGACCGGCTACTATTTGGCCGTATCCCCTCTGCAGCCCGGCGCTTATTAGAGACCAGCGACAATAAGAGCCTCGGCATTTATTGGAGCATATACGGTATATGCATTCTGCTGGGAGTAATAGGATTGTAGGGGCATCCTTTTGCTTAACAATAAAAGTTTGCTTAACTTTTAAACTTGTTGCTCATCATTTATTGCTTTTTGCTTTTCATTCCTGAAAATACACGTACATAAACAGAAAAGGTTCAAAATAGGAGAACTGTTGGAAGTGGGCAGATTTTTAGGCTTCCACCATTCTTTTGGAAACAAGACGATTCCAACTGGTCAGCAATGTCTTTTCTGCATCATGGATGATGAATGCTCGTTGCACAATCATCTAGATGTTGAAAAGCAAAACACCAATATTACCTTCCATTTTTTTTTTTTTTATCGTATTTGAGTCACCCGAAGATAGATATTTCTCAACTGTTACCAAGAGGCTTCAGTTTTGGAATTGCATGTTTTGATTATTATTTTTTTAAATGCTAGGCTTCAAATGAATAGTGGCTGAACTTGAACCTTTTCACAAATAATTCTTAAAATCCTGTGAATGTTAAATCAAGGATTCTTAACATTAGGGAGCAGATGAATTGAAAGCCACCAAAAATCATACAGAACAATTTCAGCAGTGCTTAATCTACTTGTAAGCCTTGTCTTTCATTGGATGGACGTATTGGCCTGTAATGATTGTTATATGAATGATTGAAGATGCATGTATAAGATATCCGTTTCTTAAATCAAACTGTTTGCACATAATTGAATATTTCATTTTTTGGTTGTTAATGTTAATTCACACAGGGAGCTTATTAACCAGTATTAACAAAGTAATCAATAAATAGCTGCACTCTGTTCAGATGGCAATTGCACACGGCATCTTAAAGATTTTGGGAAAAAATACTATTGCCCTACTCCAAGATCTCAAGACACTGACTTAATTGTCACAGGAATTATTGCATTCCTTTTCTCTGAATTTCCTGAAAAACTTGGTTCCAATGCAACCAGGCTTGTATTTGTGATAGATGAAATTAAATAGCTTACTATACTACACAATTTCAGCTATTTCTGATACTTGCGCTTACAGGCGCTATCAGATTGATAAGAACTACATTTAATTCAAAGTATGTCACTTTTTCTGTCAAAACAATTGATCATTTGTGATTCAGGACAAGTTTCCTGAAAAAATTAGTCATTTCAGAATCCTGAAGAAATTCTAAGATTAAAATAAGAAAGTTAGATTATTCAAAGAAGTTTCCCCTAATGTAAATTAACATTATCTTGTTCCTTTGTTTCATAGGCAATCTGGTAAAAACTGGATCTTTTTCTTTTTTAAAACAGGAAGATTTTATCCTAGCACTAACCCGAGGAGAATAAAAACTATAACTTTTTTAGTCAAGACTTTTATACAAATTTACACACAGGAAGATTCCAAAATACTTTTACAGTTTTCTTAAAAACAAAAGCTGAAATTCATACAAAAAAAAGCATTCTAAGATTTGAGGAATTTTGTAAATTAGGTCTGCTAAGGGACCATCCATACATTACGTCATTTAAAATTAGGGAAGGGGGGGGGGTATGGTCGTTGGATGACGGTAACATGACGCACGGGAAGGGGGGCGTCATGTTACCAAAATCTTGCCAAAAATGACGTCATCACTTGTTAATCTGAGATGACCCTAAAATAAGTTTTATTACTTAGCTCAGTTAGCTCACAAATCATTGGCAGGCTTCTTAAATGGGCAAGATGTTTTATAAGAATAGATGATGGGCTTCAATGCTCATATTGTAGAAGTGGTTTACTTAATAATTATTTCCAAAATGGTGAAACTTTTGCAGAAAATGATGTAATGCCAAGGTCTTTTAGAAATTTAAAGATTGATGTTAAAAGACATATGCAGTCAAACAAACATCAACAATTCTCAATCCTATTTCCATGAAAAAAAAAAGAATCGGAAGAAATGGAAAAGGCAGGGAAGTTAAATGCTCTCAACTGTGCAAATACTGCCTACTTCATACGGTATATATATAAATAAAAAAAATAAAAAAAATTGTCGTATGAATCATATGAAGATTTGGTTTGTATCATGCATTACAGTGGGTGTGATATTGGAACCAAAAATCATTCAAAGGAATTTCCTCGCATGTACTTGCCATGTGCACATTCTGTGTTACTGAAAGAAATCGCAACTTTTATTACAAGTGCTGATCTGCCTGTGGATAGTTGATAAGATAACGGTAAACCATTGTAGCAGGCATGTTATAGGATTGAGAATTCCAATTTTTGATATTAACACAAACAATCTTTTTCATTCTATTTATCTGGAACATAATTTTGTAAATGATTTTTCTGGTAATGGCCTATCATCTAGCATCCTTAAAACCCTTCTTAAAATTTGGTTTAGATGCTCAATATGTGAGAGAACAGCTGGAATAGCTGTAGATGGGCAGTACATAAAGTTAGGTGTTGCCAACCATATAAAAGATGAGCTAAATTTGAAAAATATTCTTGCATTCTGGTGCTAGACATGATGCACCGCACTGAATTAATGGAGAAAAATGCTGAAATGCCAAATATTATTAAAAAGGCACATAATCTCATACTTGAATGTATGAAGGAATTCATGCAGGGTTAAAATATGAAAAGCTTGTTAATAGTTCAATAGATTTTGAGGAAGTTTTGTATCAACCAAAACTTTTCAAATCAATGAAGTTTACTGCTTATTCAATGGAAGTATTTAATACTTTCATACATGATTATAAATTTTTTGTATGAGCTTGTGAAAAAGATATGGATCAATTTGGATTAGGTGTTAAACAAATCCACTATATTTGATATACTTTTGTTAGCAGATTTATATGGCATTTTAGCTAAAACTTCTAAATGTGTTCAGTCAGTTGAATTTCTTCCTTGGGATTATGCAAGATCAATTAATAATTTTCACTCACATTTAAAAATATTTATGAATTACATTGATGCAATGTCCGACTTAAAAACAGTTGATGATTTGTATCAATTCTTGGAAAAAATTCCAGATTCATTTTTCAAATATTCAAAAACAGCTACAGAGTTATTCAAATTTTGCACTTACCAAGGTGTGCCACTACCTGATGTACCTGTAAGCTCGAAAGTAATAAGATCAACCGCTTCAGCTAATTATCTGAAGAGGAGAAAAATCAGCTGAGTTCAAATTTTAAAAGTGATTTAAAGGATTTTATCAAATTCATCACAAAAATTTTGGAAAAATTTGATCATTATACCAAGGGAAAAAATGAATGTATTGATACTGTGATACAAAAGGCTGGGTGTCTTTTAACTTTGATCATTTGATATATCCACGATCAGATGTTTCTGGAGAACATTTAGCATCTACATTCATTTCTGAGACATTCTCGTATTTCAGTGACTTTCCTTTTAGCCTTACAAATATTGATAAGAACACTTTTTTCTTTGAATATAAAGAGCTATGTTTTTGGATGCAGCATAAAATATCTAAAAACAGAGGTGAAGGGTCACTTTGTGATTTATGAAAGCTTTTTAAGTTATCTAAGGTACGGCTGAAGCATAAATTCCCCCTTATTCTAAAATTTTTCTCGTTTTGTATGTCAATACCCTTATCAGAGGCAATATGTGAGAGTTGGGTGGTCAGTAATAAACAATGTGATGGTAAAAAGATCAAGAGGTAATGATGGCTCATTGGAAGACATTGGCCCATCAGATATGCGTGTATTAATTATGCTTAATGGTTCTGAAAGTGGATGTAAGCATATACGCAAATTTTTGAAAGCTGCATTAGTTGAAAAATATGGGATGTCATACTTTCAACATTTTAAGCATATGTCTACAAATGTTGCTTTTAAACATGCTGTTACTTTGAAAGTAGTTAGCAGAGTTATTAATGATTCAGATAAATGATTACCATGTTTTCACTAAGTTATGTAATAAATAATTTTGAAAGATTAAACTGTGTTTACTTTACTTTCAGCCTGAGGTATTACTTACTTTCAGGTATTTCTTTTCTCTTAGCTTGCATTAACTGCAATTCCAATTTTAAACTATATAAATATTTATTTATAGTCTGCATGTGTTATTGGTCATATATTTTAAAATGCATTATTTGCTTTAAAATGACAGTAATTTATTATGATAGTAAGCTTGGCTCTGCATCGTTTGGAATTGCACGAAATTTTGGCTTCTGAAAGTGGTGCTGCAGATTGATACAGAAAATTCTGCTACTGGGGACAGCGTCACGGGGCAGACACTTGATTGCAAGTGGGCTGAGGTGGACGTAGATGAGCCGAGCTCAACAGGAGAACCTGTAGCGAATCCCATGCCTGTGTGAAACATTTTCTTTAGTTTCTCTACATTTTTCTGTAGTCTCCGTGAAGAAGATTCCTGCTAAAGGAATTGAAATATTGAGAATTAAAGGATGTGATTAAGGAAGAAGAGGTTTTTATGATTTATTTATATTTAGAAGGAAGATGAATTTTGGATTTTTCAAATGACTTATTACGAAAGAGCTTCAAAAGCATTAGCTTGACACATCACCAAACGAACTTTTATTCAAGGCATAAATTCTTGGGACTTTATTAAATAGGTCATTGCAGTTAACTATAACCCATCAAGTATCTTGTTTCGGATTCATTTTTAAATATTTGCTGTACATCCCAGTACTGTCTTGGTGAAGATTTGGCTGTAGGAAGGTGGATCTATTCCATTCTACATTAAGTAGTATCAAAATAAATAATTTATTCAATGCTAAGGACTACTAAAGTGAATGTGCTAGTTATTTTCCCTTACTCTTCAAAACTAAAAGACTTTTCCACATCAACAGGAGATTTCCTTAATGTTCATGAGGTGCAAGTGACTAATTTCTTTTTATTATGAAGCTGTTCACTGATGACAAGAGAAGATTGCAGTAGTGTAGCTGTACAGGACGATGTAGAGTAACAAAGCTGCAGCTTGTCACGAATAATTAACTGAAGCAATGACAGTATCCCAAAGCTAGTCTAATAGCGAGTTTAATAATTGGGGGGGGGAGGTATATACAACAGTTTCTTTCCATCATTTGTGGATTTATAAAATTGGAAACAAGATACTAAGGAACAACAAGACGTTTCTTAAATTTTTCCATGGAATTTGGAATAACAGCACATTTAATAATTTCTCTGTTCAAAGAGGAAGGCAAATAAAAGAAATAACTGCCTAATGAGAACAGCTGCTGCACAAAGCATCATTGTTGGCGTAAAGAACCTACAGAACATATGGGAAATGCTTTCCTCGACATAATTTCCCTACAAAAAGTAGCTAGAAGTTTGTATAATCACCTGTGGATTATCAATATTGCAAATGAGATTCATACTATATATACATACAGACGGCTGATCAAAAATTAATAAGACAGATTTTTTTATTTAAATAATTAGCAACTTGGAAGTGAAATGCATATCACGCTAACTTACAATGTTGTAGAATTGCAGGCATTCAAAGCTCAGAGTTGATTTTCGCCTTTGAGCTACAAGAATGGAGGCAACTTTAGAGCAACGTTACTCTATTAAATTTTATGTTTGCTTATGAAAATCTGGAACAGAAATGTACCATATATGCAGCAAACATTCGATGAAGCAGTAATGTCATGGCCAAGTGCATTCCGATGGAATAAGGAATTTCCCGAAGGGAGGGAATGCATGAGACATTCAGAGAAAAGGTCGTCTGAGCATGTCAGGAACTGAGGTGATCGCCAACAGAGCAAAAGCTATCCTTTCTGAAGATAGTCAGATAATGCGTTGATAACTAGTACAGGTCATGCAGATACCATTTGGAAGTGCTCAAGCCACCGTGCTCAAGTGATTTTGAAGTGTCTTTCGAAAGAAGGGTTGCTGAAGGTGTACCGAAAATGGACTGAAAGTTGGGACAAATGCATACAATGCAACAGAGAGTATTTTAAAAAACAACATGTAGAAATTAACAAATAAATGTTTGAGTTTTGAGACCAGTCTTATTATTTTTTAATCAGCCGTCGTGTGTGTGTATATATATATATATATAGCTAAGCCGAACAGCTTTCTGAAACAAAATCCCAATAATTTCAAAAAACTGTTTCTGTGAATGTATCTGCTTCGAATTACATTCACTTCGTCAGCGGCATCTGGTGTTAAATTTTGAAACTAAAATAAAATTTGGAAGTCACAAAAGCGCATTATTTAGAGAAATTTGCTTTTTCTTATTGTAAATATTCTTTTTTAATTTCTTTTGTATATTTTTTACTTTTTTTAATGTTTTTTATATTTTTATATATACTAAAAAATAAAATAAAATAAAAAACAAATAAAAATATAAAATTAAAAATAAAAATTAAATAGATGACAGTTATCAAGTCAAACGCAAAACTTCCTTAAATAAAGGATTTAATTTTGAATTGTCATAAGATAACTTAAATGATTATAATTTAACAAGTCCTATTTTGAAGAATAAAATGATTAAATAAAATTATGAATATACTTAACTTTATATTTTTTATAAATTTGAAATTATCATCAACAAATTCCATATATTCAACTATTTAATAAAATATTTTTATTTCCTTTCAAGATAAATAGGTTTCATAAATTTACAAGTAATGTGAGTTTAAATTTGTTTAAAAATATTTTCATACAAGAACTAAAAAGATACCTTATTATTAATTCTAAATTAGAAGACTTTTTACATAATTTAACTTATCTTATCAATGAATTTACAAATAATAATTTTCCAAATACAATTTTAAATGCTTATATTTCACAATTTCAGAAAAAATTTAAATTTCAAATTTATAAAAAATATAAAGTTAAATATATTCATAATTTTATTTAATCATTTTATTCTTCAAAATAGGACTTGTTAAATTATAATAATTTAAGTTATCTTATGACAATTCAAAATTAAATCCTTTATTTAAGGAAGTTTTGCGTTTGACTTGATAACTGTCATCTATTTAATTTTTAATTTTTATTTGTTTTTTATTTTATTTTTTAGTATATATAAAAAACATTAAAAAAAGTAAAAAATATTATACAAAAGAAATTAAAAAAAGAATTAAAAAAGAATATTTACAATAAGAAAAAGCAAATTTCTCTAAATAATGCGCTTTTGTGACTTTCAAATTTTATTTTAGTTTCAAAATTTAACACCAGATGCCGCTGACGAAGTGAATGTAATTCGAAGCCGATACATTCACAGAAACAGTTTTTTGAAATTATGGGGATTTTATGTTTCAGAAAGCTGTCCGGCTTAGCTATATGTTTAGTAATATAAGTTAATTTTATTCTTATATTCTTTACGCTCTAAATTTCTAAATTGCAAATGATTAATTGAAATCTTTGCATCGCTAAACTCGAAATTATGCATCATTCGAGTTTGACCATTCAATATATATATATATAATATATATTACTCTGATATTAGGACACATAAATGCAGAGAATGTAACCTACTGAAATTGAAGCAGTGATCAATGCAAAGTTAGAGATAGTAGTTGCTCAATATGTTGTTTCCAGGATTTAAACTGGGTCCATGGGTCAACTGCACAAGAACTGAATTCTTCCTGTTCAACTCTACAAAGGCCAAAACGATTCCTTGTCTTCTGAAGCTGCATGTACTATATACAGTAGTATTATGGATGTGTTGTGGCACATTTCACGAAGACTTAAAAACAAGAAATGGGAAAAATCAAAACATCGCTCTTTTACTGAAACTTTCTTTTAACCCTGCAACCCACTTTGTACCAGTGATTCACAGAAAATGATTACCAGTATGTTTTGGAACTTTCAAAATTCCACATTGAAGGAAATGTTCAGATAAACAACCAATACTGTAATGATCCCTTTTTTTGTAATTGCGCTAGAAATATTCAGAATAAATTAATATGATGTTTCCAACAAACAACTCAACTCTGCAATGCCTGTGATTTTTTTTTTTTTAATCAAAACATTTTTACAATTAATTATGAACATGCTACTATTTGCATTACAAATTACTTCAGTAATATTTACTTAAATGCTATCTTTATCTTCAGATTTAATACTTTTTCCTTCAAAATTGATGAAGTAAATTAAACATTTTGAACAATTTATTAACAGTGCTTATCACATTGCTAACATATTTAGAAGCAAATGTAAAGATACTGGAATATTTTTGGGAATTTTTTTTAAATTTAATACTATTTCTTTTTTTTAAGTCAAAAATCAAAACTTGGAGATAACAATGAAAAAGTGAAACATTTGATTTCCATATTCTATCTTAAATGTAAGCCATTAATCACAGCTAGTTTATGTGCAAAATAATTTAAATAATGTTCTGTAAATTTAATCAAAGTAGGCAAAAACTGGTTATGTCAAAACTGATTATAGTGTGATTGTAAATTATTTAGTGTTATTGGCATTTTTTGGGGTTAGCTCAATATCTGTTCCAGAAGAATGGCAACAGGTTTGGTTTTTTTTTTTTTTTTTTTGGTCTTTTATGTATGTATGATATAGTTAAAACTTGAAATTGGAATTTTTAAAATTTTATCAATATGGCTTTAGTATATGGTATACCCGACATCAAATAGTTCAACTGAATGAAAACTTAAACTTTTTGTAGTAGTAAATCTACAGACAGTGTCGGTATTGGAATACTTAATAACAGTTAAATTTCATCTAATCCTCATCCAAAGTTAAATGATTCTTTTTTTTTTCCCTGGAATGAATGTAAGTGCTTTGATTATTCAAGGATATTCTTTTTTTCTTTCTTTCTGTGGGGAGGTGTGGGATGTTATAAGTTTCACATATTTAAATCCTATGTGCAGTAATGTAAGCACTTCACATACTGCACATTTTGCATTCAACCAAGCAGAACTACAATTAATTACATCTTTCAAATCACAGTCAAACATGTTGCAGCTTGATGAGAAAGTACTTTTCCTCCTCAGCAATTAGTTACTCTTTTTTTTTTTTTTTTTTAATTTTTAACTTTTGATTCACTGTAAAGCAACATCACTTTTATTTCAATATGTATCTCAATGATAATTCATTTTACTAAAAAACATGTGCACTAAATTAATTTCAAATTAACTATAATTAATATTAATAAAAATTACCTTCACTGCTTTGAACTTTACTTTAACAGATTGAAATAGAAATTATTTAATACAAAATTTACTAACAATGTCTAATACAATTTATCTTGCCAAATTTATTTTTACATAATGGCCTTGCTTCTTTATACCTTGAACCATGAAAAAAAACGAGTCGATACAAGAGCATTTCTTAACTAATAAAGCTAGTATCATAAGGGACCCACCATTAAATCTAATTTCAATTCTTATTTAACAGATGCAGCCTTGAAAAAGGCCTTTAAATAATAAATAAAAACAGAACCCTAAGTTGCTATGGAGATATTAATATAATTAGTAGCATAGAAATTATTCCTAATTGTTTTCCAACATAGTGCAACAAAGTATACATGAAGAGGAAGCAGACTTTGAACTCCAAAATAAGTATGTTGCTTTAAAATGAAATATGTTTTTCATTATGAAAATCTTTAGGTGTTGATAATGTTAACTTACATGGAGACGACATACCCTATATATCACCAATTTTGATGTCCTTTTAGCAGACGGAAGTACACATGGAATACTTCAGAAATAAGTTTGGAGGTCAACCCTCCACAGATTTTGAAATATTTGATATTGTTTTCATTGGATTTCCTGTAATGGCTTAAATGTTAGAAATGCAGTATTCCATTACTGTTGTTAGCGAATGCTTACATGATAAAGTGCCGATCTTCTATGGTCAAGATCCTGGGATCGAATCTGTATTTTTTTTTCCCTTTTCTTTATATTACTATTCTTTTTTTTAATTATTTTTGTTTTTTTCTGGCTTACATTAATAATGCAACTAGAAATTTTAAATATTATCCCCTTTTATTAGATGATAAAAGTTAAAAATTTACTTTATTTTTTTGACTATCATTTATATAAATGATCAAATATCATTTATTTTTTTATTTTTATTCCTTCGTAGTTTCTATCCATCATTTGTTTTCCTTTTTTTTATTATTATTTACATTATTAATATAACCCAGGAAAAAAAATATGATTACAATATGTAAATGGTAATTTTTAACGTAACAAACAAAAATGCATTACCACAATGAAAAAGAAAAACAAAAGGATGAAGGAAAATAAAAGGAAGATGAAAGCAAAAGAAGAAAGTAATTGATATTTGGTCATTTATATAAATAATATAGTCATAAAAAAAAGTAACATTTTACTTTATTTTCTAATTAAAAAAGATAATATTTAAAATTCTACTCGCATTACTATTGTAATGCCTGAGAGAACAAATAATAATAATAAAAAAAATATATTAATAGAAAGAAAAAGGAAAAAAAAAAGGAGAAAGCATACAGGGATTTGATCACAGAAAGCCAGAATGTTATCAAATGTCCTATCACTGACAACAATAATGAAAATACCATGTTTCTAGCATTTACACTACTATAGGAAATCCAATCAAAACAACGTCAGATATCTCTAAATCAATGGAGGGTTTCAAACCTATCTCCTCAAAGGTCATCAAAATCTGTGCTATACAGGGTATGTCGTCTCCTTGTTAGTCTATAGAAATATAACGTAACTAAAATTTCATGTAGACAGTTATATTATGCAAAGTAACAAATTCAATTTTTGTTTTGTTTTTCAATATCTGGTAATTATTATTATTTTTTTCCATTAACTGAAATTGTGTCAATTAATCCAAACTGAAATGCTTCTCATAATTATTTTGAACTGAAACTAGGAAGAATTTCAGAGAAACTTTTTGCTTAAAAATGTGTCAATTATGTGATACACACTTTTTATTGAATCAATAAAAAAGCTTAGCTTAAATAATGAAAAGCACACTATGTAAAATAATAAAAATAAAAAATCTAATAGAAAAAAAAATGTGAATTTGGTTCCAGCTATTTATTCAGGCCTTGTTAAGCACCTTACAAAAATGACTTACCACTAGACTTCACACATGCCCTTCTAAAAAATGGGAAGAAAGGGAAGATGGTAAATGGGCGATCAAAATATGTGCATTACAAAAATTTCAGACTAAAAATAATGGCATATGCAAAGTCCAGTTAACCTTGCAGTGATGATTATTCTTAGTCAGACATTTACAAGTAGGTTAAATTACAAGAAATTGACCGTTGAAAACATTATTAATCTGGATCCTTGCTTACTTTCTTTTTTAAATAAATTAGCTTATCGCATTTCCAAGCATGTTAATTAAATGAGAGGAAGATTAATTTATATAGAATAATTCATCACCACATTCACACACTTATTAATGAATTATATTTCAAATGTTGGCAATGGGAGTTTCCTTGTTTTTCTGTGTTCTGTAAACGGCAGTAAATCATTAGTGAGGGGAGAAAAAAAAAAAATCTTTAAACTTTTTTTTGTTTTATTTTACAATTTAAATCAACATGGGGCTATGACTCTGTGTGCCACTCCAAAGCCACTTACATTAATGTATAAGACACTGATGAATACTTAACAGACACTTGGCATAAAACTTCTCTAGTTAAAAAATTAAATAAAAAATAAAAAAAAGAAATCTATGGATTCATCAAAGAGTAACACATTCAAATAGTAACCAGGTAACAGGACCAGGAGTCTAAGTTCTAGTCTCTGCATCTTTGCCACAAATGATAGTACACAATTTTTCAGACATTCAAACTAAACAATGATACAGTTATTTAGAATTACAAGATTTTAATTTTACCAAGTCGTAATAAAATTTACAAAAGAATTCACATGGTTCCTGCCAGTACCGTTCTTTCTTTATCTTTTTTTTTTTTCTTTTTCAGCAAAATTCCAGGTCTTAAAAGCACACAGTAAAAGTTATAAATATAAGATTGAAGGTGATGTTACTGCAGCCCATTGCTTTTTGACAAAATTTCAGCAGATATATGCTTTCTTACTGAAGCAGAATGATTGTGACATGTGTCTCACAGTGACTGTAGTTTAGATAAAATTTAACTGATTAAGTTTTTCTTTTTACTTTTATTTTTACTTTCTTTACAGACATTTTTCAAAAATATTTTTATATTTGTTTTTATTTTACAAAAGTACATTATTTTCTTTTTTTCAATAATATCTAATAAGCCTTAAATAAATTTTTAATTCACTCTGAGGCATTTCTCACATTTGATCTGCACAGGCAGCTTCTTTCCTTGCATAGACTGGCATGGAATCACTGGGCAATTGGAAGCGGTCGGCAGATGGTAGGCAGGCAATACAGATAGACAGACAGACAGGCAGTGGTCATGCACATAAACTAACTGCAAAGTATTAAAAAAAAAAAGAAAAGAAAAAGAAACAAAAAAGTTTTATTATTTTTATTCGCAACGTACATATAAAAACTTGAAAAAAAAAAATTAAAGAAAAAAAAAAAAAAAAGCCAGTAACCTTAGGGAATGTTCATTAACACAAAATAATTGTTCTCGGTTTACCATTATTTTAATGACAGCACTGTAGTACACATACTAAGTTAAATAATTACAATGGATTTGGTAAATAGGCTAGTGAACAACTGAGTTGGCAAATTAGTGATCACTTGTCTTCACAAGCAATCCTAACGGCCTTCCTTATTTTTATATATGTACACATATGGCTCTGGAGCAGCTAACTGCACTGCATGCAAGATAAAAATTCAACAAAATTTCAAACAGGACATAACAGGACCGCACAAAGGGTCAGGATACCACTACCCTTGAATCAAGAGCAGTGTGGCAGTGCTTTTTGAGTTCCAAACCCATTCCTTCCCTCTAAAACAACAGTTTAAGAAGACAGTCGTCTCTCTTCCATAATTAGAAGCCAACTTACAATGGATGCCCTTTATAAAAATCATACTAATTTTTTTTTTACTTTTATTTATTTATATTTTTTTTAGAATTAAAGGTCAGCTTTTAACAAAACATACTGAATTACAATCATCAACAAGTGATGGAGCTGAATGCTTGTGCCTGGAATAACTGCTTGAATGTAACGTCTTTTCTTCAATGGGCCTTACTGAAATAAATCGTCCTTAAAGAGATAACTGAATTATACCTGATAAACTATCTTTTTTTTTTTTTTTCCTTTATAATTGTGAATGAACAATTTATTATTATTTTTTTGTTTAATTATTGCAGAGAAGGAATAAACCACAAACAATCTACTAAAAGCAAAGAATGTAGCTCTTGAAATCTAGTTGAAGAAGGGAAGTTAGTTGCCTGGGTGTTTCCCACTGCTGCCTGTTAATTAATGCTGGCCCACCAAGCAGTGAAGATCCCTCCACTCTGCTGGTTAATGTCTTTGCATCAAGTGAGCTGCTCTTGGTGTGTTGCTATTGTGTCGTTAACATTACATTCCTCAGGCTGGCCTATTTTGACAGTAGGAGGGGTTAAGTTACCAGGCAGGCCTATTTCATTGGCAGGAGGACCAACAAACAAAAAAAATGGAACCAATACCTTTTTAGCCTGCACAGGTCAAAACAGCTCCTTTAAAGCAATGAAGTGTTAAATGCACCGGACACCAGGCCAAGTTAATTGAGGAATAGTCAACCAGCAGATGGAGATGTCAAAAGAAAAAAAAGACAGTAATTTACTTTTTCTTAAGCGTGAAGAAACCTCGGCGTTTGTGTTCTTCTTTTTTCTCTCCTTCAGCTTTAGCAGGAAGGGTTTGTGCACGTGATGGGCCAGCAGATCCTTCAGCTTCCCCTGATGCTATGTTTATCTTCTGCATCCACATGTTCATTTCGTCCTGAAATAAAAATAAAAGGAAAATAAGCAAAAATGGTCTGAAATGCAATGTCAAATTTAAGCTATAATTTTACTCCATTAAAATAACAATTTCACAGTAGCAAACAAACTTTACAAAATAATTACAAAAAAACCTCTTTCATTCTTTTAATTAGTTATACAAATAGATGTAATGGAGATAACAAACTATATTATGTATTTTTTTAACCATCAGAAAAACAACCGTTGAAAACCGCTCAGCAAGGGATATGCTTCAGTTTCTTCATGCAAATTTTGGTTAATAGTCATTTCTGTGGAACAGCCTTCCTATATCTGTCTCATTCATCTGATCTTACACCACCGGATGCTTACATTTGGGATATGCTGAGCCATTTTACAAGAGATCCCACTTGCAACCATTGGTGACTTATGTCAAAAGATTGTGATATGGGTCGAGGAAAATCCCTGAACCAACCTCTCTTCTGGGACATGTTTGAGAATTTACATGAGCATTAAGAGTACTGTCTGCAACGCAGTGGTTAGCATATCGAACACATACTACGCCTCAGAAAACGTGGAAATTGACTTCCATGTACAGCAAGTTTCCTCTACTGTTTGTATGTCTCACAAACCTTTTTTGTACACAAATATTTCAGTATCGTTTGTCGTTAACCAAATTGAAATAACAGGATAGTCTGCAAAAACTTATATACATTCGACTTATTTTGATATCTCACTTTAACAACTGTGATAACTAATATCATTAAAGTTGTTGTGAGTGATGCCAATTAAAATCAGTCAAACTTTAGGCTTAGGACTGTAATTGCAGAATTTAGTTTGAATCAACTTGGCTAAAAATAGAATTTGATTTTGTATAATGTGCACAACTATGAACCTACCTACAGTACTGGTTGAACTGAAGAAAAGCATGCTTGGTTATTCTTTCCCTCCCCCCAATAAATTAAGAAATGAATAACAGTGAAACTATAAAACCCAGAAATACAAGACAATGACTGAGTATAAATTCAATTCAAACTTACACAGGTGAATCCGTGAATATAGTACAACTTTCTATAAGAGAAATATTTGTACACTTGTTTGAATTTCTATTGGCAATTTTCAGAGAGAAAATTTAGGATATGTTATTGAGGCAATATTTGATTGCAGAACTGAGATGACTGAAGATTCAAAAATATCGTAACTAAAGCCAGATGGATAGAAGTTGTATAGCATTTACTGAACCATACAGTTATTTCAGAAGATCAAAGAATTCCTAAAGATTCAGTGCTGATAAAATTCTAGTTATATTTCTAAGAAAGGTAAAGGTTATTTATTGGTTTTAAAAATGCAGTTTATCTAAATAAACTCAACTTATTTTCCATCTCCCTCTCTTTGCGCATATCCTCATTAATATCAATATGCAGAACTGATTTATTTTTTATTTCCATTAAGTTTTTAATCTAAAAGATAATCCATGTTTCCAAAATTATACAAAATCCCAAGTATTCTATTATTTATAGAAACTTGTCTGAATTCTGTCTTACAGTCTTTGTCTCATCTCTATTTATTAAAATATGTTTGTTTCCTCAATATTACAAAATTTTCCTGAAGACAACTTAAATTCAACTTACATCATCTTTAGCCTGGAAAAGATATTCACCTCCTGTAACAACCCTGTAGATGAAAAAAAAGAAGAAAAAAAGCAGCAAGTAAATAATTGTTTCTTATTGTTCTACATCATTTAAAGCAAAATTACAAAATTCTGAGGCAATATGTGAATGAATGAATTAACACAAAACAGCAAAACTTAAAGAATGATATTAATCTAAAGAAACTGAAAGAAGAATGAATAATGATGGAGATGGAAAAAAAATTGCATGTATTGTTCAAATTACCAAAACCAAGAGTAATAACAGGCTCCTGAATAACATAGAAGTTAATAATTTTTTAACCTGAATGCAATATAATTAGTCTTTAAACATTGAATTTTAAATATAGATATCCATATTACATTTATGCGATTGATTGTTTCTTTTTACTTGAAACAATAATGATGATAATAATTAAAAAACAAACAAAACTGGATTACTTACTTTAATCTGAAAACATGCTTTTTCTTTGTATAATCTGAGGCCACTTCAGCAGAGCTTCCTGCTAAATCTATTGGGCTCTCATTTCTGTAGTAATTTTCTGGTTCCTGAAAAAAAAAATTAATTTAACAAACTATTATATAAAAAGAAAAAGTAACAAAACGCAATTATGAGGGGAAAAAAAATCAAGAATTAATTATTTTTATTTTGCTTTTTTTTTTTTTTTTTTTAAGTCAAACTTAACATGTCTGTGCAAAAGTTATAATCCTTCTGCTATTTTTTTAATAAAGAAGTACTTTTTAAGAGCAGTTTTGATAAAAATGGAAAGCATTTAAAATTATATAATTGATTAATGATCATTAACCAATTACATAATTTTAAATGCTTTCCATTTTTCTGATTTTTAAATCCTTTCATAAAAAAAGCTTTAGGAATTAAAAACTGCAATAGCCTGATCAGCTATTTCTCAAATCTATCATGAATATTTTGCCTATGGCATATTGCATGGATAACAGAACAAATGATTATGCAAAGTATGTGTCTGGCTGATGTTGTCAATTGTGTGTCACAGTGAAATGTAATATTCCTTTGGAATACATAAAGCATATGACTGACAAAAAGGACTTGGCTAACGTTTTTTTCAATTGTGACATTAATGATGAGTTACTATTTCCACTGAATTATTATTGTTATTTTTCAATTTTGAAACAAAATTGTATGAAGAAATTATTTTATCACTTTTAAAGTCTGGAATGCCTACAAGGCTGTCCAATATTGCATCACTTCCTATTTATTACCAATTTCAATCAATTTTAGATGGTAGTGTACAGATCTGAGTTGGGAAGAAAGATCTACGTCACAAACTGTCTCAAAGGTCACAATTGACTGGTCAGCGCTATCTTTGCTGACCTCTATACCTAGACGCAGAAGCAAATCATTTTACCATTACTAGATAAATGTATCTAAATATATTGTTCTAAAGTTATTATTTTTAGAGCATCCACCCCAATATAAAATACAATCATTATTTCTTACCTGTTTGTAATGTTTTTGGTCTTTGTGAAACACAAGCATATTTCCTCGCAACACCACATAGATCTTATCCCAAGACCTACAATTATTTTATTACAGAATAATTAAATAATTTTTTTTTTCAATCATATGATTAAGAAATAATATTTGAAAAGCACATGCATTTGAGAGAACATATGTTATAACTGAATATCAAAAGTAAAAGAAAAAAAAATAAAGTATTAAGTAAGATTATTATACACATTAAGATTCTTAATGATCAGATAGATTTTTACGAAAAAATAAGTGTAACTTAAGAAAATACCTGTTAGTTGCTTTTTTGTTTAATGATTCCCATTCATGTTTTCTTGTCAGCAAACCTTCAAAAACTTCCTCATCACCATCTCCTCTCCCAGGACTGGGACGTTCTGGAAATAATTCACTTTCCATTAACACCAGAATTTAATTAAGGAAGGGAAAAAACCACCAAAACCCAAATTTTAATAAAAGATAATTCACTTTAATTAGAAAACGGTTCAATTAGAAAAAAAAAATATATTTAAATATTTAAGTTTTTTATTATTATTTAAAAATTATTTTAAAAATAAATTTATACTGTAAATTAGCTATTAAATATTACTTTAAAAGAAAATTATAAATACTGATGTGAAATAATGAAGTTGTGAATTTTTATTAATGATATAAAATAGTGTCAGTTAACATTAGATATTGTTTCAACATTAATGTTTTCATTATTGGATAGTGCAAAAATATTAACTTGCTTTTTTGTTATAATAATGTGGCAATTTATTTTTTAATTTTTTTAAATTCTAAAAGAAATTTGTTGTAACTAAATTCAAAACCTGAAACTGTTGAGTTCTTTAATAAAATTAAAAACAAGGTTTTGTATAATAAATAATAGCATTTATGCTTCGTTAACAAGTGATCAACAAAGGTTGTTTTAATCTCATATTTTAAGAAAAAAAAACACATTTAAAACAACAACAACAAAAGCATGCAAAATTTCAAAATTTTCCATGCATTCATGCAGCATGCTAATACAAAAAGGATATATAATTTAGATCTTTAGCATTTATATTTAACAAAAATAAATAAATCAGTTGAGAAAAAAAAAATTCATAAATATATATATATAAATAGTGGATCATGAGGTGGAGTGCTAAGCTGGTTAACTTATTCTGATATAAAATAACTTATCTTGGACAACTGCGATTTATCCGCCGGTCACCAATTCCATCACCAACACTTTAAACAAATGGAATCAAGGGAAACACAGTTAATTCTTTCATTATTAAAAACCCATCACCTGATTGCAGCGTTTTTTTGGGGACCATACCCATCCAAAAACTAACTTATCAATACCTGCTGCTTCAAGGTCCTCCTCATCAAGTGGCTGAGACTTCCTTTTTGGCCAGCGGAAACTTCGGAAAGGGGACTTGGATCGAGATCGGGTTTTCTTGCGATCTTTGTCTGCTGCAGGGGCTGATCACCAAGCAGATTTGATATTCAACCAAGTTATAATGGGGCATAAGGTATGAATAACACGCGATAACATACAATCAACATCTATATAAAACACTATTTTGATGAATGCTCATTCTAATTAATAGCTTTCCAAATAAAAGCAATTGATTTCAAAACCAGAAAAATTAAAATATTAACTCTGTTAAAAGTCAACATTAGAAATGCTAACAGTTATGAATTGAAGCAACTTGTATGAAACTATCAGTGATAAATAATGAAAAATAAAATCAATGCCATTCTGTTTGGCTGGTTTTGCTCTACAGCAAAATTTCAATTTTTTTTGAGGGATTAAGCATCCTGGCAAAGATCATTGTCCATGCCATCTCAAGCTTTGTTAGATGTTTACAATCATTCATTTAAACTTCTGATATTTACTTATGTAGAATGGCTACACTATTTGAAACAATGCTCACATATCAGCATCCTGATAAAAATAGTGTTTTATAAGCAAGCACATCACAATAAAAAAGGATCTAAAAATTTGAATAGGAGGGAGGTATAGCTTCAGCTGAATCATTAAAAAAGCTAAGGGGAAGGGTACTTGGTGAAAAAAATAATAACAAACACATGCGTTTCAAAAAAAAAAAAAAAATCAATGAGCTCAGCACTGCACTTCAAGCCAAGAAGATTTTACAAATAGCTTACCAGCATCCGTTAACTGTTTGCTATTGCTGCATACTTACCCCTAGATTAAGAGATTATTTAAAAAAAATAACAGGAATAATAAGAAAGCAACACACAAAAAAGCAACCACACAAAGTACTGTTCACCAAGGAGTTAGTTCCAAGACAAAGAAATATTAAGATAGACCCATAACAATAACAGATGACATGTTCTAGCTTCAGCAGTTAGAGACAAAAAAATTAACAAAGGTTTAACAAACACAGCATTAATTAAGCTACTAAGTAGTTAAAAATATTAATCAGTTAATTTAAAATTAGTGTTAAACTAATGTAGTCTATAATGTTAATTTATTGTTAATTTTAAGTTATTCACAGAAAGTCTTAAGACAGTTAATAAAAATAAGAATGAAACAACAGACATTAACTATTAATAGAATTTTCACAGATTAATTTACTAGAGAAATGTTTAAATACTAAAAGTAACAAATAATCAACTCAAGCAAATAAAAGCTTGGTCATTGTTCATTTGTCATCCTATTACATAGAATTTTAAATATGGTTGGTTGTTCGTCTTGGCCAAACACAGTGAACAGTACTTACTTCCTGGTGCTGACTTGGCCTCACGTGAACGGGGCTCTTGTGTCACATCTAAGGCAGATAAAAGCTTTAGTTAATATAGGAAATCTATATTAAGATCCATTCAATTTCAACCAACCATAAACATATTGCCATCATTTTACTCAGAAACTTGTCGTATATAAGTACTGAAGTATCAAAAGCATTAAAGAAAATAATGTAAATGAACAAAAACAATAAATTTTGGCAAGAAATATGTTTCTTTTTTTTTTTTTTTTCCTTTTTTTTTAAGTACTTAATTTTTAATTTTTATATTGCAAAGTTTGAAAAAATTAGGATTTAAAATATTTAATTTTCCTGTAATAAAGCTAATGCCAATTTGGTAATAGGCAGCATCATGTTCTATAGAAGTGTCCCTAAATTAAACTTTTGACCCAACTGAAATTTTACAATGAAGAGCTTCAAGACGGGTGTGGTTGATCAAAATTTCATATTTTCTATAATTTTAAAATTAGTGGATGGAATAATTAAAGTAATGTGCATTGTATTTTGTATGCTATTTGATTTACATCTTCCACATGTTTGATACAAAGAATATATAGTATTATAGAAAATATAAAGAAATTTGCCATAGCATGAACCTCGTTAATAAGTCAAAAAAGGAAAGATCAGTAAGAAGATGAAGAAATTTGGGAATATTTATTTGAAATTCTACTCCAACTACATGTTCCTTAACTTCAACAATGCATAATTTGTTGGACTAGATTTTTAGTTATTCACTATGGAAATCTAGACTCCCTTTGGAATATTTGGTTTTGAAATAAATATCAAACTGGATGTATCTGCAAGAGAACAGCAGACATTCTATTTACAGTCCTTCTTCATTTCTATAATTTCGTTTCTGTATTTAAATTCAAAGCATTTGGTTTTATTTATTTGGTTTTTATATATATAAATAACCAAATAAATAAAACCAAATGCTTTGAATATATATATGGCACTTTTCATTTACATTGTATTAGTTCTACCTTCTAACAGAAAACTTTTTTACTATATCTCATTTTTCCCTTTTAACGATATAAACAGATCTTAAATAATATATAATTTCTTTTTTATCAAAATATAATTTGTGAATAAACATTTATAATGATTGATTACCTGAGTTTTATTAGCAAAAAAAAAAAAAAGTGGTCCAGGGGAAAAAAAATTAATAAGACTTTCATGACTACATCAGTGATGCAAAATAAGTGCAATTAAAATATTTACATTTTAAATAAACTTGTTTAATTTGGTGTAACCACTTGTTATCTTAATTACATTCCACTTAGATATAACACAAAAATTAGCTAATTATGAATGAATATATTTCCTTGAAAAATTAAAACTTCAAATCTCAATTTTTGAACGATGCAACTTGGTAAGTCTTCCCCCCATTTCATGTTTAATGGTTTTCACTGTAAATTTGGATAAGGACTATCACATTTCAACAAGTAAAGGATAGTAAAAATAGTAAATTTAAAATGGCAATATATCAAAGGACTGGCTACTTAGAAGTTACCTACCTTAGAAGAAGATACCAACCCAGGCTCCATATTATAAAAATAATTACAATAATAATAATAATAATAATAATAATAAAAAATTATTTCTTTTTTTAAGTGCTAATTTTTTTAAAAAATGTTTAAGATATGCAATGACTGAAATAAATTGTAAACTTAGCAATCAAACTCCAGCCAGAGCACTAACTATAAACCCTGACCTGATCAACAACATTAACTACATAATTCATTAGAAACACTTCTATTTTATTTAGTTTTGTAACATAGAAAACTTAATCATTTATTTAGTTTGATAATCACAAAAAAAGATTATTATTATTTATTTTTTTCAATATTTAGTGAAAATCTTAAATTAAAAAGAATAATATTAAGATAATTTATCATTTGATACAAAAAAATGCAATAGAATTATGCATTCACACTGAAGCTCATATCTCCCACCTGATATTTCAATGAATAAAATACCCAAAGCTTATCATTTTATTAGGAAAAGGGGAAAAATAGTTTTATGAATACATATAAAATTCAATATTTCCCATATATATATTACGTAATATTAATGTTAGGTCACTGAACATTATTCAAAGAATAAAAAGCAAATAAAAATGAATAATAATTCTCCTGATAAAAGCTTTTCTTGAAGCATCAGCTGCTTATATTATTTAACCAAAAATTCAATGCATTTATTTTTTTTTAGATAATGCAGTATATCTGGAATTTGGAAATCCAAAACTTTTCAAGATGATATCCTGCCTATGAAGTAAATGCATGTGGGCCTTCATTCTCTATGCATTGAAGGATACATTAGTCATCTAAACAACATTAGGAAGATAAACTGATGCTAATTGCTTGGTAGAATAAAGCCAAGGAATTTCCCCGAGTTTTTTTTAATAACAGGAAATCCAAAGTATTCCTTTCATTAGCCAAACATTTAATGTTTTATGCTACTATGTAGACCTTTAAGCACTGACCAATAATCATGTGATTACATTTGTCTTTAATTGGTTTTCAGAATATAGCTAGAATAGGATAGCAAATAAACATAGGTCATATGCTACAATATGCTGCTCTGGTTGGCTAAAGATGACTGCAGTTACCTGCATCAAGGATAGAGCCAACGAAAACTTAAAAGCAATTCACACTGTCAACAAAGCCACCTGCTCGCGGCAGCCAATTTTCACACAATGTATAATTCAGGGATTGCTGCCACCTGTTCGCGACAAAACATTCTCATCCCTGGAGGATCCAGTTCCTGATCCATCAAATCTTTTGATGTTCCTTCTGATAAATAAATTTATATTTTTTTTTTCTTGTGTATTCATATTTTTTATTTACATAAAATTTTTTTATGTAAATAAAAATAACTTTTATGAAAGTAAATACTTTTTCACCACCACAACTTGAAAAAATCGAAAATCCAAAATATTCTCGGTCCCAAGCATTCAGATTAAGAAATCATCAAAACACGATATTGGCTCAAATTGACATTTCAATTAATTTCGAAGGATGAAACAGTTTCATAACATCTTATATTAAAATATAAATATCTTTTTCTAGTTATCCCCCCCCCTTTTTTTTAATATATCTCTCCGCTATAAATTCAAATTTTATTAAAAAAAAAAAAAAAAAAGGGGGGGGGGGGTTGTTAACAGTTTTTTTAGCAAATTATTATTATTCTGTTTCTTGACATGCATAGTCAAGAAAATACATGATTCCAAAGAATACAATGGTTTCAAATCAGGATAAGGACACACTGTTTTATTCAGACTTTTCAGTGACAGAATAATTGATAGTTTCATTTAGTATGTCATATCAGAATGTTAACTATTCATAAAAATTTTCTTCATGAGTCATAAATAAGTTATTTCAACTTGTAGTCTTTCTTTTTGACTGATGCGCCACATTGATATAAATGTAAATATCAGAAATTTGCTTCTTGTCTTTTAAAAATAAAATGATAAGCAGAGGTATTTTTTTTTGCCTCAAAATGAAAATAAAAAATAATTAAATAAAAAAAAAGAAAAATGTTTAAACATCAGAAACTTTTTTTTTTGACTAAATATTTAAAGTTCAGAAAAAAATGTTTTTATGCCAATAAATATTATTTATTTTAAAATGCTTTAAAGAGATTAACTGTGATAGTAATCTTTAAAAAGATTAATTTTTTGGAGGGTAGGGATAGGGCAGGAAAGGTTACAATTTCTATTAAATTTAGAACATTCAGATATGTTCAAAAGAACATACTTCTTTTAAAGTAATCATAATACTTTTTAAAAAGCTCTATTTGATCTGGCACAGCTAAAGCTGACCAATTTCCTACAGCTTTCTAATAACCTTTTCATTTTCAAAATCCAGAAATAACAAGCTCAATTACATTATTATTTTTTAGTGTATTTTCACTGAAATTTACAGATGCTCTCAAAACATAAATGATTTGTTTGTCTCATAAAAAAAATTGACATTTTATTAACGAGAAACACTGTTGCTGTAGTTGCTCATGGTTTGGAATACAAAAATAGTTTGAATGTTTTTTTCAAAACTATGATAATAAAGACACTTATAAGAAATTATTGGCAACTTAGAAAGCAACAGATTCAATAGCAAGTTCACAGCACATCTAAAACCATTTAGCCAGTGGGAAGCAGGGATGGGGCTTTCATCCCAAGAACCCTACTGAACTTATTAGCTTATTCAATCTTGTTAAAATATATTGAAAAAATAATGAGAATTTTTATGTCTGTATACTAAAATCATAATTTTTTTTTTTTTAGAAAAATAATTTCTTCAATAAAAAGAAAAAGAACGTCAGAGATTACAGAGGCTACATTATGGATAAACCTATATTGATTTTAAGGATCGGGGATATCTGCCACTTAAAATCGTACAGATAACACATTCTATCTGCTAATAAAATTTATACAGTAGTACATTACACTTTTATTCTTTTCCTACTGTTTCAATGTTCATTGATATTAATAGCAAACTGAATAAAACAAGGGTAAGAAGTGAAAGGTAGAGAAGGCTGCAAATGATTTTATTTTGAGAACGATACTTACCCCTTCTCAACTGAACCGGTGGCTCAGGATGTTGTTCTGAAGTATGCACAGGCTTTGCAGTGGAAGCTGAGATCACAAATAAAATGACATAGAATGCATGCTCATGCTTAAAATAAATATCCCAATTATAAACTACAGTTTCATGCACTAAGATTTCTGTTAATACATATAATACTTGAAATACATTAGATAACAAAGAAGTTAAAAAGAAAATAAAAGTTCTAGGACATGCAAAACTTATTCTCTATCAATTGTGAATCAACTGATTTCAGAAAATAAATTATATCATCATGCATATCAAAAAGAGCAAAAAAATAAGGTTAATGTTTTAGCATTAAGAATAAAGCTACAAAGATGCTGAAACACTTCATTAAATTATTAACAACTAATGGCTTTCTAAAAATAATAAAACATTCAAGCTATGCTTAACTAACTATTAGAATTCATGCAATAACAAGACACACTTATGTACTTGGTTAGACAGTAATAATATTTGTTGATCTGCAATTGTTTTGTAATAAAACAATGAAAATTTTCATACCTAGAGTTCAAAGAACAAAATAATTCAAATAGTCTTAATCTTTTACTACCTTCCTGAGCTTCCATTGGTGGTTCTTTTTCGCCATTCAAAGCAGGCTGTTCTTCTGGCGATACTTCTTCACCATCAACCCTGAAGCAAAAAGTTAAGCTTAGATTAAATCACTGAGCAATTTTAACGATACAATTCAAAAAGCATGCTTGCTTTAAACCATGCAACCTTAACTCTACATATTGCAATGAACAAGTTTACGTTTATGAAAAGTTTTTTGAGATTACAAATAAATTTCATATACAGATTAAAAGTTTAAATTGAAGACAAATATCAAACAGAAGGAAACGGTTTTATTAACAATAATAGAAGGCTTCAAATTTATGTAAGTTAAATGCATGTTATGATGATCCATCTGAACAAATTGTGTACAATAACAATGATTTTCTACTGAAGTAATAGTTTTTCCACTAAAATTACACTTTGACTGATAATAGCCCTAGCGTTCATGTTTCAAAACAGACATCAAGAATTATTGCCAATTTTTACTGAAGAGGCACAACTGAATTATAATATATCTAGCTTCCTATAAAATGCTCATTTAGAAGACCTAAGTTACATGACTTGAGGTTTGGAAATTGGATTTGATTTATTATTTCACAGTTGAATCAGGAATAAAGTTACTAAGACTAACTTAATTGTGAATTTTAGGCCCTTTTTTTGAGAGTATATCTATGGATATCTTACGTGAATATGCTCATATATGAATATAAGATATCATCACACATCTACATATAGAAAGAATAAGTTTTAATAGGGAACACAACTTATTATTCAAAAAGCCTATCACAGGATATCCAAGAAATACCCAACCTTATCATCTTATCACAAACAAATTTGTCATTAATATTGATGTAGAATCTTGCCCACTGTTATTTATCTTTCTTTTTAATTTTATTAGGGTAGAAATGTTTTTAAGATCTTGAAACCAACATCACTTTTTCTGTTCAATGTAAACTAAGTGTATCTCTTAATCTTATTTTTACTTGCTAAAGGCAATTCAAAGTAGTACATGATTGTTATAAGTGTTATAAAATAAGAAAACTAGACTTCATTTAAATGTTTCAGATTAACATTTTACTATGACATTCAATTAATAACATAAGCAATATCTTCAAAGTACTGCAATATTTCACATCTCCATTTTAATTTTTCAATATTTCAAGACATTCAAAAGCAAATAAATGTTAGATGTTGTTAAAATGTGTCTTTAGAGTAATAATAATTAATGGACAAATATTCCTTTTTGACACTTTCTTTGATACATGGGACAAAAGAAATTAAAAATTTTCCTATTTTTATAAAATTACAAGTCCCTTCCTCATTGTTTTTACCTTATACAACCAAAATCAAATCTGTGTCTCAAGAACAGGGCAAAATCTTGAGATGTAACTATAGAAAGGCTGAAACATTTACATTTCAATTAAAATTAAAATAAAAATCTGTATTTTTTTAGAATTTTTACAATATTACTGGCCATTAAATGTTTAATTTTGTTTTTTGTTTTCCCCTTAAAATATATTTTTATTCTTCAAAGCAATTCAACCTCCACCAACTTTTAAATAATAATGATAAAAAAGAAAGAGAATTAAAAAATAAATAGTCAATTGAATTACCTGTCTGTTGGTGCTTCTTCAGGTGACGTTTTGGGAGGAGACTGTTTGGCCATTTGTTTGGCTAACTCCTCCTGTCTACGCTGTTCTTCTTCTTCTTGTCGTTTCTTCATTTCTTTCAGTTCATACTATATAGTATAAAGCATTTTTCTTAATAAATGAAGTTATTTAAGGTTACACACACATGCATCAAAATTAATAAAGATTTTTAAAGAATTTTTTGAAAGAATAAAACACTGTAGCTCATTGAATATATTATTGAAAAAATTAATGAAAATCTTAATATTTTATATTTAAAAAAATAATCTGATTATTCTCAAATACAAGTACAATTTGATGGATATACTAATATTACTTTTTACATCTTTGAATCATCAAGCAGTTTTAAATCATGTGCAGTTAAAGCATGCTGAACTAAAGGTTTCTGAATCAATTAAAATCAAGGTAATACTAATACTAATTGACGTCTTAATTAGTTATAAGCATCCTAGAAATGTTGAAGATCTAACCATTTTGTACAGAATTCAATAATTAGCCTTTTATAATCATGCTAGTTTGTTTAAAAAAGACAAAAGCATATATACTAGATTAAAATGTCAAGATACAGTCAACAATCATTTCGTTTTTTCAGTTTCTACATGTAAAATTCCTGGACAAAATCATGAGCAACAACTTATTTTCACAAAATCTTGAAAAAAAAAAAAAAAAAGTTTCAATCTTCGATCCAGTAAACTTTGACCTTCATTGCTCTATGACTTACCCAATAAAATTAATTTTAAATTTATAATTACTGAAAAGCATTATTGTTGATATTTTAACAAAATTCCTCGGATATCCTGATGTTTTTTTTCTTTTCTGATATTTTGTAAGAATTTGTAACTAAAATATACGTAATATATATATTTTTTTTAAAGTAATGAAAGAAAGGAATAGTATGTATAATGATTGATATAAAAATTCATTAATGTTGTTTTGTAATATATATCTTCATTAAAAATGTTTCTAATTCTTTCAAATGCATTTAAGAAACTTCTTTTCAGCACAATGAAAGGTAAGTGTATAAAGAATTGAATTTAATTACCATTTATCTGATAAATAACAAATGCTTGACTATTGAAATTTTATTACATTAAAGATAACTGTATGATTTTCCAATCCGTTCAAAATAAGATGAACATTCTAGTTCTATCTACAAATGATTTCTATAAAAATTACTTTTTTGCTTACTCTTTGTTTTCATATTTAAAACCAAAAAAAAAAGGAACAAACATGTTCTTTACAATTATCAATGTTAATCTGTAGTATTAAACTGATATTTCAAACAGCAAGTATACAGAACAGCATAGTGTAAAAGATATACTATCAGAGCAGATGGTTTAGAGGAATTCATGTGTTCAACGTTTAACCGAATTAACAAAAAGTGAAAAAGAAATGATTAAGCAAAAATACTATTGGGCAGGGAACTAGGCTGAGAAAAGTTCATAAACGATTACAAGCAAATTATTGAATTGTCAATAATTTATGATCATCAATATGATCAAATTTGTTCATTAAATGATAGAACTAAAGAATAAACTCGAAATTTAATGAACTAATTTAATGAAGAATTGATTTTAGTGAATATTTACAATGATAATGGTGTATTTCTGTATATTTCTTTGATATTTGCCTCTTGACAAGGCTACAGTAAGTTATTGGTTATCAATGAAGTACAACAGAAAACTCACATTACTTTTAATATACATTTAGTTACTTAAAACTCTTCTCTATTTTATTCTTTGTTTATAACAAAATCCTTTTATATGAAGGAGCTAACTGATATGATAATAAATTTACTTTGTTATTCACCATATTTTTCCATTTTCTTAACCTAATATTATTGTTGTTTTGACCAAGTAATATTATTACATTTCTATTTAACAATTTGTTTAGAAAAAAACCAAAAAACCAAACAAACCAAAAACAACTTTCTGAAATGTATAAAAATGAATCATATGAGGTGAAATGTAAGAAGTCTTGTTTATCTTTCTTTAAATGATTGATTTTTTTTTTTCTTTGGGTCAAGTAACTATGTAATAAAGATCTATATATTTCTTTATTTCAAACTAATTTTTTTGACTTGAGAAAGAAAAGTGTCTTATATGATATAATATATGATATGAAAATAAGAATTAATACCAATTAAATGGGCATTTCCTACCTTTTTAAAAAAAAAAAAAAATTTAGATTTTAATAATCTTGCCCTTTACCACCATCCAACTGAATCTCTGATATATATTTAAAACCCGAGAACTAAGACTAAAAACATAAAAATGCATATGTCTTACAATGTTAATTTTATGGCTCCAAGATTCAGAATAAACAGTTGATATCTTAAGATAACAGCAAGTTTCAGAGTAAACAACTCTTTTGTTATAGAAAAATCCTGCTGTGATCACTGCTGTTGTAAGAAGTTTTGTAAAAATAGCAAAATAGTTTTTGAAAAGCTGACAAGCATTATGCTATCTCAACAATCCTGGAAGATTTCCATTTAATGAAGTGTCACAGCTTTAAATCCCCCTGCACTTAGTGTCATCAAAACATGATTTTGCTGGATCTTTATTTTTTTTTTTCTTTTTTCTATAAAGCTTGGAAAGCATTCAATAATGCCAAACTATTATATTGCAGCTATTTGCTATTATTCGTACAATCATGACTTTTTCATTACTATTTTGGAAGTTTCCTAAGCAAGCTCCACTACAGAAAAACCCATTCAATTTTTTTCTTTGCTGCTCCGAGTTAACCTGACAGGTCTTTTGATGTTCAGATTGAGTATAATATGAATCATCTTATATGCTTGGATTTGGTCATATCTGTCCGTTTTTAGTTATTCTATTTGCCATCTCTTTTTAACTCTGGGATGATACTTTTCATTAGGCCATTTTCCTATCAATGCAACAACTGTTTTGGATGCATTCTGGATACCTCTTTAAAAGAGGTACAGATCAGAGAATTTCTATAACAAATGTGCTTCTAATTTATTCACAACAGGCACAAATAGCCTGTTGTACTCCAAAACAGGGAGTATGATTTATATTACTACAATTATTGAAGTAGCAGTAATTGACTATGGATGAGATAAGATTTCTCATTTTTTATTAGGAATATATCAATTGCTACAACTATTATTATACTACATGAATAAGCCAAATTTATAAAACTTGTAGTGGTGGAGGTAGTTGTTGAAGAAAGACAATTTATTAGGACAGAAAAAAAAGACAAACTTATTGCCTGGTGATGAAAAAAGATAGGAATAAGGAAAACTTGCTTTAAAGAGCTCTTAAAAAACCAAAATCTTAAACAATGGAAGCTCTGCCCAAAAGCTAAAGGCAGAAAAACATGCTGGAGAAATACCATTATGCAGATCAATGGATGCCATACTACCAACTTCAGATGAACCATTCATACTCCAAACACCAAGAAAGTGACAATGCCAATGAGGATTCTATTAAATCCTTCAATATTCACAGTCTAGTCAAAATATTATGATATTTAACAATTAACCATCCCACACTGCCAGGCTGCATTTTGTATCATGGTGAAAGCCAGTATTTATGATATAGGGGATATGCGATGTGCTATTGAATAAAAGATATTATCAACATGGATATGGAACATGACCTAACAGACTTCAAAAAAGGCAATAGCAACAGGTTGAATATCAAAGAAACTACCTATGTTATAGGTTATTTGTGGAGTGCTGTAATTAAGGTGTTCAATACAGAAAGGATACTGAAGAAATAGTCACTTACAGACCTTATCGATGTTTCTGATGAAAACATTACTATATAACCATCAACAGCTCTCTGACCAAAGTCCAAAGAATTCTGTCCATATGAATCACCAAAGTTAGCACTAGTCAAGGTATCATGCTTATGACTACTCAACATGACCATATACATAGTTTGCTTTTGAGCTAATGAAGATTGAAAAAAGTTGCCTTTGTAGATGAATCTTGTTTCAAGTAAGGCTAAATGGATGATAAAGATTGGCCAAATCTGGGGAAAGAAATACTCCTATGTCATGTTCTCAGTAGAAACAGACTGATAGCAGAAGCAGTTTAATACAATGATTTTTTTTACTGGAATTTCTTGGATCCCTAAAGCCCCATACTCTACTATGTTATGAAGTCAGTATCTGCTGTAGTTGATTACACAATTTGTGTTGAGTTGGCACAGATTGATTCCACTTGGATAATGCACCATACCACCAATACTGTTTGTTGATAATCATACTGCTAAACATGAACTGACTTATAGGTATTATCATGAATTTCAAAGCCTCTGGATTTTAATTCTGTTAAAACATCAATTTGGAAGCAATCTTGAATCCTGCCAATCTATTGCAATGGTTAAGTCTTGAAGAGTCCATGTCACGCTAAGTTTTTAAACAGATGTCAGTCATTTTTATGCAAGAGAAATACCAATGATAGTCGATTTCACACGTATGTGCAGGACTATTTATTAAAATTGACCATTAAATTTCTTATTCTATCTTTACATCACAATAATTTTTTTGCTAATTAATAGAATACTAGCAATTGTAAATTCAATGTCAACATGAAGGATGATCTCTGGATGAAACATTGTAACCTTATAGGAGAACCAATTAATAATGTTAAGTTTTCTTATTATCTTAGGTTCTTCTTGATGAATAAAACTTCTCTATTAACAGTTAAACATCTACTCATTTGTAAATCGCTTTACATTTTAAAAGAATGCCAATGCGAAGGGATTCTATCAGGTATTTTTATTAGAAAAAAAAGAAAGAAAAAAGAAACTAAATAGCATTGGTAATCCTAAGAAACATTAAAAGCAACACAAGAACCTGTGAGTTGGATAATATAAAAGCAGAAGCAGGATTTTTCACTACAGAGCTGCAGGCAATGATTAAGTCACTGTGGGTTAAAGGATCCAAGGGGTTCATGCTACAAAACTGAAAAGCATCTAAATATAAACAACATGCAAAGATAGGAGAAAAAAAATCAGTACAATATTAAAATTAGTTTAATGCATCATAAAAAGTTTAAAGCATTCTAGTAGAGACTTAGTATTAAAATTTTATCTTGGATGAAGTTTTACAATATAAAAATCAGCGATATAAGTAGATAATTTCTCAAAGTGTCATTATTATTTTTATTAAATTTCAAAAAATGTAATGCAATCAAAAAGCCCTATTTTAAGTCTTGCAGGTCAGTAAAACACAGTAGAGGCTCCAATCACATGGACTTCAGAATACGCAAGCAAAGGTTACACTGATATTCACTGATTTTCTTAAAATTTTTACTGAAATTAATATGCCTTCCCCACCCCCAACTTCTACAAAATAGAATTGTTGTGGGAATAGTCTATTTTAGCATAGATTTCCTTCCACTAAGTGTATTTATTCAGTCAATAATGTAGGCCTATAAATAAACAATCAAACAACTGAAACTTGGCTGTACATTACATTCTGGGGAAGGCTTGGAGAATTTTTGAAATCCTTTTTGATGAACAAAAGTTCTTAGTACACGTGAAAATTCCATTGTGTATATGTCTTTCCTATATTGAATCCTTCATAAGCTAGCGGTTGACTAGCAAGGTTTAACTAATTGCCCTTTTTTAGTTTTAATTTATTTTTTAATGCTTTTTATATGAAGGACCGTTCCTATGTTTACTTGTCTTTTGTTTATGTTTCCTTTGATGTCACTGAGCTGCAGATACTGGGTACATCTAACCGAGGAAAAGTAATAATCCAGAACAGGCTGTCTGGATTCCTGGTATCAACAACTCAATCAAAAAGCAGCTCAGTGATTGTTATTTGTGTGGGTTTTTATATCTTTGTAAGATTTTAAAAGCTTATAGTTTCTTAAGGGGATTAGATAAAATAATTCTTCTAAATCTCATTTTTCTCTCAATCAAAACAATTGTATGATATGAAAATGAGATAGTGTTGAACAAACAGAATGACTGTTGGCAATTAATAATAAATTTCATAAAAGAAATAAAGCAGTATATACTATATATACTAAATCACTACTTATATTTTTGTAAAATAGTTTGAACAAATTTATTCTTATTAACAATAAAAGGGACAACAGTAAGAAAGAATCTATAAAATGTCATTAAAAGAAAGCTTTCAGAATCAATTTCTTTATGGCTTAACTTTATGAAGGACTGATCTGCATAAAGCCTGCCTTAATAGTGAAGCAAAAAGTGTAACCGTAGTAAGCTCTTATTTCAGAGAAAGTGGAGCTTTGGACAAACTTCTATGATGTATTAAAAAGGGAAAACTCAATGAATGAATTTTCAAGTGTATCATTTGAGCTACTGAAGACCACAATAAAGATAAAAGAATTTTTTTCCATTTAATCTTCAAAGCAGAAATGAGTTTCTTATCAATTAGCAAGACTATGAATTGATTTTCTTCAAAATCAATA